>JALGBA010004234.1:1200000-1662500 GCA_023970755.1 Azemiops feae | reverse complement strand
AGGGGGGAATGCCTCTCCCCACCCTTGTAGTATTTATATGGCTCATTCTGTTCAAGGATTTGTATCCTTTGATGTTCTAGTCTAGAGTAAAACATAAAGATATTTTTTCTTAGAAGATCATAAGAAAAATAGGTATTTTCCTGCGCTTTTTAATATAAGCCGCATATTTAAAAAACACAGATGCGAATGGGTGTCTAAGCTCTTTTTCATTCCTTTAAAGAAAGTTTCAAAGGAAATTCATATCAGGTTGATTTCCAAAGCATATTCTGCTAATAAGCAAAGATTTGAATGTTTTTGTCCAATATTTTTTAGAGATTACTTTTTACTACTTTGCATTTTGTTATTGTTCTAGTTTCTATATATAAAATTCTATCTCTTCATTGTTCCTTTATTAAATTTAGGGTGTTGTTCTTACCCTCACTTTCTATTTCATTTTATAGACAATTTTATGGGCATAAACTACCCTTCTTTAAATATATATATATATAATAGCTAATCTACATTCCATCAGACAGAATCGTTTTTGTTCCCAAATTACCTGGTATTCTCTTTTTGAAAGTATTTCCAAAACTAGTGCCACAGCTTATATTTTTCTTTCTTTGTTTTTTGAGTAAATGTGGCTCTGAAAGCTGATTTAAGCTACTAAGTTTGCTTTGGAACGTATACAGTTCCTTTCTGTTATAGGAGTGTGCCTTGAGTTTTGAGTTACACCAAAGTCAAACAAAAAAGATTGGTTCTACATATACAACCATTTCCTTTGCAGTTCCCACCTTTAAATCGAAATGCTGATGGTGATTTCTTGGAGGCTAAAGTATCCCACATCCATTTTTTTTTAAATAGCTGGGTAAGGAAAAGGAAACTATAACAACAAATTTGCAGATAAATTCAATTAGAATTCCATAGAATTAGAAGATATCTTAGAAATCCACTAGCCTAACTCTCTTCTTAGTGCATAATCCATTAGAATATCTCTAATAATAAACAATCCAGACTGTGTAGCTTTATTGGCTCATGAATCTTATTCTGACTGGGAGACAGTTACCATCTAGAGAGAACCAACCAAAAACTAAGGAGAAATTTCCTGACAGTGAGAACCACAATCAGTGGAACCACTTTCCTCCAGAAGTTGTAGGTGCTCCAACACTGGAAGTGTTTAAGAACAAACTGGACAACCATTTGTCTGAAATGGTACAGGATTTCTTGCCAAAGCAGGGGGTTAGACTAGAAGACCTCCAAGACCCCTTCCAACTCTGTTATTCTGTTACTTCCAGCAAAGGAGAACTCACTCCTTCCACAACACAATGCTAGGCTGCATTAACAGAGGGATAGAATCAAGATCATGTGAAGTATTAATACCACTTTATAATGCCTTGGTAAGGCCACACTTGGAATACTGCATCCAGTTTTGGTCACCACGATGTAAAAAAGATGTTGAGACTCTAGAAAGAGTACAGAGAAGAGCAACAAAGATGATTAGAGGTCTGGAGGCTAAAACATATCAGGAACGGTGGCTGGAATTGGGTATGTCTAGTTTAATGAAGAGAAGGACGAGGGGGGACATGATAGCAGTGTTCCAATATCTCAGGGGCTGCCACAAAGAAGAGGGAGTCAAGCTATTCTCCAAAGTGCCTGAGGGCAGGACAAGAAGCAACGGATAGAAACTAATCAAGGAGAGAAGCAACCTAGAACTAAGGAGAAACTTCCTGACAGTTAGAACAATTAACCATTGGAACAACCTGCCTCCAGAAGCGGTGAATGCTCCAACACTGGAAGTTTTTAAGAAGAGACTGGACAGCCATTTGTCCGAAATGGTATAGGGTTTTTTGCCTGAGCAGGGGGTTGGACTAGATGACCTCCAAGGTCCCTTCCAACTTTATTGTTGTTGTTGTTGTTGTTGTTGTTGTTATTATTATGGGCCAGTCTATTCTATTGGCAGCTCATAGAGCCAGAAAATTCCCCTTGACATATATCTTTTCCTTGTAATTTTAACCTATTGGGTCAGGTTTTGCCTTCTGGGGAATTCAACATTATCCATTTTCTTCTCTTTGAAAACTTTCAGATATTTGAAGACTAGAGGAGTCTGCAAGTGAGGGTAAAATGACGAAAGCAGTGTTGCACCATTGTGATGCAAGCTCCTCCCCTTTTCTACATGCATTGTGATATCATATTCACATACAACTAAGCCTCAGATTCTGCAATTCCATCCTCAATTGTCTTTTCTGTGGGTTGTATACCTCCAGATTCTTTAGCCATTCTTCACAGTCTTTCCTTTTAAAGAATACATCAATTCTACTACAGTTTTACGAAGTTCCATATTATGCAGATGTGCTTGTGCTTATCTACTGGGAATTTACTTCCTCTCCTTCCTCCTCAAGGCTCCAGACCTACTAACTCCCTAGAGAAGATCTGGGGGGGGGGGGGGGAGAAGGCAAGGGGCTGAAGGAGAAAGATCCATCAGTAGCATCTGTTTCGATGACAATCTTTGTGCATCTTAGGAAACACATACAAGAAAAGATATGTGATGGTTTTGGGGAGATGGTTGGGGGGCATTGCACGGAGTCATATTTTGATGCTGGGGAGCTAAAGCAAGATAAAAGCATTATATCCAGGAAAAGTCCAACATATTACATTTAAATTTCTACATGTAAAAAGATGTAAATACTGTACTGCTAAAATTTGGACCTTTGCTGCACCCTCAGCTATGCAAATTTAGAAAATGGCACAGGAATAAAAGAACTGGTACATACCACAGTTTGTACATCATTATTCAAATGGATGCCATAATTAGATCCAACTCACAGAACATGTAGACAATAACAACAAACAAGGATCATTGTTTAATTTGATTATGTACCATCAAGTTAGTGTCTAGTCTTAACAGCCATACGGAGACATTCTTTATGTCTACCAGTGGTGCAGCCATCCCACTGTAATGGAAAAACAAAGGCCATACAATTAATAACATCAGATGGGTAAATGGTTTACAGAACTAATTGTTCTCAGAGCTGTTACATGTTTGAAGGTCCCTAAGCCAAGATGTTCTTTGGTGGATTCATTTTTGTCTTCTAGTTCAGAGGGTTTTTTGGCTCCTAATGCCACTCCATGCGATACTAGATTTCAAAATGTGATTAGTGGGAAGCTTTACTTCAAAATCACGAAAAGAAAAGAAATCTATGTTACACAGCCTACATCAGCACTTTCAAGATTTCTATTTTCCATGTTAAAAGAATGTACATGTACTTTGAAGTAATATATTTTGCTATTTCCCGAATATACCTTTAGATCCTTTCCCCCCCCCCAATTTAATAATAGGTTTCTGAACAGGAGATGGATGAAGCCATAACACGAACCACCCACAGAGAAAACAGGGACGTCTCTTCTCCTCATTCCTCAGGTATGCATCTGTTTCTAAAATTGCATCGGATTTGGCTCTTGTTTTACAGTATAGATACATCCCTAGAAAGTTTGTTCTGCGCACATTTTGTGCAAAGGAAAGTTACATTTTATTTCCAATTAATTGGACAAATAAGCAGAAGTATCTGCTGGGGAAGTAAAAAAAATCAAGATGGTGGCCATAGCTATGCTGGAATGGACCTCGGTGGTCTCCATCCCAGACAAATGGCTGTCCAGTCTTTTCTTGAAGACTTCCAGCAATGGAGCACCCACAATTCCAGGAGGCAAACTATTCCACTGAAGCTATTTCTTTTACTTCTCTCACACAGAAAGATAGACAGACAGACACACACACGCGCTATAAAAAAGAAAATTTTCAGGGATCGGTTGTTACTGTAACTGCAGCTTCTGGATCTGTTACATTCTACCTTAGCACAACAGCTTGTAAGATTTGACTCTTATTTACTCTTAATTCTCTGGTTAGGCAGGTGGTTGTTTTAGAAATCTAACAACCACCTTTTCCATATGTTATCATATTATAACCAACTTTATCTTTGCTGAAAAGGTGAATTGATTTATTAGTCCACACATGTTTAGTGCCACCAACTTTTTTCATCAAAATGCAGTGGAATAAAACATAAAACAATTCACATATCAGTATTCAGCAAGGGATGAGGAACTAATTGAGGGTTTATATAACTTTGTCCAGGCTGAGAGCAGAGTTCTCCTTTAACTGATGAGGAAGTGAATAGGGACAGAACTAAATCTGATTTAACTGACATTAAATATGGCTACAAATTCTGGAAGGTTTCTTTATAACGTATTTTCTATCCCTACTTTTTCTTTATTCCTATGCTTGTCAATTCTGAGGTTTGTGGATCTTTTATTTCTTTTGCATATATTTGAACTTTTCTTTGGCTGATAAGGATAACAAAATAAAAAATAAATAAATCCAGTTAACGTGATAATGCCCCCTGGGTTCAATAGATTCCCCTTTTAGTCACACTAAAAATGAAAAATTGTCACATGAAGATCAGCGGTTGATTATGGAGGCAGCATGTAACCCTGACATTTTAGATTGAGCATCCCTGAACTAGGGTAACACTCCTATTTGCTAATACAGGGGTCTTCAAACTTGGCCCTTTTATGACTTGTGGACTTCAACTCCCAGAATTCCTCAGCCAGGCACACTGGCTGAGGAATTCTGGGAGTTGAAGTCCACAAGTCATAAAAGGGCCAAGTTGGAAGACCCCTGTGCTAATATGAAAATCCAGTCATGGTGGACCAAAGTCTCCTAAAACTAGATTGGCTCAAAATGACTCATGGTGCATTCTTCTTCTGCTGCTGTTGTTGCTGCTTCTGAGTGTAGAGCGAAACGGAATTTTCCTCCAAACTTAACAGAAAAGATATTATTTTCATGCTGCATTTTTATGATACTTTTTGTGTTGCACAGTTGAGAAGCCTGCTCAGTTTGGACTCGTCAAAGAGCAATTCATTGGTATAGCAACAGAGCTGGCTGGCTGAACGTAGCTGAAGTACTCCAGTTTTTCATGGCCAATATTGTCTCTTTCTGTTCTTACTGCCAAGGGGGGGGGGGAATGTGGTCAGTGCAGCAATAGTAAATGGAGGAAAGGAATGCCTCATCTGTCTTTAGCCCTGGCTTCCCTTTGTTCTGCGCTGTTGGCTTTGTTGATGGTGGCTGTCCTGGAGGAGAAAACTTTCTTGGCTAGCCAGCATCATCAGACTCTAGACTCTGATCCAACCCTGAAATCCTCTTGGGTAGAGTTAGAATTCAAAGGGGCCTAATTTTCCTTCGGGTTTGAACAGCCACAAGCTCATGCTGTGCTAGCTGTGATCTCTGTGCTACTCTCCCTGCAAGTCAGCGAGTGAATTGTGCAGTTATTTCTAGAAAGACAATGAGAAGCCAGCCTTCCCTCCCAGTAAAGTCAAATGTGGAGAGCCTGTGGACGTGTTACTTCCCAAGCTAACGTCTTCTTTGCCGAACCCAATTGTTTTTAACAGGAAACCTGCCAAAAAGTCCATCTCCAGGCGTGAAGTCTAAACAGACAGAAGCTTCCTCACCCTTGAGCTGGACAATGAAACGTTTCTTGGAGCTGGCGAGTCGGGTAAACCTATTGAATTCCACCACAGAACTTTACAGGAGAGGAGTGGGATGGGTCCTGTTGCTTAGAAAAAATTGGGGCTTACTTGCACACACACACACACACACACATCCATGGGTGTCCTTCAAGCCATAGAAGGTCCGATGATTCTTCTGTTTCTTGTCTTGTAGATAGAGCAGGGAGGGGAGAAGCAGGGGAACAAATACAGGGGAGGGTGGATTTTCTCATTGGTTGTATTGTCCCACCAGGGATTTCTTTTGTCAAGAGTGTTGCAGAGGTTGCGCTCTCACAAGAGGAAAGTACACATGCGAACACAACACCTGCCAGAAAGTTCCCATGCATGACAGAGCTGAGTCCCTCTTCCCATTCTTACCTTCAATACATCAAATAGTAAAGTCCCCGAAGGTCATCTTGTCTGTCTGAAAGTTTCTGGGCACGTTCCAGCAAATGCACAAGGTCCTTTTCTGCAAAACATATCAGGGTCAGAAATAGAGATTGTAGAGCCTGCGTTCTCGTTCTTGCTCTCTGCCCTCGTATTTTTTTTTTAAAGCTTTCATGTGTTCAGGGAGAAGGCTGACAAAGCAGTGAATTCAGTTGAAAAGCCAGACTTTTCCACATTAAGGAGCAATTGCTAAGTCATTTTTCATTTTTGCTTCCAGCCTTTTCTTTGTTTCATGCTGTTAATTAGAACGAGTCTCCTTTTCCTGGAACAAGTAGCCCATCTCCAGACTTTAAAATATATATATATATTGGCTTATTTTGAGCAGCAGTAGTATGTTAAAGCAACTGAATAATTTGGAAAACGAATCAAACGGTGGTAAAAAGAGTGGCAGAATCTAAATCAGTGTTTCTGAATCTTGGCAAAGTTTAAGATGGCTGAATGCCAATTCCCAGAATTCCTCAGCCAGTATGTAATGAACTAAAGGTAGTCCTCTACTTACGACCACAATTGAGCCCAAAATTTCTGTTGCTAAATGAAACATTTGTTAAATCAGTTGTGCCTCATTTTACGATTTTTTTTGCCACCGTTGTTAAGTAAATCACTGCAGTTGTTAGTAACCTGGTTGTGAAGTGAACCTGGCTTCCCCATTGACTTGGCTTGTCAGAAAGTCGAAACTGGTGATCACATGACCCTGGGACACTGCAACTGTCATAAATACGAGTCAGTGGCCAAGCGTCTGAATTTCGATCACGTGACCACGGGGATGCTGCAGTGGTCATAAGTGTGAAAAATGGTCATAAGGCACTTTTTTCCAGTGCCGTTGTAACTTTGAACGGTGACTAAATGAACTGTTGTTAGTCGAGGACTACCTATACCAGGGGTAGGCAACCTTGGCTCTTTTATGACTCGTGGACTTCAACTCCCAGAATTCCTGAGCCAGCATGGCTCAGCTTGGAAACCTCTCCCTTTCCCCTCAGCATGGCTGGCTCAGGAATTCTGGGAGTTGAAGTCCACGAGTCATAAAAGAGCCAAGGTTGCCTACCCCTGACCTATACCAATCTAGAGGAATTCTGGGAGTTGACGTCCACACATCTTAAAGCCTCCAAGCTGCAGAAACCCTGATCCAAAGGAATGAACCATTTGAGCAAGAAAAACAATAGGAAAGAGAGCAGGAACTTGTAGCATGGATGATCTTCCGTCTTGGGGACTTGATTGCTGCAACATCCCGTTTTCTCTTTCTGTATTTATTTCAGCAGAGCTCCATCAATTCTGAAACGGAGCTTTCCCAATACTTCTTACACGATGGGGCAAGCCAATTGTCCCTCTCGGAGACTACAGTGACTGGATCCAGTGATGAAGAGCAGTTTCGACCCAAGAGTAGGAGCAGTTCCCTAGAGGAGACTTTTCTGTCTTCTGGCCTTCCAGGTAAGAGTCATGGCAAAGCTTCCAACGTTATTGTCCTTCTCAAACTGCATACAATTGCATAGAATTTCACTCTATTTCACTCTACAGCAGGGGTGGGGAACTGTGGCCCTTTTATGACTTGTGGACTTCAACTCCCAGAATTCCTGAGCCAGCCATGCTGGCTCAGGAATTCTGGGAGTTGAAGTCCACAAGTCATAAAGGGGCCACAGTTCCACACCTCTGCTCTACAGCGTACTATACTTAATCTGTTCAATTACCGGAGTTAGCTGAATAGATTGAGGAATTATTTAAAAGATTTTTTAAAAAAACAGCAGCAGGGTAAAGCATATGTATAAATAACTCAGTGAAAATGCATGCAAATAAAAATGAATAAAAACTATTATATATAGAGAGAGAATGAGAGAGGGTGTGGGTTAGAACTAGTTTGGTGTAGTGGTTAAGGCACTAGGCTACAAACCAGGAGACTTATGAGTTCTGGTTTTGCCTTAAGCACAAACCAGCTGGGTGGTTACTACTGCTAAAAAGATGGTTTTCTATCTTTTTTTTTTTTTACAAAGTCATTTTTATTGCTGTTTAGGAGAGAATAATAAGAACAGAGGGCAATATGGAAAATCGTGATAGATCAGGTCATTGCATTCTGTGATAATATTGACAAATTCTATAACATGCGTTTATTCTTAGCTACCAAAGAATCCAGTCTGTGCAGTTCACTAGCTATTGGCAGTAGCTCACCTGGTCCTCACAGCAAGCCAAGGGAGACAGCTGCTCGGCATGTTAGTTTCAGCGACAGCCCCAAAGGGACCCAGTCTGCTTTCCAAAGACAGAGACGGATTGCCTTTTATGATGGAGATGTGAGTGATGAGGATGACTTTGCCAAACAAGATGGAGTCTGCTTCCAAACAGGATCGAAGTCAAAAGGTCAAAGGAAAGGAGACAATGACTGTAGTATTTCCACTGCAGCTCCTTCGGCGCAAAATGGAGATACCAGGCAGGACAGAGAATCTGCAACAAATACCTACAGTGACTTAGCTGCCACCAGCTCTGGGAATCTGAACGAGAGCCCTGGGGAGCATATACCAGACACCCCTTTTCTTCCCAATAAAGAACTTCATCATCTTCCAGAGCTTCATCCAGGCTACTTGAATGTGAAGGACTTTCGAGAGGAACAGGTAGAATCTAAGAGGTCTCCTAAACTAGAACATAAAGCCGTCACCCGAGTGAAAAGCCTGATGAGTATTGAATACCATGGAATCCCAAGGCCCAAGAACGAGGACCATGGTGCTTGCAGCAGAGCCAGTGGGAAGGTCCTTCCAGCCATCCAGAAGAATGAAACTCAAGAGAGTCCCCTGGAGCAGGGCCATGTGGAATCAATTACTTTATCTCGGAATGAAAACGAGTCCTTTGGCCTGGATCTTGAAATTCATGCCAACTCTTTGCGCGTCGTCATAACAGGCTTGCAACCAGGTGGAGCAGCTGAAAGGGTAAAAAAAATGTCTTTCTCTTTATTATCCCTAATAGAATTTCAATTCAGAGGGAAGTTGAGATCGTGCCAGAAACAGATATAGTAGCCTCAGGACAAATGTTAATTTTGTGAGTCTTGCCTCATGCCTCCACTGTACGTACCCCTTGCTAAATAGGCAATTAATGAATTGATTTAGCCCTGCTTCCCCACCCTACTGACTTAAAATTCTCAGGGTAAGGAAATCACACTATTGTAAAAGGAACCATACTGTAAAAGGAATTAGTAAATATTGCTCACTTTACAAAAACTGAACTCATTTAGAAACAGGATGTATTACATTTTAATAGGTATGCAGCTTGTTGACAAGAAAGAACAACTATACTGCCATTCAGGGATTTTTCAGATTATTTTCAAAATGCAATCATCATTTGGGAAGCCAAGTTTAATTTGTTAAGTCAATAGCAAAATTGCTATGAGTGATGGTATAGATGGCTTCAGAAGGGAACAAATAGGAAAATCCTGTTTCTGTATCTGAGCTTCTTGGAGACATCCCTTTAGCTGTAATCTGATTCAACAAGGCAGTTACTATTATTTGCATTACACTACAGTATTGCATAGCAAAACAGTGCTTAAATATTACACTGCATAAAATCCAACGACTATGTTTGGGTGTAAAGGCAATTCACTCTTTTGCATTACAAGAATGAGTTTTTACTCCATGGCTAAAATGTGAGTCCTTGGGGAATGTTTGAGGAGACCTGACAAAATGTTGCAGGGAGTGGTCTGCATGTCCTCTGCCTCCCCAGATGGTATTCCAGCCACCAAGGGGTCTTACTACAGTATTTGCACACTTCCCTGTTAACAATATTTCTAGGACTTTATAAACATTGCAGTGATTCTGTCCTATATATTGTGTTCCCTGAAGCACATATTGTAAAGGAAGCCAATCCCACTATAACTGATTGAAATCCAATCAATGTAGCTTAATACTCTAGGTAGATAAGATAGGCAAGTCAGGTGCGATGAACAAAGTTGGCTTGTAGAAAGGCAGAAACGGGTTCATAAAGAGCTTTAAGTGACTCCTGATAGCTAAATCTCTTCCTAAGAGACAGCAGCAGACTAAAGCCAATGGAAGCCTCCTACGGGAAAGACAATTTTGTCCCATGGTAGAGATTACCTCAGCTTGATTTTGCCATCTTAGACTTTTGCCAGGTTAAGGAGTTGGTGGTTCCTCTGGTTCAGAGGATGTCAAAAAGGCTCTGTCCTCTTGCTGGAAGGACCCTGAATATAGAATCCATTCCCCATTTCCTGGTGAAGCAATTGAGCTTCATCTTCATGTTATTCTGCATCCCGAAATCGTATTAATAAATGCATTCTTAACAGGCATCCATGGGAAGGCTGGCCCCAAGAGATGAGATCCTTTCTATCAATGGTATCCCCATCCGTGGATTCTCTTATGAGGAAGCTTGTCAATATGTAAGACATCTTCCCACCTCCATTACACTGGACATCCAGAAAGCCATTTTGCGTAAGATTTTTGTCTTCTTTTTCTGTTCTATGGTCAATGGGCAGATGTATGTAGGTATCCCTGAACTAATTAAAGACTTTTTAAGAAATCACAAAACTGGACAGGAGCCAAAGCATTCCATATTTTACTGTCATTCATGCTGTAGTGGCCAAGATCTGACTCACTTAAAACAACCAAATGACTTGAGGATACAACTTAGGTTTATTAGACAGACACAGGGTAAATTACAGCCATCTAGCAATGCGAGTTTGGGATAGCTGAGGAGTTTGTAGCCTCCATAATCAAAAGGCATTTAGTGATGGAAGTAACCCTCCCTTTTGCAGACAGTAAAATCTAGATGCAACCAAAATTATGCTCACTACTGGCATAATTAATATCCTTGAATTCTGGGAGAGATTTGTTATATTTGAAATAGGGGTATCCTGCTTTTTTTCCTTAGAAATAATTGAAAACCAAGAGAAGGACTCAATATATACAAAGAAAATATTTACTAAAAAATAGAAATCTACCAAATGTTAAAATCCACTAAAAACCATGAAAATAAAAGCACTTTTTTTTTGCCCCCCAACTGAGAAAATTTGGGCTAAAGAGTCTCAGATGAAAAAATAATAGGAAATAGTTTCTGAGATAGTTTGTGTATGTATGTTAAAATGCTTTGGAAGAGGAAGGATTCATAATGAAGCCTGTCTAGCTGTTCTTAATTGGTTGAATATACAGGTAGTCCTCAACTTACGACCACAATTGGGCTCAGAATTTCCATTGCTACGTAAGACGTTGTTAAATGAATCACACAGTCATTAAGTGAGTCCAATTTCCCCCATTGGTTTTACTTGTCAGAAGCTGACTAGGAAGGTCACCAATAGCAATCACATCACCCCAGGATGGTGCCACTGAATAAATGCCAGTTGTCAAGCACCCAAATTTTTATCACACGATGTTGGGGATGCTGCAACATCATAAGTGTAACGGCCAATTGTAAGTCACTTTTTTTGGTGCCATTATAACTTTGAACAGCTAAACGGATGATTCTGAGTCAAGGACTATCTCTATATTTAGACCAGAGTGTGAAAGTTTTAAAGGTCCTAACCAGCGTACTGAATTGTATCTGGAAAGATGGTGATAATTAGATAATTAATAAAGCTTAACTCTCCAACATCTTAATCATCGCTGAATCCAGCTGGACCTCTAAAATTAAAAGCTAGTGTAAAGTTTGAATAATTGTGTGATTAGGAGGATGGAATTGTTTCATTGGTTCTTTATGCGGCCTTTAACAGATTTACAAATCTCTTTGTGTCTTCAGAGGCAGACGAGGCAGTTCAGAAAGAATCAAGCAATGTTATTGTGATGAAAGAAGAAAGCAGCTTTGGGTATGAGAAAGAACCTTTGGAATCTCCTCTGGATTGTGTGGCAGAAAGGACAGGATTGGTGTCTGATGCTAATACTAAGGTGATCCCAGCAGATCCCTCAGAAATTCACTCTATTCAAGACACTTCTGTGGTGCTATTAGAAGAGATTGATGACTTCTCTGGCAAAATGAATTCCCCAGAAGAAAAAGATGGTAACTGTTTATTAGTCAAGAACAGACATACCAAGGAAAATAGTTCTGTGATCGCAGAAGAAGCTCAGCCGAATTCTGTATCAAATATAATTAAAAATGATCTTGTAGGGAGAGCTGCAAATTCTGTTACTAATACACAAGAGACCTTGGTTTTTTCTGTCCTGGATTCCATTAATGCAAGCAAAATTTTAACTGTAAACCAAAGCTGTCTGAATACCTATTCAAGGAATTTTAGCAGCCTTAGTGATGACCATTTGACTGAAACTGAAACTAAAAGCAACACTATTCCAAAATCTATGTACGCTGCTGCAGAAGATTCCAGTTCAGACACAGAATCCTTAGCCGAGAATCCCGGAGACAGTTCATCGCTCTTACTATCTGTTTGCGATAATCCTTTGGTAACCCATAAACTAGTTGAATCAGATGAGGAGCAAATAGAAATTTGCAGCCTGAATTATGACCAACATTGTATTCAAAACCAGCTGGACACATCTCCCATAAAATCATCTCATCATCCACCAATTTACCATTCTTTGAACAACTGTTTGCAGGCAGAAAGCAAAACAGAAATAGATTCACTGGAAACATCCAACGGAAAATTTACATTAGAAAAATCGCACTTATCGAAAAACTCCAGTGCAGAACATATGGTTCCATCAACAGCTTTTCAATCTTCTCCAGATGTTTCTTCACAAGGGGTAGACAGCTTGGAGCAAGACAGGCCAGTCTGCTCTTCCATTGAGAATGGTTGTTCAGGGAGTGAAGGAGGAAGTAGCCTGCAGAACCAAGAAAATCTAATGGAAATATGTAAACATTCTGTGCCAGAAATACATTCCTGTCCAACAGAAAATATCAGTAGCTGGGAAGACAATACGCTAGGCCAAGATGAACTGGAAAAACCCCAACAGTTGCAGGTAGAAAATGATTTGGTGATGGATTGTGGAAGCAATGTAATTGGTAGTCCTTCTGCTGTGATGGGGAAAGGAACCAGTGCTCCATCCCAATTAAGAAGAACAGACAGCTATACTATGAAGACTGCAATACAAAAAATAGTAAACAGTCCCAAATCTCCCCTTTTGACCAAACCAAAACATTTGGGCAGGGTCTCTTCTGCTCACAATTTACTAGGAAAGAATGAAAAAGCAAACACTGTTATCTCGAAACCCTCAAATACCAAAACTCTGAGTTCTGGTCAGTGCAAGGGCTTTAGTATTTCATACAGTCCCTCTTCTTCCCCTAAATTACATCATGAAACTAAAGGCACTCCACAAAAGAGTACGGTGGAAACTCTTTCAAATAATCAGCAAAACAAAGCAGGGCCTAAAGGAAAGGCTCTTAATATTAAAAATAAATCCAGGGCTCATTCTGATGCTCTTGGCACTGCTCCTGCCAAAGCGGAGGGCACTGATCAAAAAAAGATAACCCTCTCTGCCCAAAGTTCACCCAGGCTCCTTTCAAAGAAAGGTTCCTCACTCCATAACTTAGCCACACATCTGGAACCACCCAGCAGGAGTCTCTCTATGGGTTCTAAGATATTTCAGCGGCAGGAGGAAGATCAGCCCCCTTTACTGGAGGCTCAGACATCCACTCTGCCTGTGTTGAATGGTGAGAGCAGCATTATGAAAAATAAAGATAAATCCATGATCAAATCAAAATTTGGCAGGGCCGAAACATCAGGATCTCCTAAAGTGGAAAAAGAAGCACAGGTCCCCAAGTGGGAGCTTATGAACAGTGAAAAACGGGGGAGAGCTAGCACAGATCATTGTCCAACAAGAGACAGCCCTTCTCAGTCAAATTCACCTTCTGAAGCCACATCCAAGGCTTGTTGTCCGAATGATAGAACCGAAAACAGGGGGATGAGTGTGAGTTTGAATCATGATGGATTGGAAATGAAGCCATTACAGTCTGACAATGCAGGGCTTTTTAAAAAAGAGTCTCCTTGCCTTATTTATCCCCCTGCTCAGCAAGAGCAGCCCAGTCAGGAAATTCAGCGCACTTTCATTGAAGTAAGGTTATCTTCCTCGTCGTCCTCCTCTTCCTCCTCATTAATTCCTGATTTGCCCCTAGAGAAGAAAGAAGATGACAATAAGACCATTCAACTCAGGAGCGAAACGCTGGATTGTTGGCAGAGCACTTTCCACAAGGAAGATGCTCTCAGTGCATTAAAACCGGTGACAAGGACCTATTCAGTGCCAGCACAATTATCCAGTCATTTACGGGAAGACAGCAGTGATAGAGATCAACCAGCACATCATGTCCAAGATATCTTAGGTAATGTTTCGAGTGCAAACCCTTCCGATTCAGAGTTGGGCATGCTGAAAATTGTCCACCTCAGTCTGAGCCATCAGGATGCAAAAGCCACATCGGCCGGCATCCTGAAATCAAACAGCGACGATGGCAGTCCCGTTGCACAAAAACTGAAAAAAGGCAGAAGGAATTATTACTACTATGAACTCAATTGGCCACATGATCCCGTTTCTTCTTTTTCTGTAAAGCAGAGAATTAAATCGTTTGAGAATCTGGCTAATTTTGATAGGCCTATGGTCAAAGCCATAGACCTCCATTCCACCTCCCTCAACTCTAAGTTGCCCATTGGCCAAAGATTGTCCAGTGGCATTTCTGCAGTTTCAACGACCAGCGTAAATGATGCGGTCCAGGCCCTGCGACGGAGCTTGAGTTCGTACTGTGGAAGTGAAGTTCCAACTTCTCCAAGGATTACCAGATCTTCAACCAGTTCGACATTAACAAACGTGCCGCAGAATTTCCCCAAGAGCAGCAAGGATGATGGTCACTTGGAGAAGAGTGGAAGACATGCTTTGGAAGAACCAGTTAGTTTACCCCCATCTACCACCAATGTCCGAAGAAGCAGAGCCTCAGGTGGTCATATTAGACACATGCCCTTGTCTCGTTCCAAACTCCGGGAGCTGAGAGCTCTCAGCATGCCAGATCTTGATAAGCTCTGCAGTGAGGACTTCTCTATGGAGTCTCAACCTTCACCCATCAAAACTGAGTTGCATCTTCCCCCTGTTGTGAGATCCCTTGATGCTCCCATTGAAAATGTTTCCAGGCTGAATGAATGTTCAGGATTATCCAGTCCTGGGATGACAAGCAGGCAGCATTCAAAAGAAACCAGTCCTTGGAATAGTGGCTCTGGAACTCCTGGATCAACATCTGATGAGGAAGGGCTACAGTATGACGGCAGCCTGAATAAACTGAACTCGGGGAAAAGCTGGTCTATCAGGTTAGTTTTAATGTTTTCTTAATATTAGCTCTGTACTAGGAGCCGGCAAAGATTTAAAACTTGAAAGTACATATTTCATGGGTGGAGGAAGGAATTAAAAAGATTTGCCCTGGTTTGTGTACTTTGCATTAAAATACACAAATTCTGCACCCAACCTATTTGAGTTTTGCACCAAGAAAAACCGGATATTGCAATAGTTGGCAAGTCGGCAAAGTTGTATGTTTTCTTTTCATTTGTATAGCTTTGCTCTTAATGTCAAAACTCTGTGAAAGCCAAGGGTTTGATCAAAGCGTCAAATGCTCACCCCAGCTCCCCAAGATCTGAGCCAACAAATTCTCAGCTCCTGATATTTTACTAGGAGTGCTCAGGCATTTCAGAGCTCTAAGAATTGCAAACTTAGATAAATTTTTATTCTCCACCCAGGACCCAATTATATATATTTTTTTCACTCTTACAGAATGAGTTGCCATATAGTCCCTCCTGACTGACCTCCAGTACAGGTAGTCCTCGACTTACAACCATTCATTTAGCAACCGCTCAAAGTTACACAGCACTGGAAAAAGTGACTTACCACTGGTCCTTGCACTTATGACTGTTGCAGCATCGCCATGGTTGCATGATCAAAATTAGGATGCTTGGCAACTGGCATGTGTTTACGACGGTTGCAGTGTCCCGGGTCATGTGATCCCCATTTGTGACTTTCTCAGCTGATAAGCAAAGTCAACGGGGGAAGCCAGATTTGCTTAACAGCCACCTGATTCACTTAACAACTGCAACGATTTGCTTAAAGACTGTTGCAAAAAGGTTGTAAAATCAGGCGTGACTTACTTAACAACTGCCTTGCTTAGCAATGGAAATTCTGACCCCAATAATCATGTCAAGGACTACCTGTCTTTTTCCTCTCCAAAGGCGCCTTTACCATTTATGCAATTTTCTCTTTGTTTTTCTATCAGTTTTCTCCTTCCCTTCCCTTGATTTCCCAGTCTCATTTCCTGTAAATTAAATTGCAACAGATTCCACCATGGGCCTTGCTCTTTTTGCGACTTCATATTTTAATAGTCTGTTAATTCAAACTTTTCAAGGTTCAAAACTGTATTTTCACCATCATTCCTTTAGATGCATGGAATAGAAATAGAAGGGACAGAAAAGGGATAGTGGCTTCAGTTTTCTACCTAATTCCTCAAAGGATTGTCTTTTGTTCTTAATTGCATTCTTAGAATTAGCAGAAGGAAACAGGAGAATCATTTCCAAACCTGTTTGATCAGGAATATTTCAGGAGAGTCCTTGTTTTTGTAAGAAAAGAATATATAAAAGGGAAGCAAAGTCTTTTTAAAATTTTTATTGCTCTTTAATTAATAAGAAAACAGATCAAACTACAAAAATAATAGTGATGGTGAAAAATGCATTGCCAAAGAGAAGAAAACGAACACATGAAAAGATTAATTGTATAAATGTACTAGAAATATGTACATACTTGAATAATATTTGCATTAGAAAAGTATATATAGAATTTTAACTGTTGTTATAATGACATATATTTTCTTTTATCCTTGTTGTATTTCTTTCATTTTTGTGTTAAAGCACTTTTTATGTGTTCTTTGTTTTCCCTTCTCTTTGACAATGTATCACCATGAAGGGAATCAAAGTCTTAATATCTGCACTAGAATTTCAGTGGCTTTTTCTCTATGAATCAGATTTGGTTGGGTATTACAAATTATACTTCCTGGTCCTTTTCACATTTAGAAATAGACAGTGGAGATATTATGTGCTAATATTAAAACAGGCCGTCTTCTTTCTTCAGTCTCATCCAATGTCAATTTTGCATATGTTGTATTTTAGCTTGGATGAATTGTTGGTTTCCTCTCTGGATCAGCAGAAATTGCAGTCTGTTTTATCTTCGGTCACAACGAAAAGCGATGTTTCTTCTTTACTTCAGGAAATCAAAGCACAAGCAGAGGTAAGCCTAGATGTACAGCTACACACGTGGGTATATATGTGTGGGTGTGTGATTGTGTATACACCTCTCCCCCCCCCCAATCCCTTGAAAAGCTGCTGGAAAGCAGCCTGCTAACACCTTCAGTTCTGCTGCTTAGCCTCACAACAAAGAGAAGATGCAAAGTACACAATGGGTCAGTTATATGTTCCTCAACTTTCCCTTCATCTCCCCAAGAGGAGAAGGTAAAGATTGTAATTCAATCAGTGGCCTGTCCCAAGCTATCATCCATCGTATAGTAACAGAAATACTTTCTTCCACTGACACAAATCTAAAATAAAATTCTCTTCCGCACATCCATGTTTTCAGTAGATACTGTATATTTCTCTGTGTTTTATAATTTAAAAAAAAAAAATTCAGAAGGGTTGCTATGTTTGGGAAGCTATGTTTGTAAAAACAAAACAAAACAAAAAAAACAACGCAACAAAAGCACTGATATCTCCCAGAGGCTTTGCAGTCCTTTTTCTACAATCCCATTATTGCATTTAAATCCCCTTGTGAGCTGTGAAGATGAAAACAGTTTTGAAACTAGTAGCAATGATCTTGTTTAAATGTTGTTATGACGAGTGGATTGGGAGAAGATGAATATGAAACCATTTATAGAGAAAGAGACAAGTTTTAGGACCAGGCCACAAAATTACTGTATGGTAAAGTGAGGTGGGACAGCCCTATGAAGGTATGAAGCCAGGAATCTGGAAGTGGGTGAGAAGGAATTGCCACCAATAAGGGGAAGATGAAGCTGCTCAGGAGGGCTGCAGAGCTGCAGTTATCCTAAGAAAAACAATTTCACTGAGATTTTCAACAAATCAGAATAAAGTCAGGCATCAATTGACTCTGATCTCCAAATTAGACTTGCACAAAACCATTGATGTGGAACCGCCACAGTTACCAATCTACCTTTAAGTGCCTATAAATATATGTGCATGTTTGCAAAGGTTCCACTACTTTCTCTGTTGGTATCAATATTATGATTATTATCCTTTGTTATTATGATTATTATTTACAGGTAGTCCTTGACTCACGACCACGATTGAGCCCCTGTTGCTAAGTGAGATATTTGTTAAATGAGTTTTGCCTCATTTTACCACCTTTCTTGCCACCGTTGCTAAGCGAATTATTGCAGTTGTTAAGTTAGTAACACGGTTGTTAAGTGAATCTGGCTTCCCCATTGGCTTGGCTTGTCAGAAGGTCGCAAAAGGGGATCACATGAATCTGGGGCATGGCAACCATCACAAATATGAGTCCGATGTTACGTGTCTAAATTTTGATCACGTGACCGTTGGGATGCTGGAACAGTCATTAAGTGTGAAAAAATGGTCATGTTGCTTTTTTTTAGTGCCGTTGTAATTTTGAACACTCACGGTTGTAAGTTGAGGACTACCTGTACTTTGCTGTTTTGCACACACACTGAGAGCTTCTGCACTGGAGACATCACACTTGGCCAGTAAAGAATTTCTATGCTATTCTATTTGCAAGAGGGATACAAAAGAATGATGCCAGGATGGTAGTAAATCTTGAAAAGAGTTTATTAAGAAATTTCCCCTAAACAAACTTACAGCATCAGCATCTGAGCTGAAACAGGGAGGAAGGGTTCTGAAACACAACTCACAAGGAAGGTGGGGAAAAGGGGTAAATCTTATAGCTCTTTTTTTCCCCATTCTCCCGCCATTTGGAGTCCTCACCTTGGCTCTGAGATCACTTTTGTTGTTGTTGTTAGTTGCGAAGTCGTGTCCGACCCATCGCGACCCCATGGACAACGTTCCTCCAGGCCTTCCTGTCCTCTACCATCTTCTGGAGTCCATTTAAGCTCACGCCTACTGCTTCAGTGACTCCATCCAGCCACCTCATTCTCTGTCGTCCCCTTCTTCCAGCGTCATATCTTTTTGCCTTTTGGTACTGTCCATGGGGTTTTCATGGCAAAGACATTGGAATGAGTTGCCATTTCCTTCTCCAGTGGATCACATTTTATTGGAACTCTCTGCTATGACCTGTCCATCTTGGGTGGCCCTGCACGGCATAGCTCATAGATTCATTGAGTTACGCAAGCCCCTTCACCACGACAAGGCACTAATCCATGAAGGAGCTGAGATCACTAACAAGGGGAAATTAATATTTGTATTTACACTCGTTGGAGAGGAAGAGACTATAAGACAAGTAAGTAGACCCACAATGGGGAAAACACATGGAATGCCTTAGTCCAGGCTCTTTGCTTATTGTGCTGGAACTGGAAGCCACTTAAGCAAAGGAAAGCCTTTAGGGTGAAACTGATTAGGGTCTTGCCAGTTTCAGGCAGCAGTGCAAGCCAGCTGAGGGTGCTAATTAACTAAGGTCACAGAGCTGAGCTTGTTAACCAGCAGTTAGCACTTCTTTGGAAAGCATTTTGTCAGCAGGCTCAGAAAAGATAGCTAGTTTCAGTAATCTCTCCTCTCTGCATGGGAGGAAATTGTGCAAAGGGGAGAAAGGAAAAAGGAAATACAAAAATATAAAAAATATGAATTGTGGAAACAACCAAACTGCTGTCTGCCAATACTGGACTTAACAGCCACTGAGTTTGTATCGTTGTGCAAATTCAGTGAATCTGAGAATTCAGAGGTTGCAATTAGGCCATCAAAAACAAATCCCTTCCTGAAAGTAAGAATCTGTTGGATGTCTTCATTTGATAATATCCAACAAAGGAGAATCCACTACTCTTTTCATAACGGGTTTTCCTATCAAACTGCTCTTAACTTTTAAGAAGTTTTTCTCTGGCCTTCTATAACCATCTGTCTTTTTGTAACATTAGTCCATTGCTCTGTATTCTGCACTCTGGAACAAGAGACAGTAGGCTTTGTTTTTTTTAAAGTTTTTCTGAAATAGTATTTCTCCACAGTCTTTTTTTTTGTCACAGCTAACCATGTCCAGCTCCTTCAGTCTCTCTTCATAGGATAATAAAATGCTTAAGCTGTTTGATGACTTTTCTGCAGACCACAGTTTGAGGGTTCATATATGAATAATTCTTTGAGCAGGAGACAATTCCTTGGTTTTATTCCAGTACCTGGTTAAAGCAAGTTGGATTGACTCAGGTGGGCTTGGCACATCCTGCCAAAATACCAAGACTGGATTATGTTCTCGGTCAAGAATAATCCAGAGTCATTTTAGGTATTTTCACATGGGTCTCGAGAGAAATTGTTTATTCATGCCAGTTTGTAAAAGTCCAAGAACTCAAATATTTATGAAACTCAATGCTTTTTGGAAAATGGGCCATGTCTGCATATTTCCTCACATCTGCTATTAAGTCCAAAGTGGCACGGGAGCTGGAAAATATTATGCAATTCAGAACTTGTCCTTTAAGTGCAGAGCAAGATGATTCTCAGAAGTTTTCTAATTTTTCATCATCTTGTCTTTCTTCTAAGGAAACTTGGGCCAACAAATCTTTATTTGTTGTCTTGGTTTCGTGTTTGGCTCATTCTCTGCTTTTAAAAAAATAAAAAATGGAACTTTTTGTTTGGGATCTATCAAAATCTGTATATATAGAGAACAGAAAGGCCATAAGGTATCTAGTTTTTAAGGAATATGTCCAAATGGGGAACTGACCAATTATCAATTCAAGGTTCATTGTCACCATTTTCTTTTTTGCTCCCTCAAAATTCTGTATTTCTGTCCCACTGAAATTTACCAATAAGCAACAAGTTTTCAACAGTTTTTATTTATATAATTTATTTATCTGTCTACCATCTCGATCTTCATGGATTCTGAGTTGTTTTTGAGTATTAAATAGCAATATTTTGAACAAGAAACAAAATAAAGAAATTGCATGAGCCATCAGAGTATCTTAGCACATTTTAAAAAAAAATGTTTAGTGAAACACCAAAATACAAGCTAACTACCTGAAAAATCCCAACCTTGCCTACTATAGTTTTGAACAACCAGAAAAAAAAAAATTAACAAAGAAAAATGCATGGCTTCTGGGCAACGAAAGTTTGCCTACTTCATATTTAGCAGATTCTGCCACATTTCTGGCAATTAGGATTCAAATTAAACACTATCTGGTCTGGCTGAACTGCTTCTGTAATAGAAGTCTTTGTATTGAACTACTATGTCAAAGCTAGTATCTGAATTTTAGCATTTTTATATCCCCACTTCCTCCACATGTGAACTTAAGTGTTCCAGATTGGACTTAATGTAACAAAGAACAATAAAAAAAACCAAAGGTGTCACTTTGTCAAGTCATGACATCCAGTTTTCATTGTTCCTGTCCCCTGTTTGCATTCTTCTGTATCCCAGGTCTGGGAGCGCTAAGCATTAGAAGTTGCACTGCATGCCAGCAGAAATGTTTTCCAGGAAAGTGAAACTGCTTTTGAGTAATAGCCCGTTCTTCTATACAACAGTACTGACAATAGTCAAATATTGACCTAAAATTAAAAGACTGGGAGAAGGTGTAGGTCTTTACCTGAAGTTAGAAACAGGTGAATTTCCATGGACGGAGGTTTCCATAGATTGGGTACTCTGGCCGAAAAGACTCTAGTCTCCACTTATTCACCTGGCCTTTCATAAACCTGGAAAAGGTCCTCTGTTGATTGTTTCATAGCACCACCAATGGTTGGAGGAGACAGGAATGCCTTCAAATAGTTTGATTTCTTCTGTGAATTGCTTAGAGATGAGGTAGTTCAATTCATAATGAGGGGGGGGGGGGTTCCCATCATCAAGTCTCAATCCAAGACTTTCAGTTTTATGCACAGGGTGAGCCCGAACAACGTGAGGCACCTCCACAATTCAAAAACGAATGGCTGGACACATGTTTTGCTCATGTGCTTTATGTAATCCACATGTGCCTGTCAGTCCATTTCTGCTTTTCTGCTTGGTGAGATTAGAGGTTGGGCTACATGTGCAGATGACACTTTCCCTTTTATTACGAACTTGATGGATGGATGTGCCCGGGCACTAAAAATTAATTCCAGACCTGAACTCTGGAAGAGGCAGTTTAAAAACTAAGCTGTCGTTTGCTTGGGTCCTTATACTATTTTGGTGACATTAAATAAACTCAAATCTCTTCTTCAGGCTTTCCAAGTTAAAAACTTTAATTTCTGAAATTGTAGCTATTTTAAGCGAAAAGTTAGATTCATCTTGCAGGCATTTTGTGTTAATTGTGGGGTGTATTCTTTCAACGGTTTTAATCTTTGGATATTTTGTCTTGTCTCCTTCCCCCCCCCCTTCTCTTCCCTTCCTCCCCCTCCTTTTTTGGGGGGGTCAGAGCAAGGAAGATATTTACTTTGTAGTCTTGAATAAAGAGGAAGGTTCTGGCCTGGGATTTAGCGTCGCTGGAGGAATAGACCTGGAACAAAAATCAATCATCGTAAGTGGCGACTGCGTCTTTCTTCTAAGTGGGTTGCAAAGCCAGCTGGAAATTAGATCGAGAACTCATTTATCAAGTCATGAGTTAGCTGTACAATCCTATTGTGAAAGTTTGCTTGCTTCATTTTGTATCCCATCTGTTGATGCTATCAGAGAGGCAAGTGGGCTTGCATGCCAGATAAACTCTGATGCACACAAGTTTGCCAAGATAAGTATCCTTGATAGGCTCACACATACCTTGGCGACTGGAAATCCTAACATTAGCTCCATCCAAGCCCTATAATACTTCCAATCATATGCTTTGTATTCCAGGATTCCCAAACCTGGGACCTGAAAAAACTTTTTAAAAGAGCTGTAGGAAATACATTAATTAAACATTTGTGGCTTATATGAACTGCAACTACAGCCATGTTTTAGGATCATTGGATTTTGGGCTATATCAAATGGAATCTTACTTATGTGATCCAAATTTATTTATTGAATTTGCTTCGTTTCTCTGTACACTTAGATGATTTTATTTTTGCTCAGCTACAGTCTTTAGTTTTTGTCTTTATTTATAGTCCATGTAGGAGTTCAGTGCAACTTGCCTATGATTTCTATGTGTTTTTCTGAATGATTCCCTGCCTTTTAGAGAAACAATTTCTTCAATGGTAGAGATGAATACCTTGAGACTGAAGGCAAAGCCTTTCTCAAGTTAGGTTCAGTGGTTTGCCATTGTCTCCTTTCTGGTGTTTTACAACTTCTCCATCAGCCCTGGGACTTTCAGGTGTTTCCCATCCAAATACTAAACAAGTCCAACCCCGCTTAGCTTCTCAAAGTCAGCCAAGGTCAGCTAAATGCTGCCACCTGCTGGGACACTAAGACTAGGACTAGGTCAAAGGGGGGTTTGGCTTCAATGAAGCTTTGGGTGAAATTATTTGAAGCTGTGAGCGAAGTGAAGCTGCTGTGTTACTTTGCTTATTGTTTTGGGATTTCTTCTGTTATTTCCCCTTGCTAGAAGTATATGGAGAATTCTCCAAACCACCCTGGAGGCAAATTGCATAATTTCTGCTCTTGGACAAGGCAAAGAGCATTATTTTTGTGGAGCAAAGGATCTCGTTAACCCAAAGTGCAGCCCCCTTGCCTAGGCCGCTCAAAATCATCTTCCAAAAAGTATGTCTCTGTCTTGGAAATTTGGCTCAAAATATTACAAGAAGCATCTGTTTTAAACATTAGAATCATTTGTTTCTGAGTTTGGCTCACATCCCTACACAGTGCTATATTATCTTTCCATCAACTTCCACAGAGACTTGGCTCGCACGATCAGATTCAACTACATTGTGTAGCATGGGTTGGTCTGTTTCACTATCATTGGTACCTTTTGGGCGAGGGAACACATTCCTTCACTCTCTGTATTATGCCTGGCTTGGAAGCTTCTCCAAGGACAGAACAGTAGCCTAGACTGGCCTTTAGGTAGCTCCAGTTATTTAGTCCATTCTTTCCTAACCTTCATAGAGGATGCAATGGCTCAGAGGTTAAAGACTCTGAGCTTGTCAGATGGAAAGCTGACAGCCTGGGTTCGAGACCTGAGCACCACACAAAAGAGTGAGCCCCTGTTCCTTACGCCAGCTCCTGCTCACCTAGCAGTTCGAAAACACGCAAATGTGAGTAGATTAATAGGTACCACTTTGGTGGGAAGCTAACAGCATTCCATGCATGTTTGGTATATAGCCATGTTGGCCACATGACCACGGAAAATGTCTTCGGACAACGCTGGCTCCCTTGGCCAAGAAACAGAGAAGAGCACCATGTCCTAGAGTTGAACACGACTAGACGTGGGAAACTTTTACTTTTACCTTCTCTTAGCCTTCTGAAATACATCATGGCTGGCTTCCAAAATCTATGTATCAGGGAAGTATTTCGTAATAAATTGAGCTGCCAATTTACATATTCAGTAGATTTATTGGCCTTCATTTTTAATCAGCTGACAATTCAACATGCCTTCGTATCTTGAACATTTGCTTTGCTCTAGGTTGCCTGTTTTATGTTTCATAGTAATTGACAAATAAAATGCCACAGCTGGTAGTCTTAATAACAGGAGCCAGATTCTGTGAATTCGGATATTGTCTCACATTTTTTCCAACAGCTCAAAAGGCACCATTACTGAACTTCTGTTCATGTGAAGATTTATAGAAACCAGGAGACCGTGAGTTCTAGTCTCACCTTGGGCACAAAGCCAGCTGAGTAACTTTGGGCCAGTCACTGTCTCTCAGCCCTAAGAAGCAGATAATGGCAAACTACTTCTGAAATCTTGCTAAGAACACTGCAGGGTCTTGTCCAAGCAGTTGCCAAGAGTAAAGACTGACTCGAAGGCACACACAAATCAGTTAGTTAAACTGGGGAAAAGGAGAATCTTTTAAATCTGCTAACAGTTCTTTGATCCACTGACAATCTCCATCGTAATGTGTCTTCTTGAAGGTCCATCGGGTGTTTTCCAAAGGGGTGGCTTCCCAGGAAGGGAAAATTCACCGTGGTGACCTAATTCTTTCTATCAATGGCACTTGTTTGGCGGGTTCTGTCCATGGGGATGTCCTCAACGCGCTCCATCAGGCCAGGCTCCATAAATACGCCATCGTGGTCATCAAAAAGGAGAAAGACAGAGGAAGGAGGCCTCCTCAGAGCAATGAGATGCCTACTTCTGATAGGCCAACTTTGGCGGATGCAGCCACAGGAAGTGAAGCAGGTACTGTACAATATAGATTCAGTAGTGTTTGAAATGAATTCATCCACCCTTCTACTCTCTCAAAAAATCATAGCAGTGGCGGGGAGAGCTGCCCCCATAAGATTCATACTCTTAATTATAAATTTTTGGATGGAGTCAGTGAAAATATGAAAATACATTCAATTGTCAATTGGACTCCTTTAAGTATCCAAATAATCATTCGAAAAATAGGAAGATGCTTAGATATCTCAGGCCAAAACAGAACTGAACTGCTAGATTTTCACGCAGAAGAGTTGGAAATCTGACAGTGGCTCTCGGCTTTTGGTTTACAAACCAGATCATAAATACGAACATTTTATTTCCAGAGACATTTAGATTTATATGCATTTGTATAATCCAAGTTCAAGTATTCCAACAGCACAACTGAAGCCCTGCTCCCACAGCTAAAAAAAAGAAGTCTCAGATGGTCCGCTTTCCATTTCAAACAATAGAAATAACGTGAGGAAGGAGAGACTGCAAAATATGATTTATAATTTCCAAAGATTTGGAGAACTAGACATGTCTCTGATGTATTGTCAAAGCCTATTTTGTGCTCTCTGTGGTATGACCTTTAATAGGTGATTAACCTATGTTTGATCATTAGAGCAAGTTTTCTGAATTTTTTCTCTCTCCAAAGGTCCAAGTGGAGAACTAAATGGGGCCCTTTGTGTTGAACTTTTGAAGACTTCTGCTGGCTTGGGTTTCAGCCTGGATGGTGGGAAAGCTTCAGTGTCTGGAGACAGACCTTTGTTCATCAAAAGAATTTTTAAAGGTAACTTGGACAATTTTCTGAAAATCCTGTTTTTTCCTCTGCTAAAGACAGTCTGAAATCTCACTGCCCTCTTTACGCGTCTGAATGGCCTTTATTTATTTGCAGAAATAAAAAGGAGACCCATCTCCCCTGAAGAAAATATTTATGTCAGCATTAACAAAATGACGCAGCCCAGTACCAATGTCTGGAGATTCTCAGTCATCCAGGCCATAGTTATCCCGAAGGTGCTTTTTCAGAAGGCAACTGGACTTTCTAGCCCAGTATCACTTTCTGATATTTGTACTGTTCAAAATTCCAGCCTGCTAGACCTCACCCAACAGACCAGCCAATTCCTAATCTGCTTTCTCTATGCCATTATTGTCACCCTGTTTATCAGAAATGCTCGATGCACCTTTCAAAGAAAATAACCTATAGGTTTCGTACATGAACTGTAATGTACTGTATTTTAACACGAGAAATAGTGTTTATTTATTCAGTCTTTCTACCAATCTGCACTTTGATATCTCTGCCAACAGGTGGCGCTGCTGAACAAGCTGGAAAACTGGAAGCGGGTGATGAAATTCTTGCAATTGGAGGAAAATCCCTGCTTGGACTCATGCACTACGATGCGTGGAACATCATCAAGTCTGTCCCAGAGGGGCCCATTCACCTGCTGATCAGGAAGCATCGGCCGCCGGAATGACGGATCCCGATCCCTGAGTTCCACTTACCTTCTGAGCACAACCTTACCAGTTTTGTTTGTCAGGAGCTGGAATGGTGGCATCTGGGATGTTATTCTACTAGGTCAGAATGGTTTAATCAGTCGAGAAGCATCAAGATACATATGCAAGATTGGTATCAAGAGTCAATATGGTCAGGCAGCTACCCCATGTTTAGACCTCATTGGAGGGCCTATGGGCACAGTTTGGTTCTCTTAATTGCAATCAACTTGTTCGCTGAGAAGATAAATAAACAAGAACTTAGCAACAGCAGGAACACAAGTCATCATAGTGGCTATTGTCTGCACTGACTCTGGATAGAAGGTGCAGCAGTTCATAAAAAAAATGAGTTATCTTCAGTAAATCCCCTAAACTCTGGAGCTGACCTAAGCAAGGAATTGATTTAATGTGTTCTTGTTTTGCAGATGGTGTCTTTCTTTCCACGCTTATGGAAGGTGCCATAATTTCCCAACAGATTACTCCCTTCTTACTTAATTCTTACTCAATCTTTGCCACCGACACTCAGAAGCAATGGTTTGTGTTTATGGACTGCTCTCTCTCTCTCTTCAGTACACCCATGGACTGGGGGGAGGAACATAGGATATGAGAAGACTACAAAGGAGTGGGTGCAAAGTGCACCTGCCACATAGCCTGAATAGCTGAAACCAACTATAGAAATCTAGAGCAATAAGGGGGGGAAAGAATCCCTGCATTTTATAAATTAAATCGATGGCTGTCGGTGTCTTTTGCTTTTAATGCCAAAGATGGCACAATGAAGTGTTTTGCATTGGTTCTATGGAATGTTCGGTAGTATACAGGGGGCAAAAAAGAGAGAGATTGCATTTGGTTTCTTATTATTATAATGAAGAGTTTGGGTATTTTCTTTTCCATCACTTGGGGTTATTGTTCCCAGCATTTGTAGCTCACTGAAGGTGAAGCTCTCAGATTTAATTCCGGGCATCTCCAACTCAACGGTCTTGGATATCAGAACATGCAGAGCTGGAAAAGGATTTTGCCAAAGATCCGGAAGAGCTGTTGCCAACTAGAACAGCACGTGCTCAGCTTAGAAGGACCAGTGGCCTGATTTGGTGAAAGACAGCTTCATATATTGATCTGGAAGCCACTGGCCCCACAAAGGACACCTCAGGTTTAGCCATGAACTCATTTTCATGGTCCTTCTTAAACTCTTAGCACTCAAAGAGAAGTATTTGCCGTAAATTTTGTAAACTGATAACTATTTATTGGGAAACGTACTATGTATTAGGGAACCTGAGTGTCTTTTAAAACGTCTGAATGATTTGAATGTGTCTGTCTGAAATTTTTACATTTTGTAACTCAAACTGAGTGATGAAATTGTCCAGTATGGATGACTACAAGGGTTTTCTAGATATACCAGGTAGTTTTAACTTCAGCTGCTTTTGTGGGTCCAGCATGCTTTTAGTTTAAAAAAAAAAATGAGAATGTCTGGGAAAAAAAATATGTGTTTTCTATTGTAGAGGTAAGAATTTTTTCAAGGACCTGGGGAGTGCTAATGAAAATGTCTCAACTGTCAATATTAAATCACCAAACCTGGATGTGACACTATATGTACGTTGAAGAATAGATACAGGGAGAAAATATAATTAGAAACAATTGTTGTTTTTCTAGGACAGTTTAGTAGGGATATAATGTTCAGTGTTTATCATCCAAAATCACAGTTATTGGCCTCTAGAATTTAAATTAGAAGAATTTTAGAAAAATGGAACTTACAGCATCTTCCTAATGCCGAGGAAGATACACTTTATTAAAATAAGGCAGTAAACCAAGATCACATTTTTACAGAAAGGCACTCTTGGTTTGCCTAAAATTGCATTCAATACTTTTGAGATGAAATGGAAGGAACAATTGATAAAGACAGTTTCAGTCGTGAAAGTAAAGATTATTTTAGTTGTGCTCTATTCCTGATTACTACTTGCATGTATCCTTTTTTGTTTTGCTTTGTTTTGTTTTGCAATGGTAAGATAAGATAACCTTTACTGTCATTTTTTTACTGTGGGCACAACGGCACACATCAAAAATGAAATTTAGTTGCCCGGTATGAAATCATTTGCTATTACCCATTTCATTTTTATTTCCTAAGGGTTTTTTTTAGCTCCTTGATTTTTCATTCTAGTCTACAGCTTGTAGTTCCAGAGTGTTCCTCATCTAAGAGATCACCAGGTCTGATCTGCATAGGTTTTTGAAGATCTCTCAGGTGCTGCCACCTCCTGTGACTTTCAAAACAAAGAGAAAACAAATTACAAGTCCGGGCCTGAAAATGTGGGTTTTCTAAATTTCAATTCTATATGGTCATAACTTCCAATTCTATTCTAAAATGTTGGTTTTAGCAGGTTTTTTGTGCATCTGTGGTAGCAGTTTCTTAAATAGACGGTTAAAGATTCTGTGTGATTGCACGTGTTCCCTCTAGATTGTGGAAAATGTGTATGTAGTTCACAATCTCAAAATGAACAAAAATTACTTTTATTTACACACTTCATCACAGTATCACATGCACTAATTCTGAATATTTCTACACATAGTCAAAGCACATGCCTGACAAATCATTTTAGTGGGGAAATTATTTTAGGCAGAGAGCTAAATGTAAGGGAGGTTGGCCTGGTTTTGTTTGGTCTTGTTTTTAAATAAACCAGGATGGTGGGGAGTTGAGGAGAGGCAGGTATCAGCACAAAGCGGTATGATAATCCTAAAATAAATTGGAGGGGGGATTAGTTTTCAAGGAAGTGACAAATATTGGAAATTAATTAAATATATATATTGTTCCTGTTGCCTTAAATTCCTATGTCACTATCAAACCCTCAATTCCAGATTTTAAACACCAAATGAGATTTATATTTATGACAAACCCCTTTACACCAAGCCATATCACCCTTGTGGTGAGTGGATTTATTTCGTATATTTATTTGAAGCCCCATATTCACAGGGTGGGGCTAAAAACAATCAAAATGGCAGCTGCAACCAATGTGATTCAAGCCCTAACCTCATTTTTAGGTGCATCTGGGTGTACCTAAAAAGGGGCAGGGCTTTGCACAAGCACAGTCTCTTCCATGGTTTTGGGGGAAAACCCTACAGATGACCCCAATCCATATGGGCATTTACAAGAAGTGCTTTCAGGAAAAAAAAATAAATGCATTTAATGGAGATTGATTGCAAATTGATTGCAATCCACTTTACCCTTGTTGGTAACAACATTCAGCGTTTAATCTGGTTAGCCCCTAATAACTCAAGTCATATCTTTTCCAGCACCTTGGACAGCTCACCATCATGCTAGGTCTATCAAAATCACCATTACAACCCGTTAGCACAATTGTATTCCACAGCCCTATTCACTTTCTGCAGGAAGGACTTAGTATAACACAAGCCACTATAATGGGGTTGGCAAGGCCAGGCCTCAATTATACCATCAGTCCCTTCCTTCTTGGTTAGGCAGGCAGCAGAAGGTAGAGCTTGGGGCCCTGCAACCAATCAATGGTTGAGAGGTGTGTCCTGCAAAGGAGAAGTTTGTTGTTTCAGAATCTCTGGGTTCAGTTTTTTTTCTCCTCAAGAGGGTTGGGGCAGTTTGCAATCTGAGGCTGAAGGGAGCTTAACCAACCATCTTCGCCCCCACATTAATGTTTGCATAAAAGACCATTTCCGTAAAATATTTCAGCCTCCTTCCCCAACAGTCGTAATTTGCGATGGTCATAAAGTGGATTGGTCACATGACTGATTTGATTTTATGACTTTTTTTACAGCAGTCATTAAGCGAATACCGTAGTCATAAAGTGACCACCACGGTCATTAAGCTAACCCATGGCTTCCTATGGGCCAGTTTTGCCAAAACCCAGAAGTAAATGCTGATTTCCAGAAAAACCATCATCAAACACATTCATGTGACCTGCTTGAAGTGTGGTCATATGACCGAGGAGGGGGCTGACCATCAGAACTTCGCATTCAGATAATAAGTACCTTCCTCAGGTAAGTCCATCTGAACTTCAAACAGTTGCTAAGCAACCGGTTGTAAGTTAAGGACTACCTGTATCTTTATACAGAAATGAATCCCCATCTGTAAATCTTCCTCAGCTTGCTCTTTCCATTTTCTTTTTCCTGTTAAGAGTGAGTTACCCCAAGTTAGTGCCATGCAGAAGCGTAGGAACTACAAATACCAAAATTCTGTAGCCAATATGGCCAAAGGGATTCTGGTAGTATGTAGTGCTGATATAACATTAAATTAGTAGGCAGCAAAGTTGAAATCTGAGCACTGGCTGATACATTGTCTACCATTGCACGGTTGGCATGCTGGTGTTCCCTTCCAGAATTGCTAGGATAAAGGCATCTTTAAATTAAGATGTTTTGTCTGCAAATTCGCCATCAGTCACTTGATCTATACATGAAAAGTGAACGTAATGTATTATAATTTTATAAATATTAATTTGGAATCATGACAAGGGTATTCAGAATGTATTCAGACTGTAAGTCCATCTGTTTGCCAGACATAAAAGTTAATTATGTGAAAAAAAATGAATATCGTTTAAAATTTATGATTAATTTTATTTTTATGCTGTCTTTTACCTTGCTCTAGACATCAATTATCTATCCCTATTACTGATGAGCTGTCAACTTGATAATAATAATTTTGAATTAGTGGATCTGAAATTAGCATATCGCAGAAGCTGGGTGGAATATATATTTGTCATGTGTCATAGAAAGTGGCACCTTGTAAGGAACAAATTGAGCAAGGAAGTTGTACAGTAACACAATGGAAAGATGGGAGAACTCAAAATCACACCATAGTTGAGGAGACAGTAAACATCTCATGGGTTAGAAAGAGCAAACTAGGTGCTTAACCGATTAATTTCTACCTTTGGAACATTTATGTGACTCCCAATGGATGACCTCACAGTCAGACAAGTTTACTACCCCCTCTTACCCAGGTTTGTGTCAAAAGAGTCAAAATGGCCTCCCAAGCATGCAATCAAAAGACCTGATTCGTGTAAAAAAAGGGGCAGGGCTTGGTGGGGTTACAGCTGCCATCTTTACTTTTTTTACTTCTCCTGGCAACACCATTGCCTCTTGTATGAAACAGGCCACAATTCTGTGTGAGTGTTTTTTTTTAACTGCAACACATTACTTCCAGTACAATGTTGTATATTAACACAATCGTTTTTATAAATATGTCCTTTGTGTTCAGGTTATTTTTAAATGCCTTGTTGTAAAAAGATAAGTGCAATAATAGACGTAGACTGTGTACCTTTGCAAATGTGCTTTACTCCAATTGTCTGAATGAGCATCTCTTTAAAAAAAAAAAAAGTTTCACGGCAGTTTTTTTTAGTGACTTCTGAAAATAAACAATAATGTTACTTTATTGGGTTACTATTTGTGTTGAAATGCAGGGATCTTGAACGTAATTTTTATTTTCCAACATGTGACTCATCTTACGGTGTTCACACATTGTGCTAAACTTTAATTTGCTCACTCATGGTTTGTTTAAACCATAGTGGCTTAGGTTTGGAAAATATGCTAACTTATCAAGCGTGGGCTATAGCAGGGGTCCCCAACTTATGGGTGAGCATGTGCACATGTGCTCCATTTGCATGCGTGGCAGACATGCACATGCTGATCATGCAAATGGAGCTGTGTGCGTGTGCACACGGTTGCCAGCCGCTCACGCAGAACCATCCCCTTTCCCTCTCCCCTGCCCATTCGCAAGGCTGGAAAAGTTGGGGAACTCTGGGCTATAGGATATCATGGCTTGGATTCAAACAATATTCAAGGCATACCACTGAAACACAGTATTTTACCTGGAAATTAACTCTCCCTCCACCCCACCTCCGATATTTCTACTATCTTAGTGGAGCTTTTAGGAGACCTGAGGTTATTCTTGCAAAGCAGTAAATTATATTTGCTTTGAAACATGTTAGCTTCCAATTTGTTTACCTCTTATTAAAACTTTTTTTTAAAAAAAGTCAGTCAATATAGATAATCTCTAGGGAATAGCAAACAAGGATTGAGGACCTTCTATACATATTCAATATTCTCAATTTGTTTTAAGAAAGTAGGAGACTGTGAGTTTTAGTCCCACCTTAGGCAACAAAACAGGCTTGGTGACTTTGGGTCAGTCATTCATCCCAACTCACCAGACAGGGTTGTTGTTGTGGGGAAAATAAGAGGAGGAAGGTGTATTAGGTATGTTCACCAACCTGAGTTGTATATGAAAAAAAGGGATTAAAAAAATAAAAAATGGAGAGCCAGTTTGGTGTAAAGGTTAAGGCATCAGGCTAGAAACTGGGAGATGGTGAGTTCTAGTCCTAACCTTAGGCATGAAACTAGCTGGGTGATCTTGGGCCAGTCACTCACTCTCAGCCCTAGGAAGGGGACAATGGCAAAACATTCTGGGGGGAAAAACTTGCCAAGAGAACTGCAAGGACTTGTCCAGGTGGTGTCCGAGTATTAGACACAATTGAACAGAAGAAAAAGATTGTCTATGGAGATTATCAAGTCATCCAGGTCATGGTTGTCCCAAAGGTGCTTTTTCAAAAGGCAACTGGACTTTGTTTTTCCTTGAAGATGTTTTTCTTCTCATCCAAAAAGCTTCTTCAGTTCTGACTGAAGCTTCCGCAGGTCAGAACTGAAGAAGCTTCTTGGATGAGAAGCGAAACGTCTTCAAGGAAAAACAAAGGAAGTCCAGTTGCCTCTTGAAAAATCACCTTTGGCAGAATAAAAGGAAACAGGTTACCCACTAGGTGGCAGTAGATACAGCAACATATAGGTATAATTGTATACATTAGTAAAGGAATGACTGAAGCAGTTTTGCAGTTCTGGTTTAACAATATATCTCAAACTTCCAGGCATTTGAACAGAAACACTTTTTCAACCTTACAGCAATTTTGCAACTATTTTCTAATGTATTGTACGCTGTTGGAGATTTGCATTCATCTCTACTGTTGAACATAAGCAGAGTGCTGATAATTAAATATTAATAATTCTGCTAATTGATTATGTGCCATCAACTAGTTTTCAACTCCTAGCTATCATACAATAGATCATTTCTACGATGATCTGTCCCTAATTTGATCCTTCAGGTCAACCAAGGTGGAATCTGGCTAATAATTCTTTGTTAACACTAAGTACTTGCTAACTACTTATTTACATTTTTCTCATTATTTGGGGAGGACTATTTTGTTATCCCAAAGATGCTTTTTTTCAGGAGGCAACTGGACTTTCTTGATTTTTCTTTGAAGATGTTTCGCTTCTCATCCAAGAAGCTTCTTCAGCTCTGACTGGATGATGGGGAATGAAAAAAAAAGATAAGTCTACTTGTCTCTCGGAAAAAAGCATCTTTGGGATAACTATGACCTGGATGACTGAGAATCTCCATAGACTACATTTTGTTATTTCACATTTCAGAGTTATTTGGAGTTTACTGATGTTTTCTTTGTATTGCTTATTTATCTAAACAGTATATTTCAGATTTCAGAGCATGCGTATTATTTATATACTCATTCGCATAAGCAGAGATGTCATTATGAAAGGCTGGACACAGGAAAGGGGGAGGGGGAAAGACCAGCAATTGCACAATATTTTCACAGTATTTTACAGTACTTTACAAACTCCAGAGGGTGGCATTTTCCTGATTCTTGCAACCCAAATTGGCATTCATCAATTCACTAACTGCGAATGCTCTTTGGTTTCTAACACAGCTTTCTTTGGGGGGGGGGGGAGAACCACAACAGCTTCTGATACATTTTCAAAAAGCTTACGAAACTAGATGTAGTCATGTGTTTAAAGCTGACCACAGATTATTAAAACATAACAGATTATACAGGTGATTGCAACACAACATTAGAACCTGTGGTATGTGAGAGAGATTGCTGGATTTGGATAGCAAGGCAATTTCTCCTCTCACTCCCTAACTTTGGGCCTAGGGCCTAGGCAAAAAATACAGGAAGCAGATTTAACAACAGAAAGCCTAGTTGTTGCCTGTTTTAATTTCGATTTCTTTTTCTATACGTAGAACGCAATGGGGAAAACCAAGTACTAATGTGTCATTTATGTTGTGGCCACAGTGCAAAACCTCCCATTCAACCACAATCCTGTTCATGTGGCCTTTGAGTCATTTCTACGGCTCACAAGAATAACTAGGAAAGAATCAAAGCTACAGTGCAGATAGGTCAGCCCTCCCAGATACAGCTGGTCCTCGACTTACAATAGTTCATTTAGTGACCGTTCGAAATTACAACAGCACCGAAAAAATGACTTATGACCATTTTTACACTTGCGACCGTTGAAGCATCCCCCTGGTCACATGATCGAAATTCAGATGCTTGGCAACTGGCATGTATCTATGCTGACTGCGGTGTCCTGGGGTCACGTGATCACCTTTTGCGACCTTCTGGCAAGCAAAGTCAATGGGGAAGCCAGATTTACTGAACAACTTGTGTTACTAACTTATCTGTGGGGATTCTCAGTCATCCAGGTCATGGTTGTCCCAAAGGTGTTTTTTCAAGAGGCAACTGGACTTTCTTGTTTTTCCTTGAAGACGTTTCACTTCCCATCTAAGACGCTTCTTCAGTCTGACTGAAGAAGCTGAAGAAGCTTCTTGGATGAGAAGTGAAACGTCTTCAAAGAAAAACAAGGAAGTCCAGTTGCCTCTTGAAAAAGCACCTTTGGGTGTTGCTAATGTACAACTGCAGTGATTCACTTAACAGGCAAAAAAGGTTGTAAAATGGGGCAAAACTCACTTAGCAGCTGTCTTGCTTAGGAACAGAAATTTTGGACTCAACTGTGGTTGTAAATCGAGGGATATCTGTATACCAGGCAGGAAACAAGACTAGATGAACTAATTCTACTTTATTGTCAGGCTATATTAACAGAAACCTGCAAGTATGAAAAGTATAATTTTCCCACCACACTTTAAGCTGCTTGATCTATTAGGGCAGGTCCCTAATAGTCTACTCTAAATCAAGGGTCCTCAACACCTGGGCTGCGGCCCACTTCCAGGCCGCAGCCCGTTCAGAACTGGGCCACACGAGCAACAGACAAGCACACATGCACAAAGTTCCATTTATACAAGCAGTGGTTGCCCGTGCGAGCGCACAGACCTGCCACTCACACAGAACCATCCCATCTCTCCCCCCCTCACTGGGCCGCCAAGCCAGAAAGATTGGGGACCACTGTTCTAGACTACTCTGGGTTACACAAGGCCTTGTTCTTGGTGCAGCCTCAGAGAATGCTCTTCCACAGTCTCTGAAGCCTCCGAAAACTGTATTAAACCACATCCCATTCTCATGTGATTTTAAGAGGCTCCAGGGGCCATTTGAGAGCATGGGTGTCTCTCACAACTTCCATTGCAAGTGAAATACTGTGGCTCTTCAGGTTTTACAGAACTATTCTAGCAGTTTGAACTAGCACTGCCAATAGCCAGAAACATTATGAGGCTGAGCATTTGCAAGATGGAGGTAATAATAATAATAATAATAATAATAATAATAATAATAATAATAATAATAATAATAATAATAATAATAATAATAATAATAATAATAATAATAATAATAATAATAATAATAATAATAAAGTTGGAAGGGACCTTGGAGGTCATCTAGTCCAACCCCCTGCTCAGGCAGGAAACCCTATACCATTTCAGACAAATGGCTGTCCAGTCTCTTCTTAAAAACTTCCAGTGTTGGAGCATTCACCGCTTCTGGTTGTTCCACTGGCTAATTGTACTGTCAGGAAGTTTCTCCTTAGTTCTAGGTTGCTTCTCTCTTTGGTTAGTTTCCATCCATTGCTTCTTGTCCTGCCTTCAGGCACTTTGGAGAATAGCCTGACTACCTCTTCTTTGTGGCAGCCCCTGAGATATTGGTACACTGCTATCATGTCCCCCCTCATCCTTCTCTTCATTAAATTAGACATACCCAATTCCAGCAGTCGTTCCTTATATCATGAGGTCATGAGGTAAAGATTATAGTTGTAATTGTGTGAACAATGCCCTGCACCTTTTAAAGTCCATTGCATGTGTGCCACATGTAAAAAAAGAAGCATAGCTTTGATTGCCCGGTTATGGCTACCATTTTGACTTTTTTGACCACCTACCCCTGTGCAGGAGTTGCAGTTCAGCGCCCCCTGAAAAGCCAAAACTGTCCCCCTTGGGATGCAGAGTTTACATTGCTGGATTTTGACCAAGGAGATCTGAACAGCAGATTGCTGGAAATTCCACCTTTCATTACAGTATATAAGCAAGATGGATTACAGTTAGAACAAATAAAGATAGAATCCTCAGACAAGTGAGTTAATTGCCAGCAGGAAATAATATCCCCCCCTCCTTATCTCTCTCAGTTTGGCCTTTGATATCAATATCTCACCGCTTGGGGAAAAGGCCTTAGTATTTGATCCCAATACAATGAAACACCCTTGAAAAGTGCAATCCAGGACTTTTTATCTGGAACTCAGCCATAAGGTCTCCGTTCTGGATAGATACCCATAAGGCTCATTGCTATTACAGAGATTATTTTAAGCACTACAAGCACAGGTGAACACTAGTTTTAAAATAGAATTTAAAGCTAGGGAACAGGCTATCATTAATAGCCCTGCAGGCTTTGCCTCCAGATGAAAGAATACCAGTGGCGATTTTAGCCAGAAATTCAAAATTTAGCTCCATTAGTCTATGCAGCCAGAGAAAAATCAGACTACTGCTTCTCGATAAGCTGTTTGCCATTACTGTCTGAGACATGATTTTTCTTCCCCTGAGAAACATACCAGTAGTCCTTGACTTACAACAGTTCATTTAGTGACCATTCAAAGTTACAACGGCACTGAAAAAATGACTTATGGCCATTTTTCCCACTTACAACCATTGCAGCCTCCCCATGGTCATGTGATCAAAATTCGGACGCTTGGCAACTGGCTCATATTTATGACGGGTTGCACAGTCCAGGGGTCATGTGATCCCCTTTTGCGACCTTCTGACAAGCAAAGTCAATGGGGAAGCCAGATACCAACTTAACCACTGCAGTGATTCATTTAACAATTGTGGCAAAAAGAAAGTAAAATGGGGCACACCAGCAGTCCTCTCTGTCCAAAATGTGGACTTGGCTGTCTTTGAAAGCTGTCTGCAGGAGTATAAATCTTTCCATTCCCCACCATCCAGTCAGAACTGAAGAAGCTTCTTGGATGAGAAGCGAAACGTCTTCAAAGAAAAGCAAGGAAGTCCAGCTGCCTCATGAAAAAGCATATTTGGGATAACTATGACCTGGATGACTGAGAATCTCCATAGACACTCAGCCTTCCAGCCTTCCGAGGTGGGTAAAAAGAGGACCCAGATTGTTGGGGGCAACATGCTGACTCTGTAAACTGCTTAGAGAGGGCTGGAAAGCACTATGAAGCGGTATATAAGTCTAAGTGCTATTGCTATTGCTATTACTATTGCTTAGTATTTGATTTCAAAAAGCTGCAGTTGCTTTAAATACTTGCAGACGACGGCTCCATTGGCATGTACTACCATGCTTGAAAAACGTTGTTGGGAACTGTTTCCGCTACACTCCAGGAGGTGTATTGGTTTCATGCAATACTGTCAACTTAATCTGTCTCTATCTCTGGATCAGTGACTTCACTGTAATGCAGCAATTTATATTAAGAGCACCCATGTTCTGCGGAAGCAGGAGAATGTTGAAGACAATTGAATAACAGAATTGGAAGGGACCTTGGATGTCTTCTATCTAGGCCAACCCCCTGCTCAAGCAGGAGACCCTATATCATTTCAAATGGTTATCCAGTCTCTTCTTAAAAACCTCCAGTGTTAGAGCACCCACAACTTCTGGAGGCAAGTTGGTTCACTGATTAATTGTTCTAACTGTCAGGAAATTTCTCCTTAGTTCTAGGTTGCTTCTCTCCTTGATTAGTTTCTATCCACTGCTTCTTGTCCTGCCTTCAGGTGCTTTGGAGAATAGATTGACCCCCCCCCCTTCTTTGTGGCAACCCCTGAGATATTGGAACACTGCTATCATGTCACCCCTAGTCCTTCTCTTCATGAAACTAGCAGCAATGTCTGCATGGGTGGTCAGGAAAGTCAAGGGTGCAATCAAATGCAACAGTGCAAAGATCTGGCTGCTTTTATCTGCATTGTGGAGCTTCCTTTATGGCTGCCATTTTGATTTTTTTAACCATATCCTGCAAATACCCTTGCAGTTGAAGAAAATAAATAAATAAAAGTCATTCCAAAGCTTCTGGAAAGTGCTGTGTTGAGAGGAGGCCGATATAGGTTGGCGAGGGACCCTTCATCCCTTCCACACATTAAGACAGGCAGTAAGGATGCCTGCAGGATATAGTAAGAAAAAAAAAAATCAGGAAGGTGGTTGTGATGTTACCATTGATGTTTTACATGGATTTGATGTGCATCACGCACAGACGAGATGCATAAAAACAAAATGGAGCTTCAGTTGCACCAACATCTTGACTTTTGATCATAGACACCTCAGGCAACCAGGCTCTTTTCCGTACTGAGGCGCCGCTGACTAAAACTGCTGACAGTTGCACCCTGGGCGAAGCTGAGCTGAGAGGAAAAACCGGTATTGCAAGCAGTCATATTTCTGGCCCAGGTGAAAGTCTTATTTCCTGAATTAGCTAGGCTGATATGTCACTATTTTCCATATTCTTTTGTTACTTTGATATTCTTTTAGACATACAGAGATCTTTGGGGAAATCATTTTTTTAAATAACTCCCAAGCTACAAATAGCTTCTTTCTTTCTTTCTTTCTTTCTTTCTTTCTTTCTTTCTTTCTTTCTTTCTTTCTTTCTTTCTTTCTTTCTTTCTTTCTTTCCTTCTTTCCTTCCTTCTTTCTTTCCTTCTTTCTTTCTCTTTCTTTCTTTCTTTCTTCTCTTTCTTTCTTCTCTTCCTTTCTTCTTCCCTTTCTCCCTCCTTTCTTCCTTCCTTCCTTCCTTCCTTCTTTTTCTTTCTTTTTCTCTTCTCTCTCTCTCTTCTTTCTTTCTTTCTTCTTTCTTTCTTTCTTTCTTTCTTTCTTTCTTCCTTCCTTTCTTTCCTTCCTTCCTTCCTTCCTTCCTTCCTTCCTTCCTCCTTCTCTTTCTTTCTTTCTTTCTTTCTTTCTTTCTTTCTTTCTTTCTTTCTTTCTTTCTTTCTTTCTTTCTTTCTTTCTTTCTTTTTCTTTCTTTCTTTCTCTCTCTTTCTTCTCTTCCTTCCTTCCTTCCTTCCTTCCTCCCTTTTTCTTTCTTTCTTTCCCTCCTCCCTCCCTCCCTCCCCTCCACCTCCCCTCTCTCTTTCTCCAATGGCATGCAAAGACAACCATACTTACCTCCCAGGAGAAAAACAAAGTGTTCCAAATGTTTGCTGTGCATTTTTCTGCAACTCAGCAAGGCACAATAAACAGAATGATGCAAGAGGGCCTTTACAATGCTGCAATCTTCTCTTCTTCCTCTTTTGTCTGGGCACTATACCCCCTCAGCCCAAATTCTCAGATTACACTGTACTTTTTTCATTCTTCCTGGGAAAACCACAACTTTTTCCTTTCTTCTTGGGAAAATCACAAAGATATTTTCTTCCTTCTCCCCCCCCCCCCAGTATATTAGAACCAGCAAAGTGTTTCAGTTAGTTGCCCAGGTTCAAGTCCAAGGAAAAATCCAGATGATTTTTGAACCATCATTCTTAAACCAACATTTCCCACAAGATTTTAAATGCCTCTAAATCCAGTAAATAGCTGTCTTTATCATTGGTGTTGCTGCTGCAGTTTGAGTCTTGCTGCTTCAACACACTGGCAATTCCATTGTGAAGTGCAGGCAATGGGCTAGTAGGGTGTGTGAAAATCTGCAGATTTTGATATACACACAAGAATATCATCGTTATACAATAGCATACTCTTTTTTTGAAGGTGGGAGACTAGATAGTGAGTTGGTTGTTTTATTTCAATTTTTTTTTTCAAACTTGGCAACTTAAAGATGAATAGACTTCAACTTCCAGAATTCCTCAACTACCGTATCGGATGATGAATTCTGGGAGTTGAAGTCCACTCACCTTAAAGTTGCCAGGTTCGAAAAACACTGCTTTATATTCTGCCTTTTCTTCAGGAGCCGAAGTAAGGACCTCACTTTCAGTTTCCCCCCACGACAATAACCCTGTGTGGTAAGTTGGGCTGAGAGTGAGTAGCTGCTCAACCTCCCCTAGTCGGTTTCTACTCTCAACCTCTACATCAGAGGTGGGGAATTGTGGCCCCTTTATGACTTGTGGCCTTCCACTCCTGCTCTACATTGTGCTAGTTCAACACATTCACTCCCACAACACATTTCATCTCCCCCAGATGAGGAATATGGGTCACAGACCCAGAAATGAGACACAGACTCTCTAGTCCTGTCCAAAGGCATCTGCTGATTGACTCTGCCATGCCGAGCTTAAAAGTGAACTAACAGGTTATGCACTGTGTCATGTCTAAGGCACTGGGGCTCACAGTTGTGAGAAGCATGACACAATGTGGCTATTAAAGCATCGGAGAATATTTATACCCATTTCCAAGTGAGGCGTGGCTAGCTGAAGGGCCATCTGCATATCAAATCCTGTTTATTCAGTGATGGGAGGGAGGGAGGGAGGAAGAAGTGTCCCAGAGAAACACACTTATCAGCTGCTCCCGAATGACTGGGAGGGGGGCATTCCCCAGGCACAAACAGGCAGGCCAGAGTGCCAAAGCAGGAAGTGAAAACAGCCCGAATTGGTTGCAGTTTGAGCCGATACCACAAAAAAACAGGAAACTCCAGAGTATAATAGCTGTCCCAACGTCACAACAGGTCAATGAACTCCTTTGAAAACAATGGCAGGTAGATTGTGGAAGGACTATCCAGCCATCTTCTCTGGTGCTGACTGACCAGACCGATAACAAGGGCTTGGCCCTTTGGGAGAAGGCATCAACAGGGCAAGCCACTACTAGAATATAAAATGAGAGCAAATCCCACTCGCTTCTTGCACTAATGATATTACCTAGTGTGGTAATGAAATGTCTGCAAGAAAATAACCAAGCTCGGAGAGCACCAGGGACCCCACAGTTCAACCCCGAGCTACACATGTTCTAGTCTAAGGAGCATTGCATTTGAAGAACAAATAAACCATGGCTTGCCCCACTGAGAATCTCCACCTGTGTTGGAGCTGAGACCTTCAGGTGTCAGCCTTACTAGGTGAGCCAGACAAGAAACATTACCAGATAAGCTAGGTCTACTTCTTTGTAAAGCTACATTAACAAACTATTGCAAGTCTGAAAGTACAAATCCGCCACTGTCTCCTTTACAGCCTGAGAAACTAGGGAGGGTCTCTTCTGTGCCTTTCCCCCCACCTACTATGCAGCTGCAGGCTATACTGTCTCTTATCTGATCATTCCCTAGGCCAGTGGTGGCGAACCTATGGCATGCGTGCCAGAGGCGGCACTCGGAGCCCTCTCTGTGGGCGTGTGCGCCGTTGCCCCAGCCCCGCCTCCCCCCGTGGCCCCCTCCTCACCAGCAGCCCCCCTGGAGGAGAGTCACCCCTGGGCGTGGCCTGCATGGAGCAGCGCAGCCAAGGACATAGCCGGGTAGCAGGGACAAGACTCCGCCCTCGCGCCCCATAGTATGCGGAGGGCGTGGCTGCGATGGCGCTGCAGGGCTGCCTGGGCGATCTGCTGTGGCGGGCCATGGAGGCGATGCATGGCCCTGTGGGCAGGCGGGGCAGGGGGCAGGCCGGGGCGGAGCAGGCATGATGGGAGGCAGGGCAGGGGCGGTTTTTGGGCACTCGGTCTGCCATCACTGCCCTAGGCAGCCACAATTCGCCCAGTCTCCCAGATCTTTCCCACATGCCATTTCATAAGGCTTCTTGGCCAGACATGGATCCCCAGCTTGAGTGGAGGGGATTGCGAGAACAGGTTCTGAGTAATCTGACAAAAGGGCAACCCAGGGATCCATGCATTTGAAAAACAGTTGCCAAGAGGAACATGACCTGTTACAAAGCACTGCTTGACACGACCAATATAAAATTCCTGAGGAGCCTTCTGTTCTGAAGGGGGCACAGCGGTCCAGCGGTTTTGAGGCTGAGCTTGTCAGCTGGAAAGCCAACAGGCCAGGTCTGAGACCCAAGCGCTGCACAATGGGGTTTGCTCCCATTATTTTCCCCACCTCTTGCCCACCTAGCAGTTCGAAGGCTTGCAAATGTGAGTAGATAAATGGGTACCGCTTCAGTGGGAAGTAATAGTGCTCCGTGTTTCGCTGTGTGCTCTGCACTGCCGCATGATGTCATGGTGCCCACATGACCACAGAAATGTCTTCAAACTGTGCTGGCTCAAAGGCCTTGAAAGAGAGATGAGAACTGCCCCCCCTAAAGTCAGCTACAATAGGAGAATAAAATCCACACGGACTCCTTTACCCCTTTACCTTAGCTTCTGTCCTGAAGATCTTCCCTACTATCCCCACCAGGTATTTGTGAGGAGGGGTCAAAAAGTCAAGATGGCTGCTGCAACCGTAGGACCCCATCCCTTTTTGACACAGGCCATGTCCCGATGGGCATGAAAGAGGCTGTGCTGGTGAGGAGGAGAGCCAGAGAAAGTTCTGGAAGGGGAAAGTTGAACACTGCAGGATGACATGGACAGAACTGGGCATCTGAGGGACTCCCTCAAAGATGTCTGGCTCAGGGGAGCCTTCAGCTCTCTCTCTCTGCCACTGAGCTGCCTCATTCTTCTGGCTTTTGGATTTCAACCACAAGAGTCACCTGCCGTTTTGACGGCAGGGAACCAGGAAATGCCCAGCCGTCAGGAGCCATCAGATGTGACTCATATTTCTGAATCTGGATCTCTTCCTGAGCTACCCGCTTGCCTGGCACTCATAAATGTGATGGGGGGGGGGAGAGGATTCAGGGAGAAACTGGAGCCATTTCACAAACAAGCTGGCTTGATAGGAAATAGGTGTGGCAAAATTTTCATCCTTTATTTCATCCCAAAAAGTGAGAACTTCTGTTGCAGAGTCAATACTACGGCCAGTTCAGTTACTAAGGACCTGATGGAGATGTCAGCTCTTGAGATCTCGCCTCATGTTTAAATGGAGGTTGGCCCTGTCTTGCGAGAACAGTGGCAACATTTGCCAAAACTTTGCAACAATGTCCTTGACTTACAGCAGTTTATTTAGTGACTGAAGTTTCCAGGGCATTGAAAAAAGTGACTTATGACCGTTTTTCACACTTACGACCATTGCCAGCGTCCCCGTGGTCACGTGATCAAAATCCGGCTGCTTGGTCACTGGCCAGGAGTCACGTGATCACGTTTTGCAACCTTCTGACAAGCGAAGGCAATGTGGGGAAGCCGGATTCAGTTAACAACCATGTTACTAACTTAACAACTGCAGTGATTTGCTTAACACCTGTGACAGGAAAAGTCACAAAGGAGCAAAATTCGCTGGACAACTGTTTCAGATAGCAGTAGAAATTTGGGGCGCAGCTGACGTTTTAAGGCGAGGACTGCCTATAGATCTGCTGGACAAGGGGGTGGGGGCTGAGGGGTGCGTAGACTTCCTCTTCAGTCCTCCCAGAAGATGCAAAGCAATGAGACCATGTCCATCAGGCGGCTCTGGTTTGACCCACCCAGCCTGATTAAAGCAGGCCGTTGCCCACGAAGCTGCTGATTGTGACTTCAAAGCAAGTTTGCAGAAGTTTTTTTTCCTCCCCTCACCTTTGCTGAACTCCCTGCCTTCACCGTTGCTTCCTCTTCCTCTTGCGCCACCAGGCAAAGCAGGGCACACAACTGAGGCCCCAAAGAATTGAGGGCGGACCCCCCCCAGTCCCTCTCCAAAAGTTGCCTCAGAGGAAAATGATTGCATCCAGAAGAAGTAAACACGATAGTCTGACCCCTTCATTTAACTTCAATAATTAGATCAAATCTAGGTATTTCCTATCTTCATCCACTATTTGTTCCAACACTGTTGGGGTGGTGGTGGTGGTGGTGGTGGTGGTGTCGGCCCTCCAAAGATAGTGATTCTATTGTGGCCTACTCTTGGGTTCAAGGAAAAGCTCTTCCTGGAGTGATAAAAGTCCTATGCTTCCACCGTTTGCACCCCCTTCCCTCCCCAGCCACTGGCAGTCTGGGGCTGCTGTTATCTGTATCTGCAGAGGGTGTGTGTCATCCCTCAAAATGAGTTTAATTCACTTGGCTACGTGAACGCAGCCATGTAGTCTTCCCAGCAACAATCCAGTGAAGAACAGTGGTCTTCACAATTGGTAAGGTGGGGCAGAGCATTGTGACGTAAGTCTTATGTAACCCTTCTGAACAGATGCACACACAAAATAGCATCGTGACTCTTGTTGCCATCTTGTTGGTTTTTTAGCCTCCTTCAAAAATAAAAATAAAAGTTTTATTTATTTATTACATATTTAACCCACCTTTATTACTTTGTAAATAACTCAGGGTGGTTAACCTACCTAATGTTCCTTTCTCCTATTTTTTTCATAACAACAACCCTGTGAGGTAGGTTGGGCTGAGGGAGAGTGACTGGGTGCTTTCATGCCTAACATGGAATTAGAACTCTCCTGGTTTATAGACCATCACCTTAACCACTACACCAAACTGACTCTCCAGATGCTATTAAATATTGAAATGGTTGAGATCTTTTTTCCCTACTTACTGATTGAAATGGCCTTCACTGAGATCTTTTTTCCCTACTTACTGATCTAGCCTTTCCTCTTTGGATCTCCCAGTGGTTTCTCATCCAAACACTAACCAGGTCTAAACCTGCTTAGCTTTTTTCCCAAGCTCAACTGAGGTCAGCCAGGTGCTGTTGCCAGCTGTGAAGGTTTGCCTAGTGGAAATTAAGGAGATGTATTGTCTTCTGCAAACAATAAAAACAAAATGGTCTTGCCATGTTTATTATCTCCCTTCCCTGAAGTGTTCTGTTCTGGGGATGAGATCATGAGATTCTAGCCTCAATTAACATTTACCTGGCTGGATAAAGTAAACCTCACCCCAAGGGGAATCTGCAATTTGTGGTTTCATGTTCCTTAAGTTATTTGAGCTGCTATAGTAGTGTTTGAAGAACAGTTAAGCTCTTTGGGAGCCAAACGGAACCTGCACGTTCCAGATCTGTTAGAACATCAGTGGCAATTCAACATCTCCAGATTGCACTGGTTTGAAGAAGACTGTCCATAAAACAAATATGTGCTGTCTTGCATTGAACACCCCTCCCTCACTTGTGATGGGAAACTGGCAGTTGGCCTTTACTTAAGAGGAGGCCTAAACAAGGCAAGATGGTGGCCATGTTCATGTGAACAAAGCCACCATCTTGACTCTTTTTGAAAACCCAATCCCTCCAGATGAGCTAGCAAACACAATTTTTTTTAAAAAAAACCCTGTATAATAGGATATAATAGCAATCACAGGAAGGCAGGAGGCATGTTCAAATTCCATGAAAATTATATACTGGAGAATATTTTTTTGAACAACAAATCAAGTTTATTAGCTTAACAGTCGCCACACAAAAGGAATAATTTTTAAGACATAGACAAAAACAATAATTCTTACGGAAAGCTATGTATGACATTTGCAAGAAAGCTGGCACAGGAATATAACCTTATGGTTATGGATGTGCTCCTTAAATACTTCTAATTTGTTCTGTTGCTGTAAACACACCTTCCCCTATGTCAGGGGTCTTCAAACTTGGCCCTTTTATGACTTGTGGACTTCAACTCCCAGAATTCCTCAGCCAGGCACGCGTTTGAAGACCCCTGGCCTATGTGATGATCTCCAGTTATTAACTTCTATGCCCAGGTTTCACGGGTAGCATGACCAGCAAACAAAATTCTGGCAATAAAGTTCAACTTATTTGATAAGACAGGTTGGGTGCTGTAAACTATGCTCCTGACCCAACACCTAGGCTTAGCAAAAGAATGTATTGTGCAATACTCTCATATAAAAACATGCAAAGAAAAAAAATGTTACCATCTCTGGGTCAAAATTGTCAAAATAACAGCTGCATGTAAAAATGGCTTTGCCCCAGCTCTGACAGCTGCCATTTTGACTTGTTGGGACTCCCCCCTGGTTGTTCTCAACAAGAAAATACAGCACAAGGACTGTTTATTGAAGAACCATGGCCTTCAAGTAAGACTTCGTAATTCTGTAATCAACGTAATGCTAAGAAGCCAGTTTTTAAAAATGAGCCGTCAAAGAGATTTACAAAAGGGAACACCAACTTTGAGAGGATATCCAACAATTCTAGTTATTTACATTTTTAGTCAACCAATATTGGGTAATGATTAGGGAAAATAGCCTGATTTTGATATATGTTAGTGTAACCATGGCCAGACTACTACCATAAGTTACTCACAAATTCCACTGAAATATCTTTAGAGGTTATGTTAAGAATGTTGCAGAATAAGTACTGAAATTGTTCGGTCCCAACTGAGACATTTGTTTGGAACTAAGCAAATCTGCTGAAAATCTTTGGGGTTGATTTCTGAATTAGCACTTGATCCTTGTAGATACTCTTTATTGTGTACAATTCAATTTCTTAAACAGTAATTAGTGTATGAAAACACATCCATGTCAAGATGTAATCTCATGTGAATTTCTAGGCTATGACTCTATAACTCTTGCACGTTTTTAAAGTATCTGATACTGTTCATCCAGCTGACCTATATTGAATAATTTGTTTCCTTAGTGAAAAACCAGCATTGTTTCATCCCCAAAATTGCCATCTTAATGTAACTTTTGATCTGCATTTTCTTTTCTAAAGCTTATATTATTTATAAAGTTCTAACACTGTTAGGAATCTATCACCTTTAATGTATAAACAGAACTATATTTTCTTAACTCATAACTAAACTTGTACCGATTCATTCTGTAAAGCTAAGAATATGTTACTTTCGCTGAAGAACATTTGAAAACCTGTTAAAATCTACTCTGATGCAGAATGTTTTGAACATTCATACTGAATATTTAGTCATGGTTAATAACCTGAAAACAAGCTCCCACAAAAATAAATATACCAAAAACGTCTTACCCATAGGGCATATATTGTAAAGTTGGTATTCTAGCTGTACCAGCTTCACTCATAATTTAAGGGCATCGCAATATAATTAATTATAAAACCAATGAACATCTAGCAAAGTACATTCATTTCAACAAAACAAATCCATGTGTAACGTACTTCTCCTGGTTTTCTCCAGGTAGGTTTCCAAACTCCAAAATAAGAACAAAAGAGCTGAGGAACTGATTTGCATTTTTCAAGAAAACCAGAGGCCACACACAAAAATCATTTTTCCTATGCATGAAACAGTGCTTAATATCCAACACTGAATAGGATTTCAGCTCCCACGGCTGTTTTAGATTCCTTCATTTCCCAGGACCAATTCACCATTGTCAGTCAACAGTAACATCCAGTTTTCTCCTCTCTCAGTAGCTCCATTTGCATTCACCCACAAACTTCCTGAAATGGTGGCTGAGAATATTACACAGGAGCTTTTGTGGTTGTTGATGGAAACAAGCAATAAAACCCTTTAAACATTTCATCTCTTCCACCTCATGGTGGTTCTCTTTTATAAATCCGAGTACAAAAAGTTTGCATCTTCACAGACATTCTTGTCTTCCTTTCCTGTTTTTTTTTTTTTTTCAATTTCCTTTTCTCTTCTTTGAGACCCTTTCAAGTTCCTGGGCAGAAGAGCTTGGCAATCAGGTTCAGTATTCTTTGTCGGAGGTTCCACTTGTCCCCAATTCTGCGTAGCTGCACAGCTATCACCACAGAACGCTCTGTAAAATATATATAAGCACATTATTGCCAATTGCATCGATTATCATGAAATGATCGCGTTTCTTTCAGCCTCCCCAATGCACTCATCCTGAGTCTGTTATGGTCTGTTATACGCATTGACAGAATTCCTGTGGGGTTCCCCATTCAGTTAAATGGAGGGCGATAAATGCCTGGTGAGAAAGACTCCCTAAGTTAAATTAAGAAAGAGAGTCTCCAGGCAGGTGGGCCTGGGATTCAGGCTAGAGGGTCCTTCAACTTGAATATGTGTATGAAATGAATCACTGCTATGCCTAGTGGGTATGTACCTGCTGAAAGTGCCTTCTAAGAAATTTACACAGAAGACAATTGTCCAAATCATAGCCCACACATCTCCTTATGTTGGATTAGAGCTCTCTTTAACAACAGGAAAAAGAAGTTGAGGATCCACAGCAAACAGCACTGAAACATTCAGAGCAGTAAATTACGCTAACACCAATTAGGGGCAGAACTGGGTTCTACCGGCAGAAGATCCCATGCTTTATCCTAGCACCTCCTGCTCAAGAGATCAGATAGGAAGAAGGTTGGAAAGAGGTCTCCACAGATGTAGTCCTGGAGGGCTTCTGGCACAGCAGACATCTCTCCAAGGCAACTTCCTGGGTCCTTAAAATGCTGCAACTTTCCACAGAGGTAGGATTTCCCTTTACCTTCAAGTGGAAGCTGCAGTTCTTTCTCCCCTCCGCCCCTCCAGGGCCACGAATAATAAAGCCTTTGCAAGCAGACTTAGATCCCCCTCCCCTTCCTTTCAGACTGTTGGATCTTAGCAACTGGCCAATGCAAATACAAGCCAATGGAGGGGTGGGAGGGGGAGGGAAACAACCTCCAAGCAAAAAAAAATCACCCAGAACATCAAGTGCCCTCTGCAGCCTTCTATATCAAAGAGCTCTTAAGTGTATGGATGGGGCTAACCAGGTCTGCTGTAATAGGAGTTGGCATCTAAGACAGTCTCCTCAGCGCACACGTAAGACCAGGTCTTAGGTCTTTCTACTATACCGAATTTGGTGCCTTTCTGAGTAATACGGTCCACTATCAGTTCCAAAAGCCCCCTTCCAGAGAGGCTCGGGGTCCTAGTTCCCTGAGAGCCCAGGAGCTCCAACAGCTGGATCTTCAGCCAGCAGGTGATCCATAGCAACCAGCCCAGGTATCACCTGCTTCCCTGGGCTTGGTGATCTTGGGAGAGAAAAGAAGGAAAGGAAAGGAGACCGACTGGGCACGAATTCTGCATTCTGCAGTTGAGAAGACAGATCAGAAGATCGGATATGTCCTGGCACCCCTCCTCACGCCAAGGGGCGAAATCAGGAACCGAGGGCAGATTCTTTCGAGGAGAAGAAACTGGCTGCGCTCCGGGTGGGAGGAACCGGCTCGGCGCTGCTGTTTCACCCGCGACCATCCATCCCCCGATCGCCGCACCTCGCTAAGAAGTGCTGCCTGTCGGCCGCTTAACCCGCCCGCGCAGCCTGAGAACAGCCAGATGGGAGCCCCGGGACCCGAACACTAGAGGCGCCTCTCCGGTCCAGGCCCGCCCGCCCGCTCGCCCGCCCGCCTGCCCGCCTGGAAGCCAACAAGAGACGGGGCGCGCCGGGTGAATTACTACCTGAGGGCGCCGAGCTCTGCAGCGCGGGCTTGCGCGGCATTTTGGTCGGCATCATTTCGGGAGGGAGGCTGAGTTCAGGGCTTAGCTTCCTCGACTCGTGCGCTTCGAAAGGCCGGGACTGGCAGGGACGCGCTCCGCTCCGCTCCGCTCGCCGCCTGCTTCTGAAAAGCCGCCTCTAGCGCGGCCGCCCGGAGCTAAAGCGAGGGCCGGGGGGTTTCCCCATGACGTCACCGCGGAGTCCTCGCCTCCTCGCCTGGCGAGACTTTCGCCCGCCAGCCAATCAGCGCAGAGTACCCGGGCAAGCGGGGACAAGTTGCTGGCCGGCCGAAGCAGAAGCGGGAGGGGGAGGGCTGGGCGGGTGGCAGCGCGTCCCAGAGCGGGCTGGGCGGTGGAGGTGGTCGGTTCCCGTTCCCCACCTCACCCCCCGAGGCTGACCTCGGTTGCTCGACGGCGGAGACCCAAGAAGGAAGGCAAAAAAAAAGGCCCAGGAGCGGGAAGAAAACAAACCCCACCACGCCCCTGTACGTGAAAGCCAATGCCAGGGAGGCACCGCGGGCAGCCCACAGCGGGCCCAAAATGGGAGGAAGCACGGAAAGGCTGTGTTCACACAACCATCAGCAGCCCAGGAAGCCGCTTGGCGATTGCATTCGTACTACTTGCCAAGCGAGCTTCGTGTGGTTGCCCTTCCGCCTCCCTCTTGTCTCCCCTCGGATGAGTTGAAGGGTCGTTGTGTTTATTACGCGCATCCGGAAAAAAAGGCTATTTCATTTCCCACCAGGTTAAGCAGGTTGTCTGAGTACAGTACAGCTTGCTCTTCCTTTCCACGGGAAAGGAAAGAGGGAAGAGAGGGGAGCCCAGGAAGGGGGAAAGAGCGGGTGAGAAGAGAAACTCGAGAGATGTTCCCAGAAGTTTGGGCTGAGAGTCCCCCAAAAAACATTTTGCACAGAGGCCCTCAACTCTGGCCACTCCTCCAGTTTCTGTTTGCAAGGTTCTTTGTTCAATTGGTTGGCTTTAGAATATATAAAGCTACTTCTCAACTTAACAACCATTCAAAATCACAACAGTACTGAAAAATATTACTTCCATGTACGACTGTAGCAGCATCCCCACAGTCACATGATCCCAGTTTGGGCACTTGGCAACCAGCATGTATTTATGGCAGTTGTAGCATCCCAGGGATACATGCTTGCCATGTGCAATCTTGCCAGCCAACTTCCCGCAAGCAAAGTCAATGGGGAAAGCCAGATTCACATAACAACCATGGGATTCACTTAAAAACTGCAGTAATTTGCTTAACCCCGGCAAAATCGGGGGTGTAAAATCAGGTGTGACTGACTTAGCAACCGCCTTGCTTAGCAACTGAAATTCTCATTCCAGTTGTGGTTGTAAGTATTGCGTTGCAAGTTTGCTTGCATGAAAGTCCTTTTTACCCTCATGAAGGCTCAACCTTGTACCCATAAGATCACCCCATACAATATAATTTGGTAAGGTCTTTCCCAGCCAATCAGTGTAAAGCAGTTATTCTCCAAATTGAGCCTTCCCTTCTGCTTTTTGAAGCCTTGGATGTTGACAGTGGTGAGGTTTGAATCCAGCCTGACATCCCTCAGTTCAAGACAACGTATGTCTCTTTTGAGCAACCGTCGTAGTGTTTGGTAGGCAAGATTAAGACGTAATAACTCTCTCACTGTGATATTTGGCCTGTAAATCTTGATCTCCCCAGTTGCATTCCAACCCTTTAACTAGTCTACTTCTGTAAAACTGAGCTTCCACCTCAGTGCAGTTCTTAAGTACAGCAATGCAATGTTTCTTGTCTGATTGCAGACACCAAGGCCTACTTCTGCAAACCTTGCAGTTTTCTCATCTCTACTTCTGTAGAGCTCAACTCACACATCCAGTGGAAATGTTGCTGAATCTCTCGTTCTCTCCCTCAGACGTACATCTGCACAGACTTCTACCAAGCTTCTGCACATTCTCATAGTCCATTTCAGACTAGAGACATATTAGAAAGTTGACAATGCAATCCTGTTTGCCTTTTACAGGTAATTGCAGGGCCCGGAGGAGTTGCAAAACTTGGACTCTGAATAAAAAGAGAAGTTGCCATTTCATGAGTGAGATTTCATTTTGCAATCCCTCTAAAATCTTGTTTCGTCCTCTTCCCTCTTGTGTTTCATCCTCATTTCTCAATCTCAGCAACCTTAAGACATGTAGAGTTCAACTCCCCAAATTCCCCAGCCAGTTAAAACAGATAGATAGAATTCTGTGAGGTGACATCCAGGCATCTTAAAACTGCTAAAGCTGAGAAGCAGTGCTCTTCGGTGTCAGACCTCTGGTGCTGAGAAAGGCCTGAGAAAGAACAAACGATGGAAAGGCAACTGTGGTTTCTTTTTAAGTCAGAGAAAAAGAAAACGCCTTTCTTGGGTTCCTTCTTTCCTCTTCGTGTGAGCCCAGGAGGGTTTGGGATGGAGTGATTCTTCCACCTTTTCTCCTTGTACTGATAGGATTGCTCATAAGCTGAATTGTGAGTTAGCATGAATCATACACAGAACACAGAATAACAGTGTTGGAAGGGACCTTGGAGGTCTTCTAGTAGTCCAGCCACCTGCTCGAGCAGGAGACCCTATTCCATTCCGGACAAATGGTTGTCCAATCTCTTCTTAAAAACCTCCAGTGATGGAGCACCAACAACTTCCGGAAGCAAGCTGTTCCAAATATCCATTTGAATATTTGGGGCTCTTCAGAACAATCTTGTTTGTTACTGGATGGGTTTGTGCAGAGGCCCTTTCTGAATATTTTTTTTCTGGCCACTTTGCACACATTCTTCCCACAATGAGGTTCTCTTATTGCTCTCACCTTTGACAGCATGGGTCACTGGGGATGAAATGCAAAGGAAGGAGCACACCACACACACACACACACAAAACCTTTCTCCCAAGGGTGATCAGCCCTCTGGATTTGGAACAAAACACAAAAGGCTATAGAGGCTGAACTTATAGTTCAGCTTTCCTTGAGCAGCTTATGAATGCATGAGGCAATCTATTGACATATGCAGAGATGGCCTTATAAGGGAAAGGCAGAAAGAAAGGGGTCCAATCCCTGAGCTCAGGGCCAGGGAACTTCCCAGCTCCCTTGTGCAGGAGCTGGCCAAAAGGTGACATTTCAATAAATGTGAGGCTGAAAAATATTACAAAAGTTCCTTCTCTTGGCTGGGGATTTGGGGAATTGTAGTCCAACCTGGCTGTAAGGCTTCCTGTTTGTCTATTTGTTAATTTAATTCAACCCACCTGATTCCAAACTGACTCTGGACAGCTCACAATACAATAAACTATAAAAACACATTACAAAATTAAAAAAGGTGAGATCTGATTGCTCTGCAAAATACCTCTGACAAGGGCCTCATCCCTCTCAACCCAAGGTCTGGGAGAACGTTCCAGATCTTGGGTTGAATGTCAACAGGGTGGGAGCTGGATGGATTTCCAGAGAGCAGGTGCTGTGACAGAGAAGGCTGCTTCCTGGGTCCTGAGACATGGTACTGTTTGATTGAAGGGACCTGGAACTTGCCAACCTTACTGGCTGGGCAGAAGGTATGGGACATAGCTGGTTCCCTCAAAAAGCTTGGCTCTATGTCCTGTAGGACTTTATAGAGGATGACTAGCACTTTGAGTGACACCTGAAGTAATACTGGCAACCAGTGCAGCTCATGAAGCAGAGATGTTACATTGCAGCTAGTGCCACTGGGCATGCACAGTAGGACTGCTAATCTTGGATTGAGTTGCAACCTATTTTGGCTGGCATTGCTTTTCCTCTGCACCCACAGGGACATGGTCTCGTGGTGTTCTGAGAAATGGATTGGCATTTGGAAAAGCACGACGGGGCTGTGACTAAGAGTTCTTCTAAATTGCTTCAGCTAATGCATCACTTAGCCTGTCCTGCAGAAAGATCTTCTAACACAGGGGCTTTTCAACCAGTGGTACGCGTACCACCTGTGGTACTTTGGCATGTGGCAGGTGGTACGCGACCATCCTAGAGAAGTGTTGTGGGGGAGGGGAATGAGCTGAAGCGACCCAAGCCTGAGGGAGAGGCAGCTGGAGCTGTAGGACTGTCAGGGCTCGGCTGAGGAATTCTGGGAGTTGAAGTCCACAAGTCTTAAAAGTGCCAAATTTGAAGACCCCTGAGCTAGCTGGTAGTGGTGCATATTAATAAACATGGATAAATTCATCATACATTTGTCAGTGCAAAGGGAAAGTGATTCAGCAAAGGAACAGCCACTGAAGAAATTAAAACCGGTACTTTTTTACTTTTTTCTACAGTTTGTAACATTTTTTTTATATTATAGAATAAAATCCAAAAATACAAAAGCAAATACTAGGATACAATGGGGAGGAAAAAGGGGGGAAAGTGAGGGGGAGAAGGGAAAAAGAATAGACTTCCTCTGTTGCAGTAGAAGGAAGCATTAACATTGAACCTCAACTTTTTACTTTTCCATAATATTATAAACTAGCCATTTTTATAACAACAAATGAATCTAATCAGTAAAACCCAACCCCACCCCCCCTTTTTTTTTTCTTTTTGTCATCAAGTTTTTCACACCTTGCTAAGCACTGGTGGTACTCAAATATTGTCATGTCCTAAAAGTGGTACAATCTGTGAAAAGGTTGAAAAGCCCTGTTCTAACAAGCCTCACGGCTTGGCGTAAGTCAGCCTTTCTTGCCATAGGTGTTGGATTGTGTTTCTCATACTTCCTGCTGTCATCAGGTTTCGTGGATTTTTTAAAAAGTCTGGGTACAAGTTTTAAACGTGTATGTATTTATTTATAAGATTTCTATGGCTACCTGTGTTGTGTAAAATAATACAGACCTGGCCAAGAGGAGCGTTGCATGTTCCATTATGATCATAAGTTGAGGACTTATGTTATCAAGTACCCTAAGAGTCCCATTGATGATGCTGATGATGTTACCCATTCAGTCATGTCCGACTCTTGGTGATTCTATGGGCCAGGTCTTTCCACAGTCCCAGTACTAAACTATAAATGCTAGGTTTCCCTTTCCTCCTGTCCCAGCACCTGGGGGAAGCCAAGTCTTCAAAGCCTTCTAGAAGGCAGGAAGGATAGGAGTCCCCCTCAGCTCAGAGGGAAATCTGTTCCACAATGCAAACATGCCTACAGAAAAGGTTTGCTTCCCATGCTCCATCACATGACAACATTTAAGAGCCAAAGAAGCATGACAGTGATATAATATTGTTGTACAAGGATACCTGCGGGTTTTATCTGATTTTTTTTGGGGGGGAGGATTATGTTAATAACTTATTTTAATGTTTTCCCAAAACGAGCAAAACTTCATACCATTATATTTTATTGCTGAATTTGGGGGAGCCACAGTTATGGAGCTGGGGCCGGGTATGGCCCATATCTTTCTGGTATATCAACTCTATTTACTTTGTCCAAACTGTCTAGTGTCAAGATATATGTAGGTATATGAATCAAGGAATGTTTCTATGTGAACTTGCTTCCCTACTCTTTCTGGGTCTTCTTTGTTGTGATGTGAGTTTTTTTCCCCCCTTGTTGTACTGTAAGTATGCACTGAGGAGCCAATCCAGTGATTAATTTTAATTATTTGCCCTTGCTATGTTCCTAATCTGGATTAAGTGCACTAACAGGAATTGACAACGAAGATACAGATAGTCCTCAACTGATTGCCATTAAGTGAACCTGGCAATTATGGTCATAAGTCATGATGGTTGTAAAGCAGGTCATAGTAGATATACAACACATGGCCCACTAATAGCTAGAGCGCTTACAAGGAGACAAGTCCGATGTCAACGCTGCTAACATCGGATGTTCTTGCCGTGACAATATAGGAAGATGCAGACATTTTCTATTTAACCTGTGTATTACTTTTAGAGTTAGAATTAGATGGTGCTGGAGGGGAGGGGGAAGAATGTGCATGTAGATTAGTTAGCCATAACAATATCTCAGTAGAGTATTCTTCAAGGTTGTTTGTAATAAGAGGAGATAAGAAATGGCGGGTTGAAGAACTGGAGGGAAAGTCTGCATTTCAAACTAATTGGAGAATGTGATTAATGACTGTTAAATGGAGGAGTGAATTATGCTTAGATACTATGTGTTTAGGGGAGGAGGATTCAGATTTTGGCTTCGCTTATGTACCTGCCGAAGCTATGTTGCAATTAAAGATTCTTTAAGGTAAACAATGCCTCAAAGTTCTTTGAAGAGCTTCTTCTTTCAGAACCATGACATCCAGAATATTTGAATTTTTTGGACATGGGAATATTTAAATCTTTCGAGATGCTATTTGGCTTTTTAAAATCTTTTCAAAAGCATCTCTTTGAAAACTCTATTTAGCCACTCCCTGAGAGACCAAATTAAAAATTAAAGTATAGCCCACAGAGAGAGGAAAGTTTGCACCTGTTTCAGAGGCACAGAGGGAGAGAGATGGAGAGGAAACAGAGAAGGAGAAAGAAGAAGGAGACAGGAGGAGGAGGAGGAAGAAGAAAAACTTAGGGAGAGAGGAGGAGGAGGAGGAGGAGGAGGAAGGAGATGACTCTACTAGCTGCGTCTTACATCATTTCGTTCCAATGAACTCATGGGCTTAGCTGAGCTTTTTTAGACAGCATGACCTAGTTGTTGTTTTTTAAGGACTATGGATCATACCTGATTTTTCAGATTATACTTTCTGTATATTATGTTTTTTATTATGTTGATTCTAAATCATCTGATATGCAAATGTATGTGAGAGAAAGGCAAGAAAAATTATTTTAATTAATGAAATGATTGCACATATAAACAATGCCTTTCTTGGTAATAGCAGCAACGAGCCAATTTTCACTGATTTTAAAAAAGAAAGCAGAGACAGATCTTATTGGTAGCTGAATGGAGGCTTGAACTAGAAATCCCAAGGTTGAAAGTTAAACTTGGACGTTTTTTAAAAGAAAATCCGCAAAGAAGGTAATGGCAAATCACTTTAACACTGTCAAAAAAACCTTGCATGTCTACGATGTCCACAAAGTTCCCAGGACCTAAAATCAATCATATCTGCCTTCACATTTAACTTTGTATATTGATGATTATATCCATTAAATAAATAGCACAGATACATTTGTATACAGTGAAATAGTTACCTGGCTGGTTACTGCTGTTGCAAATATCCTTCAGTTCAATGCAAGCAACATTTTGCATTTTAATGCCAGCTGGGAAATTTTGGGAGCTGCTGACTGAATACATCTGACAAGGCAGGGCTGCCTCCAGGCTAAGCGCTGAGTAGACACTGGCCTGGAGATGCCAAATTTTAGGGATTCCGAAAATTGAAAACACTTCCAAAAACAATAAAAAAGCAAAAAGCAGAAAGCAGAAACAGTGCACTCTGTGACTCAGCACACCTGTTCAGGGTTAAATATAATTTTGTAGTGTAAATAGGGTGAAAGTGTCTGAGGAAAAAAAAAAATTGGGGCTGAAAATCGTAAGTGTACCTTTCAAAAACTCAAAACCGAGAAACGAGAGGGCACACCTTCAGTGCTAGAACAGAGTGAGATTTGCTCTCTGTGTCTATAAAGTAGCTTGCCCTGGTCAGTACTGGTGCAGGCCTTGTTTTCTTAGTCTCTGCTATGAGTCCTGAGAGTGGTAATCCCATGGGTGTTTGTCTGATTTGTTGGTATCAGACTGAAAGTACATAGTGAGAGGTTGAAGAGATCCATCATTCTGGGTATTTTGGTCTTAAGTGTATTTGGTTAGGTTGGGTCTGTTGTGTAGTACAACTGCCATAGCTTCTTTTGCTAGTTTTGGGTCTATGGATGTAAAGAGTGCTGACCTCAAATGAAATCATAATCTTAATTTACAACCACTCCTTTAGTGACTGTTCAAAGTTACAAACAGCACTGAAAAAAGTAACTTATGGCCATTTTTCACACATACAACAGTTGTAGCATCCTCAAGGTCATGTGACCAAAATTCAGATGCTTGGCAACTGACTCATACTTATGACGGTTGTAGTGTCCCAGGGTCACATGATCACATGATCACCTTTTGCAACTTTCTGACAAGCAAAGTCAATGGGGAAAGCCAGATTCACTTAACAACCTTGTTACTAGCTTAACAATTGCAATGATTCACTGAATAACTATGGCAAGAAGGTTGTAAAGTGGGGCAAAAGTCACTTAACAATTGTCTTATTTAGCAACAGAAATTTTGGGCTCAACTATGGTCATAACTTGAGGACTACTTGTAGTGTCCAGCCGAGGGATACCAGGGTGGTCCCTTTTCTTTTTTCTGCTGATCAATCCTAGCTTGATTGGGATATTCCATATGCCAATATCCATATCCCAATACATTGGATATTTTCTAGACTTTTGCCAACCTGGCTAAGAAGTTGAAATTCAACTTCTTAGCCAGGTTTCCCCACACTTCCCTAATTCCATCTGTGTTGAATTTCAACTTCCACTGTGTGTTACCTATGTGTAGTCCATTTCAACTCAATTAGAGCAAAGAAGCAAAAGAGATTGAAACTCAAGTACTTTGGCCACCTAATGAGAAGGAAGGACTCACTGGAGAAGAGCCTGATGCTGGGAAAGATCGAGGGCAATAGAAGAAGGGGACGACAGGTGGCTGGATGGAGTCACTGAAACAGTAGGCGTGAGCTTAAATGGACTCCAGAAGATGGTAGAGGACAGGAAGGCTTGGAGGAACGTTGTCCATGGGGTCGCGATGGGTCGGACACGACTTCGCAACTAACAACAACAACAACAAAGCAAAAGAGATCAATCTCATCCATTCTAGAGCAGCTTCACCAGCCTCCAGATGTGTTAGGTGTCCTCCAGATCTATCAGATAACAACTCTTATGAGAGCTAAGTATTTTGGGAGTTGTCCTGACAAATCTGGAGGGCACCCGGTCGGGGAAAGATGCCATAGATTTTCAGAAAAGGAATGAAGAGGAAAAATAACGAGTAAAGCAGTTGCAGTGGCATTGAGAGAAAAGAGAACAGGAGAAAAGATGTGGGGATGGGGGTCAAGAGAGCCCTTGCAGAGGAGGTTTATTATTGGAAAAAAGAAAAGAAAAGCTTAGGCATAAGCCGAACTCGGCTTAGCAAAGTAAACAGCCCCAGGGGAGAAAAATGCAGCAAGGTTTACACCTGCCCAGGGAGGAGAAGGACTTGCTTTTGGTGAGGTCATTGTTAGCTCCAAGAGCCAGGAGGCCACAGGAAGGAGGCCCCATTTCAGAAGCTTCAGAATGACTCATTCTAGTCTAAATATAAACACGGGTTGTGGTGAAAGTAAAGCCTTTAGCAGTGCAGCACTCGCTCCTACACAAACACCTCCCCTGTCCCCATCCACGTTAACACACATGGCCATGGAGGAGAAGAAAGGGGCACCCATCATAATGAGAGGAGGAATCTCAGTGTTTTCAAAAAGGTTTCTTCTGTGTGTTTGTTTCATGCATTCACACACACGTGACATTTGGATGGAGAGGACAACTAGCAGAAGGAGATTTACCCTGGGGCTAGCTGGGAGTAACTAAGTAGGATATTTGTCCCAAAGGTGCTTTTTCAAAAGGCAACTGGATTATCTTTGTTTTTTCTTGAAGACGTTTCTCACCCAAGAATCTTGGATGACTGAGAATCTCCACAGATAAGAGGATATTCGTTTTGGTTTTGGTGTCAGGGCTGCCTCTTGGTGACTGCCTGAACTAGTCGCTGCTGTTTTCTTGGCAAGATTTTGAAAGTGGTTTGCCATTGTCTCCTTCCTAGGTCCGAGAGAGAGTGACTGGCGCAAGATCACCCAGCTGGCTTTGTGCTCAAGGTGGGACTAGAACTCCCATTTCTAGCCTGGTGTCTTAACCACTAGACCAGGGGTAGGCAACCTTGGCTCTTTTATGACTCGTGGACTTCAACGTGGACTTCAGCTGGCTCAGGAATTCTGGGAGTTGAAGTCTACGAATCATAAAAGAGCCAAGGTTGCCTACCCCGGCACTAGACCAAACTGGCTCTCTAAGTAGATAATTCCACCATAATTAAAGCTATTAGCCTGGGGAAGGCAGGTGCAGAATAGGATTGTTGGCCTACTGCAACCTTATTAGGAAAAAGTGGAGAATCTGTGGTTTTAGGATTCAAGTGCCCACCCCTCCTTTTTCCAACTCCATCTGCAAAAGCTCCCTTGATCACCCCTGCTGAAAACTGACCACCTAATTTCTTCTACATGGCACTCTCTCCTTGAAAGCAACCTGAATGTTGCAGGTAGCATAGGACTCAGCTACCTACTTGCTTTCTGCTGTGAGTAACGGCAGAGTAACATCTATGTTGCAGTGAACCCATAGGTTTCTGGACCTAGGTCAGGATGCTGGTTATTACCTTTGAAGACCTTTATGGCTTAAGTCCTCATTGCCTGGGGATCCTTGGTCCTCACTGCATCAAGTCCAGATGAAACTTACCTGCCCAAGGTGTGTTTGTCAAGAGCAAGCTCTTAAGGTTCAAAGCTCCCTAGCTATTAGGGGTTCTGGCCTGGGTGGGACGGGGAGGGTAACTTTCTTGATAACAGCCTTCTGACTCTGGAAAAAGTTACCTCTCTGAGGTCAGGATGACCCCCACTCTGTTAATGTTTTGGAAGGCAGTGAAAATGTCCTTCCACAGAACTTTGAATGAGAAGAACCCCAATTAAGTGTACAGCAGTATGAGGTTGTTGTTACTGTTTTGAGGAATTCTGTCTTTACAGTTACTGTGTTTTTGTAATTGTTAAGTGACCAAGCCCACAGAGCATGTATATACAAATAGATGTATCAATCAGTCAATCTCATTTCAGCCTCCCTATCTGTCTGTCCAAAAAATCTTTCACTGCAATGGCAAACCTTACCAAATTTAAAACAAGTAGGGAGGTATTTTTTTTGTTTAAATAGAATGTTTAATATAACATTCCTGCTATATCTTTATCAATATATTCAAACAAGTAGGAATTTATGACTGTGACTATGGGCTTAAAGTGAGGGGGGAGATGCTGAAACACACCTCACAATGTTGCAATACTGACTCTTCTTCTGGTATTTGCACTACAACAACACATGCAAATCCATATGGGACATATCGTTCCACACTTTTCATCTTTTTTTGGCCCAAACTCATGATATTGTAGAAGAACAGGAAAATGGATAATTGTATAGCTGGATGCTCTCTTTTACCTGGAAGGAAATCTCATTTGAAAGGACATTTCACTCTTATGTAGAAAGCAATCTTACTGTGACTTGAGAGAATCTCATTTTTCTTAGGAGGAATCTCATTCTTACTTGAAAGGAAACTGAATCTTTATTCAAGAGGAAATCAGTGAATCTCCTTTCTGAGTTGATCTGCATGATTTCTTCACCTATCTCTTCATCTGGAGAAGCTTTCTCTGTTACTGAGAAACTACTGAGTTGCTGAAAAATCATAAGGTCTGGGCCATTAAAAATCAATTGAAGTAACGGTGTACTAGTTCCCAAATAGTCCAATCATCAGATTATCACCAGGATGGTCTTGTGTCTGAAAACCCAACCACTTTTCTAGTAGCTACATGTTGTGAGCATTGGCTCCAGGAAATGATCAAAGCAGGTCCAGAGATGTACAAAACATGGTCACAGATACAAGATAAATAGAATTCCACCGAAGAAAAATGATATCAAAGTTTGCTTGTTAGTTAAATAGATTGGTAACTGACATCAAGGATGGTATATCTGTAACTGTATAGCCCAGTGTTCCCCCACCTTGGCAACTTTAAGATGGGTGGACTTGAATTGCCAGAATTGCCCAACCAGCCATGGAAATGGTCCTAGTATAGTCAATGAAGGCTTTGCATTGGGTGATTATGCAAGCATAACTTGATATAGCAGGATCCAATCTGGGTCGGTCACCGGGACCAGAGGTTTAGTCTTCCAAGCTTTTGTGCTGGAGCCCATCCTCAGAGAACGTCTCTCTAGGAGAGAGTATGCTTTGGGCTATTCTGTGTATGGTATTTATATAGTGACTGGTTGTGTGTGACTTTTTGTTGATTAGGGTGCTGATGGTTGGCTATTTAGATTAAGACTAAACCTCCAGTCCTGGTGACCGACCCAGATTGAATCCTACAACATTGTCCTGGGATACGTATACTCACCTTCCCTCATGATAGTTTGATATAACTATGCTTATATTGACAGTAATGAAGAGATATACAGAATAAACATGCAATAAAACAAAAATTGCACAGTTAACAAATCTAACTCTATTTAACAAGACATGCAGCAGAACTCTTATTTGATTAAGTCACAAGACTTCTTTCCAACCCTTAGTGCTTCCTGTACAACCCATTTCAATTGGGGATTCGATAAATATAGTTTTTCAGCTCTTTATAAGTCATTCAAATAGCCTGGGTGTGCATAATATGCAGATCCACAAAACCTTAGAAAGATTCACAGCCAACACACTTACCATGCAATTAATATGTCTTTATTTGCCCTGGGGGGGATTATGGGGTGCCCAGGGAGGAGTAGAACCTCTGGTGGATGGCTGATGTTCCCCTTTTAGGGTTGCTTGTCCACCTTTGGTTCCCACCTGCCACTCAGCTCCCACCTGTGGCTCCATGTAACTGTAACACTTGCACTGGACACAACCCAGTAAACTGTCTCAGCAACTGGACCAAACTAGGTGAGGGTAGCCAATGGGTCTTCAACCCTCTGTGAGGTAGGGGATTTATCTATCCCAACATGTGAAGTCGGGCCCTGGCAGATTGAGCAGTGGAGACCACCCAATGGTCAAGAAAGTAGGTCCAGCCAAGCAGGCATTGTGGAGCGCTAAGAGTATGACAAGATTCTTAGACATCCAGGCCATCCACTGCAGCAAGAGAGGTCTCCAGCCATGACACTTGTCCATGCTACTGGATTAAGGTCTCTTCTGTTGAGAGTGTGGGACTGTCCCTTTGCAATGGCTGCTCCTCTTAAAACTCCATCTGGCCTAGGTTTCTATTGTGCAGTTCACCTTCATCTACAACCTATCAGCAATTAACATCAGTTCCAAACCTAATTTGCTGAGCCTTGTAACAAAGGGGGAGTGGTGAAGCAACAAATGGAAGTGACCTGTGGCCAAGGTTGAGAAACACTGGAGATGACCACTAGCAGCTGTAGTCACAAATCTGCACATGGATGGCCTTTGGGCTAGTATTCATTCATCTCAGTACTTGGGGCAACAGAGATGTCCAACAGCATCCAGGGCAGCTGGAAGCTCTTTTTATGATAGCATTGTCCACCCTTGAATTGAAGGAGGGGTTAGAAAAGGTACTGTTCATAGGGGGAGGAAAACTAAATGACTAAATGGGTACCACTGACTATATGCATTTTACAATGTAAGATAACAACAGCTTTGTTTGGTTTACACCAATGCAGGTTTTTTATTAGCTAACCGTATGCCTGCGGCAGGATTTCATGACCAGCCCAGAGCCGTTTATCTCCCCAACATCTGCTAATCTGAGATACACTTCTTCTAATCACGATTGCTCAATCCCCAAATAATTACTCAGTTCCTAATTGATGGGACACTATTCTGAACGGATTTGGTTTTGAGAAAATTGGGGGGATATTTATGAGAATATTGTCTGCTCCTTAATGGTGGGAAAGGATTTTTGAACAGGTTTTCAGGTTTGTTTTCATTTCAGCTTTCTGATTTGAGAGAAGAGGAGCTCCCTCCAATAAGAAACAAGAAAAAACAAACGCCATATTTTTGGTGCAACACATCGGTCTTGTTTTGATGTTTTAGCTTAGAACTCTTTGGAAATTGAACCACTAGATGGTGGTGTTTAACTCACCTTGGTGGGCCTTGAAAAGCTAAGCAGGGTTGCAGCTGGTTAGTTCTTGGATGGAAACCACTTCCATAGATCAGGGCTGTAGACTAGAATGGAAGTTGAAAAATCATCCCAGAATAAACAATATATTATGGTCATGAAAGCAACACATGGCCATCACCAAATAACAGTTCAACTCAAAGAACACTACCTTTACTTCTCCAACTGCTACCCTCCAGATATGTTGGACAGCAAATCCTATCATTTCATATCAACACAACCATTAACCATGCTAGCTGGGGAATAATGGAATAAGTGATAATTTCACACTTCTGGAAACCACCAGATTGAGAAAGTCTGTAGATAATCCTCAATTAACAACCACTCATTCAGCAATTATTTGAAGTTACCATGGTGCTGAACAAGACTTACAACCAGTTCTTGAAGTTGTGGCCATTGCAGCATCCGAGCAGTCACATGATTTGAGATACGGGCACCTGGCAACCAATTTACAATTACAATAATTGGTGTGTCGCTTGGCCACAGATCGCTATTTGTAACCTTCATTGCCAGCTTCGTACAGCAGAATCATCTGGGGAAGAATTACACAGCTGCAGCTTTCATTTCATGAATAAGTTTTGACATAGACCAGGGGTCTGCAACCTTGACAACTTTAAGACTTGTGGACTTCAGCTCCTAGAATTCTGGGAGCTGAAGTCCACAAGTCTTAAAGTTGTCAAGGTTGCAGACTCCTGACATAGACTATGCTCAGACAAACTTATGCTCTTTTGATATTGGTCTTAGCTTTATTTTTTAAGTCATAGAGTTAGCAGGGATCTGGGAGGGGGTCATCTAACCCACTGTTTCTCAACCTCAGCAACTTTAAGATGTACAGACTTTAACTCCCAGAATTCCCTGGCCAGCATAAGGTTGGTGAACACCTGTGACACCAGCCCTGGATTAACCATTAAACAAAACAAGCACAAGTTTAGGGCATCAAGGGAAGGTCACACAAAGGGTGTTGTTGTTTTTTTGCCAAGCTATCATGCTCTTAACCCCTTCACTGCCATGCTTGACTTCAGGTTTTTTATATATATAATTGTCCTTATTTGCTGTGTTTGACTTGAATTTGTGTTGTTAAAAAAATTCTTTGGCACAGTGCATAAGGTTCAAGTTTGTTTTGAAGGTGTCACATTTGTTTCTGTCTCACACCATGAGACATTTTTTGGCCCTGCCTAGGACATCAATCAACCTTAATCTGTTCCTGAGGGATACATGGAAAAATTCATAGATGTTTGAATGTGAGAGATTATTTAACTTGTTGTTCATTTATTGTCTCAGAAATGCAAAATCAAGTTTGTATTCAAAAGTGAAGTGGCTAAGCTGTCCATACAGATAGTTTCCTAAACTTGTCTTTGTTATCTCTAAGGATCACTGGGGAAAAAAGGAATAGTATGGGAGGGATTGCTGGATTCAGAATAGTTTCTGAGACAATGGTTTTCTGAAATTACTGAAAACATGGGCCTAAAAAGAATTTAAGAAAATCTGAAAGCATCTGTCTTTCAGGATATGTGCAAACATCCCATATATGTATAGGAAGGAAGGTGGTTGGACCCTCCCTAAGTTATGACTATCCCCAACTTCTGCATTCTTTCATTCCTCATCTTTGCACTGAAGGCATTGTATAATACATGCACCTGGTATGATTTTGCAGGAAGAAACCTATTAGGATACATAGCTTTTTGCACAAAAATATCTACTCAGCACACAGTCAAAATGACAGATCAGCCAAAACTACTGCATTCTCTGCTCTTTTCAACCCACACAGGGAAAGGAGTGAGAGCTTATCAGCAGCCCATTTGCTTTCTAGGACAGTGTTTCTCAACCTTGGCAGCTTTAAGATATATGGACTTCAACTCCCAGAATTCCCCAGCCAGCCATGCAGAGACAGGAATAACAATAGAAGGAATCAGCAGAAACTTAGCATGAGCTTGTCACGAGACTTCACTTCTCACTGTATTGATTTTTTTCTTACGGAGTTCCCCTAACATGGATGACCAAGATTTCCTAGTAGCCAATCACCTTTCTCATTTGTTGACCCCTTGTGAGGATCTTGAATCTTAAAGAAGGAAAAAGAAATGTAGAAAAAGAATGACAAATCTGGGCTTTTCCAAGAAATCATAGGAGTTCAATAAATAGTTGAACAAATAACAACAAATAGTTGTTATTCAACTGCTGAGCCATATCCATCAGTTTTTCCGACAGGAAGTGAAATGGCTTAGCTGCTCCATCATTAGAGAGAGAGAGTTAGTGGATTGTTTGCTTTTATGCACAAGACCCAGCTTGGGTAATTGTTCTGGATGGTGCTGCTTTTCCTCTTCTGGAACAGATACAGTTTACAAATGTTTATAAATGCACCTTTTTTCCTGGAGACCATGTACAGTACACCTTAGCAGTCAACAGCAATGTTTCTGAACTTCATCAACTAAGTTGTGTGGAGTGGACTTCAACTTCCAGAATTCCTGCTGGGCAATTGTGGGAGTTGAAGGCCACACCGTTTAAAGTTATTGAGATTGAAAAACACTAGTCCGGAGCACATTTTACGAGCTTTGCCTTGTAGAGTTGTTACAACTTTTTCTGGATGCCCTAGCATAGGGGGTCTTCAAACTTGGCCCTTTTATGACTTGTGGACTTCAACTCCCAGAATTCCTCAGCCAGGCACGCTGGCTGAGGAATTCTGGGAGTTGAAGTCCACAGGTCATAAAAGGGCCAAGTTTGAAGACCCCTGCCACAGCAATTGAAGAAATCAATATTGCGTCAATCTCAACTGTTCTGTGATGGCTCCTTTGGAGGGGATGTCATCCAGGTCATAGTTGTCCCAAAGGTGATTTTCCAAAAAGTAACCGGACTTTTTTTCTTTTTGAAATAATAGAAAATACTTGTAGCTCGGGCTTTAGATTTTGGCAGTGGCTTGCTCTCCAAGTTTGTTTCAATTTAGTTTCTGAATGTTTTGTTACCAGACTAGGTAACATCATCGGCAGGATTTTCTTGTCTTATTTTCCTTAGCTGATAAATGTCTTGCATGCCAGTGTGGTCAGTTGGCTGTGTGATGGGTTGTTCCTTTGGCACTATATTTAAATTCTGAGCAACTGATTGGTTCTCTTGCTGAATGGTCTGGTTTCTTACATATTCAGATGCTTTCTTTATTTTCTTTGAAAATGTTTTGCTTCTCATTCAAGAAGCTTCTTCAGTGAAGAACTGGAGAAGCTTCTTGGATGAGAAGTGAAACATGGAAAAGCACCTTTGGGATCTTTGGAAGGGAGTTTAGAGAATGCAGGTAGATGTGATTCAGCAAGATTACTCAGTTCCTTGTTCAGTACTTATTACGCTTAAAGATCTGAACTGGCGTTTAGTCAGCTACCATGCCATTGTCAGGGGGATTAAAAAAAAAATCCCCGAACTATATAAAGTCCTAAACAGCTCAGGACCAATTTATCTACGGGTTTTTCTACAAGACAAACCCTTTGTCACTGCCATTACTGGAAATAAATCTGGATTAAGTAATCTGTTTCTTAAAGTGAATCTTCTCCACTTCGGCTGTCGTGGTGATGGTGGTGGTGGTGGTGGTGATGGCAGCTTGACGTTGTGTCTGGATGGCATTTACTGATGAATTCTTCTTTACCCCTCCAGTCTGTGCCAGGGACACGAGCACCAATCGCTTTCCTTTGGTGGGATGGTCTTTTGAGGAACATACTCTCCTTTGATAGGCCGGTTAGTGACCCCACTCTACCGACTCCTCCTCCTCCATAACATTTTCCTTCCCGACTGATGTGTCCACTGGGGAACCCATTAAAACAAAGGCAAGAATAAGAAAAAACATCACCTTTTTATTAATTTCACTGTCATTTGGACTAGAAAGAGAAAGCAGCAGAACTTTTGTTAATTTTACCCGGTTAAAACCAGCAAAGAAATACTCAACAGTTCACAGCTCCAAGAAAGGGCATGGTTTTAACATTCTTCCTGTCACTTGCACTAGAAAGTCAAAATTGATAGGACTCCTAATTTCACTTGGTTAAACAGAAGAGAAGATTCACTATTGTAGTCCCATCAGTGAGAGGGAAGGGAAGGGAAGGGAGTGGAAGAGAAGAGAAGAGAAGAGAAGAGAAGAGAAGAGAAGAGAAGAGAAGAGAAGAGAAGAGAAGAGAAGAGAAGAGAAGAGAAGAGAAGAGAAGAGAAGAGAAGAAGGCAAGTTAGATTGATTGTTCCACTATTCCATCAGTGAACTTGCAAAGAGCAAAAATAAAAATAAATGGCCAGGTGAACTTTTTTTTTAATGGCAGCAACTAGTGACTAGAAGGGAGATGGGGTTCCTACAACAGCTTCCAGTAGCTAATTGTAGTGGAGGTATTTGTTTACAATGAACTGAAGCACAACAGAGAGCCTGTCTTATCTAGTGGTTAAGGCACAAGGCAAGAAACCAGGAATCTGTGAGTTCTAGTCCTGCCTTAGGGATGAAAGCCAGTTGGGTAACTTTGGGCCAGTCACTCTCTCTCAATCCATGATTCAGGCTGGAAAAACCGGTTTAGTCAATTCCTGTTGCAACTAATAGATCAACGCTGGGATGATCTGAAAAAAAGCAGAACCTGCCCTTGGAGGAAAAACTCTGGGAAAGAAATGAATACAGCCAGAAAACCATAACACTGGTTGTATCAGCACAAATCAGAATATCTTATGATTGAACTATGGCAGGAAAAGATAGGTGGGGATTCACTCCCTGATAGGCTTATGTGTTTCTGCTGTGAGAAACGGTCAATAGCCTCTTATCTGAACCATTCTTCAGTTGGATGCTCTCAAGCAGACCCCAGGATCAGTTACTCCCACTCAGCCTAAGGAAGGAGGGATTAGTTCAAAACAGATGCAAGGAACCAAGTTGTGGTAGGTTAGATTAAGTAGCTGTATTCCCCAAAGGTCCTTCCTAAAAGGCAACTGGACATGGGCAATTAACCAAGTCCGGTTGCCTTTTGGAAAGCACTTTTAGAACAACCATGACCTGGATGACTGAGAATCTCCATAGACATTCCTTCACTGAGTTTGGTAGCTATGTGTGTGTTGTCTTCCACAACCAGGTGCAGGATCACCTCTTTCATTGGAGGGAGTAGCTGAAGGCCAGAAAGAAAGACGGCTTTAGGGATAATTAAGCACTGAACTGGCTGGCAAAGGAGCAACAGAAAGATTTGCAGACATTTTTGCTTGCCCTGCAGGCTTTCCATAAAAGGACTAGCACTGGACGTAAGTTTTTGCTTTTATTTGTTCCTTGGTCTCTATCGTAAATATCAGGTGGAAGAATGAGTCATGAGTATTTGGTCAGAGATGTTTACAGAAGGAGGGGGTGTGTTCTCCCTTCTCTTTGCTCAGGTGAGATAGGAAGGCAATCATATGGCTGGGAGGTCATGTGTGTGTGTGTGTGTCTATGCAGAGAAATCCCGGTGAGTGTACATGTGGTTTTACTGCTCAGGGCTGATACTTGCTCCTGCGAGGAAATCAAGTGTTGTGGATGGAATATGAGGCCCCTCTGCTAGTCCCTTGGTCCGTGTGATCAGGGAACTTTGCTTTTCATGCAGAAAATCTTGGGGCTAATACCCAGCATTTCCTAACATGGCTGAAAACTCTCCTGCCTCCAACCCAGAGAACTTCTAATATATCTAAGTACAGGTAGTCCTCGACTTACAACAGTTCTCATTTAGTGACTGTTCGAAGTTGCAACGGCTCTGAAAAAAAGCGACTTGTGACCATTTTTTCAAACTTACAACCATTGCAACATCTCCGTAATCACGTGAACCAAATCCAGACACTTGGCAAGTGGCTCATATTTGTGACGGTCGCAGTGTCCCCCCAGGCCATGGGATCTCCTTTTGTGACCTTCTGACCAGCAAAGTCTATGGGGAAGCCAGGTCCTCTTTACAGCCATGTTGCTAACTTAATAACTGCAGTGATTCACTTAACAACTGTGGCAAGAAAAGTTTTAAAATGGGGCAAAATTCATTTAACAACTGTCTCACTTAGCAACAGAAATTTTGGGCTCAATTGTGGTCATAAGTCGAAGACTACCTGTATCAGCTGAGAAAAAAAAAACAGCTGAATTTACAGTACTGCTCTGGCTTGATAAAGAACAACTTCTTATGTACTGCAAAGAAGATTCCCCCCCCCTTTTTTTTCTTTTAAAGCTGGCCTCATAGAAGGTTTAGTCACTCTTAATTGGGGGATAGTAAGTCGTAGGCAACTGGAGTGTTGTTTTGGATCCATGGTATCTGCACTGTAAACTGTAAAGGCTGCATTCAGGATTTAGTTGTTAATTTGTGAGGACCACCCTGCTCCAAAAACACTCTGGATAGTTTATAACATGTCCGATACATTAAGTTAAAAAAAAGCCACAACTAACACAATAAGACTACAATAGCAATTCCCACAATCAGGAAAAAAAAAACTTGACAGGGACTGTGCAGACACCCTAATCAGGTCATTAAAGAACTTCTGGAACATTTGGAAAATATCTCAGGGAGATGCTATTCCAGACAAGAGGGGTTGTGACGGACAAGGCACAATTCTTGCATCCCAGAATATAACATTTAACTGAGGGGACCTGGAAAGCACCCATACTTCCTAACTGAATCAGATGGGCAGAAACAAGTGCAAATAAACAGGCTCTATGCTATGAAAAGCTTTATACATAATGACCACTTTTATTTTATTTTATTTTATTTATTTTATTTTATTTTATTTTATTTTATTTTATTTTATTTTATTTTATTTTATTTTATTTTATTTTATTTTATTTTATTTTATTTTATTTTATTTTATTTATTTTATTTTATTTTATTTTCGTTATTTTATTTTATTTATTTTATGTTAGTTTATTTTCTTTTATTTTATTTATTTTATATTTTATTATTTTATTGTAATTTATTTTATTTTATTTATTTATTTTATTTTATATTTTATTTATTTTATTTTATTATTTTATTTTATTTTATTTTATTTTATTTTATTTTATTTTATTTTATTTTATTTTATTATTTTATTTTATTTTATTTTATTTTATTTTATTTTATTTTATTTTATTTTATATTTTATTTATTTTATTTATTTTATTTATTTTATTTATTTTATTTATTTTATTTATTTTATTTATTTTATTTATTTTATTTATTTTATTTATTTTATTTATTTATTTTATTTTATTTTATTTTATTGTATTGTATTTTATTTTATTTTATTTTATTTTATTTTTTATTTTATTTTATTTTATTTTATTTTATTTTATTTTATTTTATTTTATTTTATTTTATTTTATTTTATTTTATTTTATTTTATTTTATTTTATTTTATTTTATTTTAGCCAACAGCTAGATAATTTGACTTCTATCTCTTCATTTTATTTGTTTGGCAGTTTTCTCTATTTTAAAAATATTGTTAAATAATTGTTTCATTGAATTTTATTGACGCCATATTAGATTACAGTGTTTCGTAGTTAACTGGCTCAATTCCCAGAAAATAAAAATGGATGAATAAATTGTGGGCTAGAAAAGTTTGATATTAATCACAGTTTAATCAAGAACATGAGAGGAAATTTTAATAAAGCTAACGTCTTGAATTCACAAGATGGGAAGAATAATGCTATTGAAAGATTTTCTGGGATGTGAAAACAATTTCTTAAATACATTACAAAACAAGCCTTTGTTGCAATGTAAGATGTTAAATATTTGTGTTACAGAGTACTCTTCCAGTGGACTATAAAATATCGTTGATTGATATTGGATTGGTTATAGAATACTTGATTGGTGGAGCTTATCAGAGCAGCTACACAAGAAAACATTTCAGAATTTTATACAATAATATGTACAGGGAACATAAGGTAAACAAGCACATGGTTCCATGGCACATTTTCTTACATTGTATGGGGAGCACCCTCATTTACAGTTCATCGTTACTTCTTAGCTCCCAATGCTTTCCTTATGCTGATTTTGTAATTCTTACCAAAGGAAGCTCAACGAATTTGGAGAGGGACGGAAGAATCAAGAAAATTCTACTCTTTTGCTTTAAGTGTAAATTGACGTAGACAATAAACAGGTAACCCTCATTAGATCAGCACACAATCAGTGTAATATTTCAGATGTGTGACTATTTTTTTAAAAAAAATATATTGACCCAATCTACACTACAGAGTTGCAACTGTGCGGTAAATAGGAGGGAGCATTAAGTATGCTGCCTAGAGCTCTTGTACAAAAACTGAGATATAAGTCTAATAAAGAAATAAAACAGGGCTATCTTCAAAAGTTAGATGTAAACACTGAGTTTAGGTTGAAATGTACTTCCTTGATATCCAAGAGATGTTGAAGAGTTGCTGTACTTATTTTTTGCTCAGCTTGCAACCATGACACATGCTTTTTGTAAAGCAAACTAAACTCTGTATAGTTTTGAAGCACATTATTTAACTGACTGAGTGGGAAAAGAACGTTTTTGCATGTATGCATGCATTTGAATCAGCATTGTCATGACCAGGATATATTGTTTGTGCAACCTAGTCTTAATTAAACTCTTTCTTTCTATTTCATAATGAATCTTTAGAATCAGGAAGTTGTCTCCAGGCTGGCACAAAACCTCTCGTTTCATCAGCTTAATCCGAATGGGAGTCGAAGTGGAACTGCTGAAAATATTTTGCATTCCCAGTTTATCAGAACAGCTCAGCCGTACAGATGCAAAGTACTGTGAATCTTGTTTACTCATGCAGTTTGTTAAAAGGGCATTAGACTGGAGATCCTGTTTGTTCACTTGACAAGATGAAAGAGGCAGGCATACTGGCTTAAAAAAAATCTCTTTAGTACATTGAGACAAGGTTGAATCAGATAAGAGCTAGAAGTAATACTGGCTTTCTATACTTCTCTTATTTTAGTCTGTGTAATGAGAGGTAGAGAAAGATTTCAGGTATTTGCTGAAGTCAGTTAATAGAGTTCATTTGGAAACACTTTAACCTATCTGAACCAACCTCAGCTAGGGGATATAGACTGAATAGATCTTACTCAAGACTTGACTGTCAACAACAGTTCTTTTGTTAAGTGAACGAATAATTCTCAGCTCTCCTAAGTCTTTGAGAAGCTCTTCACTCATTTTTTTTCCTGCTAGACATGGCTGATGATAGAATTAGAAATATTGCTGATTACAGAGTTAGATTATAGAATTGGAATGATGGCTCATTATAAATTATACTCGTTTACTGCTTGATCCCCGAATAATCATGACTTTATAATGCAAAATAAATATTTATTTAGACAGTTTCCTATCTGATTGCTCATCCTCAGATCCCAAAACAAAAACTGAAGCATAAACACGTTCCAGCAATATTCCAGCAAAACATTGCTTTCATCCCATTGACAGCTCACAATGGGAGCAGCTTAAAATCATCATTAGCTGAACTTTAAAACTGCTCTAGTTGTTAAAGTGGTGCTTACTCATTTCTCCCAAAACATTTTTTTGTCATGGACATGATCTACTTTATTAATAATATAATTGACAGAGTCTAAGATATGCCCTGATCCTCTTTGCTACATTTAGCTGCTGTGGGAACAGCCCTTCTGCTCCACTTTCTGTGCACTGCTCTCTGTGGCCATTTTGCCTTTGGCTAAAAAGGAGACTAGATTCCTGGATTCTGCAAAGGCATCTGCCTATCTAATGCCTTTCTGAAGCACTGGTCATGTCTTATGTGGGCTCCTCGTGAAGCCTTCAGCTTATTTTTAGCATTCAGTCTCTTGATCAATTACTCCTTATCCTTCATCTATTAGTCCAGCTGGTGGGTCACAGATGTGATGCAGAGCAAAGTGGGACTCAGCCCTGTAATGTTCCATGCGTTCCCTCCTATATGCTTGCAACTATTTAGCGGTTTAGTGGTTTTTCAAAAGATTGCTAGACCTAAATTCAGAAACAATCCAAGTAGATCACACATCTGGAGTATTTCTGGGCTTGCAACTTATTAGTCAGGCAATCTGACAGATGCCTAAAGCATAAACATGTTCCAGCATCTGTCCATTTTCCATTCAAGCGTTTCTCTATATTCTCTCATTCCTGTCGCATCATATATTAAAGAGAGTGATTGTGGTTTTTTTTTCTTCACTGACATAAAAACAAAGCCAGGAGAATCCACCAATTGCTTTCCTTAATCTGTTTTAGGTTAAATCGGTAAGGATATCAGTATTCACTGCCATCATAACTGAAGCAGAATAAAGCTTCACCATAAGGGCAACAGAATAAACATAGTCCTCACCACTTAATGAGACTTGGTAGCTTTCCCTAGTTTTTAATTGTAGCTATTGAAATTGTGGTTTGGATTGTGGACTTTGTATTTATCTGTACTTGTACTAATGCTTGTTTCAAATATACACACTTATGTGTAATTGCCTAGATGCAAGATAACCACAAAAAACACATTAATATTAATCGTTGCATACAGTTTTCTGACATTTGTTTCATGTATTGCAGTTCCATTTGTGAACTAGCAATTTTCCGTACAATGTTTTTACCTTTTAAGTATTACATATTCCTACTTCTGCTTCTAACTTTGTAGCACCAGGACACAAAGCTAAGCTTAACTGAGAAAAGAAAGGTAGGATCGAAAGGCTAAAAGTTTAATGACTTATATTTACTTTTTATTGATGAACGTGTAGGAAAAATCAACAAATCTCCATAAATCCAAGAAGAAGATGAAAGATGAATTCACAGTATCTGATGACCAAAAGTCAGTTGGCTTTATTTATCCCTACAATGATCTCTTGGTTTGGGCGGTTTTGATGAAAAGGCAGAAGATGGCTATGTTCTTCTGGCAGCATGGAAAGGAAGCAATGGTCAAGGCTGTGGTTGCTTGCAAACTCTACAGAGCCATGGCACGTGAAGCCAAAGAATGCAACATGGAGGATGATACAGCAGAGGAACTGAAGAAGTATTCAAAGTAGGAGCTTTCCTTTCACTTTGGATAATGACCTGTAGTTCTTAGAATGATTAGACACTTTTCTCTTGGTTGCTTAATACATTTTTTTTATGTTATGGCAGGAGAAATCTTTTGGCTCAGCATGCAAAGAGCTGGCTTGAAATAGATTTAATCACCCCTAAACACTAATTCAAATTTTTGTCTAGAATTCTTATGTCTTATGTGCATTCTTTACTTTTTATGATGCTGCAGTACATCACGTTATGTTAAAAATGATGAATACAAATTCTGGTTTACTTATGAACTATGTTTTTTATTATTTTTAAGCTGAAGGTTCTATATGTATAATTTCATTATTTGAGATACTTTATTTCATATCTCTGAATGATGCCTAGGTTAAAATCTATTGAAATGTTGACGTTATTCCTAAAATGAGTTATTATTTCATAGCATCAGCGTGAATTTTATCTCTTCTTTCTGTCCCTATCTGTGATTCATCTTCACTTTATCTGATTATAATAATAGAATCTGATAGGAAGTATAAAAGACTAAGTCTCGTTAGACATAATGGGATTAATGGCCGAGTAATGTGTATGATTGTAGTTAAATAGGTGTTAAAAATATAGCTGCAATCTATTAAAGCTGATGAGAGTTTTACCATAAATCAGGAATAAGCATCCTAGGAATATATAGAAGCCTTGAGCCCCTTTTTAATCCCCCCCCCCCTTTGACCAAGATCACCAAGGCTATTTTCCTGCCATTTTGAAGCAGAAAACATAAAATCTATTTATGTGCCTAAAACAAAATTTCAAATTCTGAAACATCATGCCCCCTTCCACTTGCCTTAACTAGTTACCCTGTAGTTTTATACATGTATTTGATGATAGTAAAAAAATAAAAATAAAAATCTGAGCCTGTGATCAGAATAAATTATAGAAGAAAGTTTGGATTTTCTGAAAGAAGCAGGTTAATTTGAAACCATAGAAAAACATAGTGTTGTATATGACTGCTCTCTTCATTGCACTTGGCATAATGCTCATTCAAGTAAATGTTCAGAGGCATGTTGCACATATGATGCAGAGTTGTATGCAAGTCGCCTTGGCTACTATGATTGATTCTATTCTAACAGCCACAACTCTCCTTCTCCTTCCCCTATTTTATATTGCTGTTGTAGTGAGTTTGGGCAGCTTGCTCTGGACGTATTGGATAATGCATTCAAACAAAATGAGCAGATGGCCATGAAGCTGTTGACATATGAGCTGAAGAATTGGAGTAACTCAACATGTCTGAAACTGGCTGTGTCAGTGGGTTTGCGACCTTTTGTGTCTCACACATGCACCCAGATGCTGTTGACTGACATGTGGATGGGGCGTCTGAAAATGAGAAAGAATTCCTGGTTTAAGGTAAACAATTTATTCTTTGTCTAAACCAAAAGCATTTCTCCAGCCTTGGGCTACACAATTGGAGGTGCTTAGACTGGAATTATATGAAGGCTTCCTTCATTTTAGTTCAGTGGTTTTAGTTTCAAGAGAGAAACCCCTCATTGCTGAGATAATCTCGTAATATTGTCCACTTGTCCTGGTCTTTCCAAAAAGCTGTTGAGAAATTAGCTGCCACCATTACAATTTCTATCCTGTTTGCCCCTCTTTTTGGTTACCTTCCAAGGTAATAGCTGCTAAAGTTTAATCATTTTCATACATCTTGGTCAATGTCATAATATGAGTAAAATTAAATTTTTAACACCACTAGAGTTGTAGATGACCATGGATGAAATGAAAGTAACATCATTGGGAAACAGATGATTTAAAAAGGTTTCCAGGATATGTTTGTACCAATGCAGGATAAGGAAAGTTTTTGTCAATTTCATCATTTTGATCTTGTGAGTAATGCAGTGAAGTTGGATTCCAGGACAATCACAAATCCAATACCGCATGATATTATTATACCTGAATAGTACATGGTTCATTAATTCATGGCCACATACAATTACTGGATTGGAGAACTACAGTATGCAACTGTGTGAGAAACAGTAAGTGGATGTCCACATGGGGTGTATCCAGAGGAACTGCCTGAAGTAGCAATAACACTTAGACTAGGGGTCTTCAAACTTGGCCCTTTTATGACTTGTGGACTTTAACTCCCAGAATGTCTCAGCTAGCGTGCCTGGCTGAGGAATTCTGGGAGTTGAAGTTCACAAGTCATAAAAGGGCCAAGTTTGAAGATCCCTGACTTAGACTTATATACTGCTTCACAGTGCTTTACAGCCATCTCTAAGCAGTTTACAGAGTAAGCATATTGCCTCCAACAATCTGGGTCCTCATTTTACCAACCTCGGAAAAAAGGAAGGCTGAGTCAACCTTGAGCCTAGTGAGACTCGAACTGCCAAACTGCTAGCAATTGGCAGTCAGCAGAATTAGCCTGCAATACTGCATTCCAACCACTGCGCCACCACGGCTCCTCTATACATACATCTATTCCAGGGATGGAAAACTATGACCCCTTTACAACCCGTCAACTTCAATTCCCAGAATTCTTGACCCAGCCATAGTGGCTCAAGAATTCTGGGAGTTGAAGTCCACAGGTCGTAAAGGGGCCGTAATTGCCTACATCTATGCATACTTTTTCAGATTCTGGTGGCACCAGGTGTCTTAAATGTCAAGATCTGATGAAGCGACAAAAATGCAGGAGACAAACTGCACATAATTTCTCTGACACAACAAACAAATGAGAACTCAGTGGTAACTTATAAGGCACTCTTTCTTGTTTCTCAAGTCCTGAATTGTTGGTTATCTCTTCAAAAGCATTTCCTCCTGGGATTATGGTGGGGAAGGAATGGACTCTGTACTCTTGTAACATAAAACTCATTTATGTTTCTCAGTCTCCCAGAAGTCCTTTGCCACTGCTGCCAAAATAAACGTAGATTATAGCACTTCTACATTTGATTGTTTCATAGTAACTTTGTTTTTTGTAAGCAAATTTTATTCGATTTTTTTGGTTAAAAAGAGAAAACACTAATAAAATAATAACTAAGATAAGAAACAGGAAAAAGTGCAGAAAGAAAGAAAAAAAATATAAAGAAGTCAGTTTTCTTTTACAACAGTATAAATTCAAATTGACCTCTTTTCTAAGGTTTATTTTATTTATTTTATTTATTTGTTTGTATCCAGCCTTTATTTTTACAAATAACTCAAGGCAGCAGACATATCCAAAACACTTTACTCTTCCTATTTTCCTCACAACAATGACCCTGTGAGGTGGGCTGGGCTGAGAGAAAGAGAGAGGGGGGAGGGAGAGAGAGATTGGCCCTAGATCAGGGGTCCCCAACCTGTGGGCTGCAGTCCACTACCAGGCCGTGGCCTACTGGCCACCGGGATGCAGGACAGGCTGGCCAGTGCGTGCACAGATGTGCGTGTACTCACCCCCTGTCACGTTAGCGCTGCCGCTATGAAAACGGGGCTCCATGCGGTGAAAATGGGATGCCGCACGGCAAAAACAGGGTGGTGCTAGTGCCCGCATGGCAAAAACAGGGCAGTTCTAGTGAGTGTCACACGGGTGCTAGCACTGCCCCATTTGCATCACTTGTGTTTGCGGCCCCGTTTGTGTGCGTGCGCGAGTGCACGCGCAAAATGCCTCCCTTTCCCTCCAGTCTGCCAACCGAGAATGATCTCTGCCCTAGATCATTCAGCCATTTCATGGCTGTGGTGAACTTGAACTCATGTTCTCCTGGTTCTAGCCTGGTGCCTTAACTACTAGATCAAACTGGCTTTCAATATTACTTTCATTTTTTCTATTACCTATTTTTTTTCTAATCTTCAAACCTATATATGTCAGTAATGGCCGCTGAATTTTGCTGGCTTATCTTCATGTGTAGTACTAAGACATGGATATGAAACAATTTTCTTCCCCAATCATGGACAGGTCTATTTTTGTGAATGTATTTGACATATGTTATGTCACTGCTTCGACATTATCTGGTTGCCTGTATGTTTCCGGCTGCTTGTTATCACCTTCATGGCTTGGGGCTGGTTTTTTTAAGGAAGACTTCTCCCGGTTGTTTCTACCAGTTCAATTCAGGTTGAAAGTCCTCTCAGCTAAGGAAATGTGCCTTTTATATTATAGCTCCTACCTTCTGGAATAGTGTCCCTTCAGATATCAGATGACCTCAACCGTGTTGGCCTTTTGCCAGGCCATGAAGACTTGGTTGTGTGTCTTGGTTGTATTGTATTTTGCATTATTGTAATTGTTTAATTGTTTTTATGTTTTATGATGTATGCCAGTCAGTCACTTGCTGAGAGGGATGGCTCTAGAAATCAAATAAATATATAAAGATAAACCACACAGGTGTGCTCATACACACAGACACGGTTAAAATATATAAAATATACAATATATTTATATATAAAACATAAATATACATTTTAATGTGGTTTTTAAGTTGTATTTACTTATAGTTTTTATATCGTTTTACTGTTTTATCTATAAATGACCCAGAGGCAGGCAAGTGTTGGTATGAACATCTGCTCAATAAATAAAACAAATAAAACCCAAGGTAGACATCCATAAATCAGTCGGTTGGAACCAAAGTGCACTAAAATAAAACAGTTTATGGAACTGCAGCATGGTGGGCATCGCCCATACTTCTGGAGAGGGAGTGTCCATAAGATAAAACCTGTCATATGCACACAGCTTTCCCTCCAATCCAAACAGGAAATTTCTAGTCTCCAGACCAATCAGGATTGCAAGGAGGGCAAAAGGTTGAAGCACTGCAGTCCCTCCAATCACGGTTATAATGGCCCTGCCATTGATATTTTAAATGTTATTTTTGCAGTCAGGTGAATTTAGTTGAGCAGTGATCAGACTAGCTTCAGTGCAAAATATTGGATTAGACTAGCCAGGATAATCTTTGGTAAGTTTTAAATGCCAAAAATAGGATGTCAGGATGAGATTTGCTTTTTAAAAGCTGCTGTGTAGTTATTGTTCAATAATAACTATTGCTATTACTATTAGTATAATATATATTATATTATATTATATTATATTATATTATATTATATTATATTATATTATATTATATTATATTATATTATATTATATTATATTATATTATATTATATTATATTATATTATATTATATTATATTAATTATATTATATTAATTATATTATATTATATTATATTAATTATATTATATTATATTATATTATATTATATTATATTATATTATATTATATTATATTATATTATATTATATTATATTATATTATATTATATTATATTATATTATATTATATTATATTATTATAACTATAACTATAACTATAACTATAACTATTACTCTAATATTAAATAAGAATAAAAAAGCCATTCATAGTAAAAAAATTGATACTCTTTCAGGTGATTCTAAGTATTCTTCTACCTCCGACCATCTTGATGCTGGACTTTAAAAGCAAGGCTGAAATGTCCCATGTGCCTCAGTCGCAAGAGTCCCACCAATTCACGTGGTATCATGGTGATCCTAACACCACCAATGGAAAAGATAACCTATCATTGGTGAGTATGTAAACCAGGTTTGGTTTTTATTTTATTGAATTGAATAAAAGCAGATTTTTTTTTTGGTTAGGAAATGTTCTGGTCTAAATATTGTGTCACAAGAAAAATCTAAAGCTTAGAACAGGGGTGTCAAACTACTGGCCCGCGGGCCGGATGCGTCATGCTGAAACCACGCCCACCCCATTGCCGGCAAGGGAAAAAAAGTCATGATACATCGCGACACGTCATGTGATGTTGCGCGTTTGAAACCCCTGGCTTAGAAAGTTTGACATACCTGGTGGGGCGGGTTTGTGTATTAATAAAGGAGAATACTTGTGGGTTGACATGAGGGGTCCTTCATGCTCTCTGAGTTTGCTTGGTTTCTTGCAAACGTTTCATTACCCAAACTAACTAACATCATCAATTTTGCTAGCACTGATGACATTACCTAGTTTGGGTAATGAAATGTCTGCAAGAAAACAAACAAGCTTAGAGAGCACCAAGGACCTCCCAGATTTGTGTATTTTTACTATATCATTTGACTGGGCTCTACCACTCTCTGATCTCCTCTAGTATATTCTCATCTTTTATCCTGTTTTCTCTTTTCCAATCATTCATGTCCACTTAACAATATACCGTGGATAGGGCTTTCGTATTAAATATTATAGATAACACACTGTCTTCAGACTATGAGATCTAAAAAAACAACCCTTATTTCTTTAGAGCAGGATCTGAATTTTACTCTTTTGAGAGTCTGTTGACCACAGAATCATTGAGATCATTATGTTAATTTCTAGTTAGACTACGGATTCTTCACATGTGACTTGCCTACAGTAGCTCAAGTAGCTTCAAAATATTTAGAAGGATATAGTTTCGGCTTTACTTTGAGATACAACAGGCTGGATTTTTCTTCTATTTGCAGAATACATATTTCAATGCTGAATTACAATCTTTTCTCAGGTGTAATCCTTTTCTCTTGAATGGAATACTGCTAGAGATTTTGGACAATCTCAGCAAAAATGTCAGTCCCACCGTTTGCACTTTCTAATTGCTATAATTGAATAACTATGTGTGCCACAGATGTGATAAATAAATACAAGGCAGATAGCATGATATAGATAGTCCTCGAATAATGACCATAATTGAGCCTAAAATTTCTGTTGCTAAGCAAGAAAATGGTTAATTTTGGCCCATTTTACGACCTTTTTACCACAATTGTTAAGTGAATCACTACATGCTTGTTAAGTGAATCTGGCTTCCCCATTGACTTTGCTTGTCAGAAGGTCGGAAAAGGTAATCACATGACCTTTGGCCCTGCAACCGTCATAAATATGAGTCACTTGCCAAGCATCAGAATTTTGATCACATGACTGTGCGGATGCTATAACAGTCGTAAGTGTGAAAAATGGTACTAAGTCACTTTTTTCAGTGGCATTGTAACTTCGAATGGTCACTAAACGAACTGTTGTAAGTCGAGACTAACTGTACATAGATTTTTATTTTGCTAAGAAATTTTGTTATTCTTCCAACATTTTTTTTTCTTTGCCACTTTTTCATCTCTTGTCTTTCCTAGAAGGAAGTAAAGTAGCTTTATTCTGTCTTTGATATATTACTAGTATGACATAAGCATAGTCAAAGTTCAGTTTTTACCAAAACATATTTTTAGACTAATTTTATTCAATTTATTTATATATATATAAAGAAATGGCTTTCCCCAATTACAAACAACTTTGTATGTCCCGTTTAATTTTTAAGAGGCAATTTCCGAAAGTGATTAGAAACAAAGTATGTGAACCCAGTGTCTTTTTAAAGGTGTGAACAGTGGTTTTAGCAAAAGGCTAGTCCCTCATGTCTTAGAGCACTAAACTCGCTGTCGAAGGCTTTCTTGTGGTTTCCTCATGAGGAGGACTTGTCTAGAGAGGAATTATAAAGAGCCAGTCTACTTATTGGGTCTTTGTTTGAATGTGGTCATAGGCTCCATTTTTAGCAGAGCTGTCTTCACTTTACCATTTCTTCCCCAGAAGTCCCAAACAAAGCATATTCATTCCAGTCTATGTAAGCTGATCTATAGAGACTGCTTTGCAAGCCAACATACTGTTGCCTGCATCCCGCCAATTCCAAAATACTTACATTGGATTGATTCATTCAGAATATTTGCTTATTTACATATACTGGAATTCATTTATTTAGTTGGATGGCAACTAATTTAAACATTACATTTTTTTTAAAGAACAATTATGATTTTGAGAAAGAGGTTGAGAAGCAAGCTGAAAAACAGACTTTCCCCAACAACAATGAACCACAAAGCCTTCTTGGAACTAGGAAAATCTATGAATTCTACAACGCCCCTATTGTCAAGTTCTGGTTCCACACGGTCAGTTATTGATGTTGCACTGAACGTTTTACCACAATGTGTATCGATAACTCAGTCCCTCTGCATGCCACTGAAACAGACCTACTCATGAGAGAGAATAAGAGTGTTGGCATTTTAAGTAGTTACTTGATTGAATTTTATTTTACTCATTTATTTAGATTTTCTAGTAGCCAAATATATTGCAAAATGAACTTATTTGAAATAATGATATGGGCTTTTGTCTTATCAATGTTGCATTGATAAGACAATAAGATTACTAAATATGAATCTGCACCTTTGCTTTAGTTGACTGATATTATATTTATGATTCAATTTTTCAAAATATCAGCATTGGTTCTATGGACTTACTGTTCAGAATATCCAGTTCAGGCAAGTGAAGGAATGATGGCATAACAATGCTTTAGTTGCTCATTTTTGTACTGGCTGTCAATCATAAAATGTCTATTGTATATTTGCTAGATGGCCTATTTAGTCTTTCTCATGCTGTTTACTTACACAATCCTGGTGAAGATGAAACCAACCCCCAGTGGTCAGGAATGGCTTGTGATCATCTATATTTTTACTACCTCCATTGAGAAAGTCAGAGAGGTATGCCCTTTATTTGATGCTAAAGTTATGCTGTAGTTAATTCTTATATACAAATACATCCATATTGTATATGTACAATTACAGGTACTCCTCAACTTACGACCACAATTAAGCCCAAAATTTCTGTTGCTAAGCAAAACAGTTGCTGAGTGAGCTTTGCTCCATTTTATGGCCTTTCTTGCCACAGTTGTTAAGTGAATCACTGCAGATGTTAAGTTAGTAACACAGTTGTTAAGAGAATCTGACAAGGTTGCTTGTTGGAAGGTTGCAAAAAGTGATGACATGACCCCGGGACACTGCAACCGTCATAAATGTGAGTCAGTTGCCAAGAGTCTGAATTCTGATCACACCACTATGGGGATGCTGAAACGGTCATCAGTGTGAAAAACGGGTCATAGGTCACTTTTTTCAGTGCCGTTGTAACTTTGATCGGTCACTAAATGAATACTGTTGTAAGTCGAGCACTACCTAGATATGAAAGACAAAACAAATCTGAAGGAATTTTCAATCAACTTACTTTTTTCTTGAAAAATATCAATATTGCATATTTTGCAAAAACAAAACTGAACAGGAGTCGAAAACGTGCATTGGGAATGCAGCCTTTCAACAATCTCTTCCTTTAGGTGGCTGGGAGGAAGGACCAAATACATCTGAAAGCAGCAATTAACAATGGTGGGCAACATTTTTTGTTTTGCAGTACTCCCCTTCCCCCCAATTTCACAGAATCGGGATGGAAGGAGCCATTTAGGCTGTTCAGCTTTTTGCTGATGCATTTGGTCCCAGAACCAAACAATGTTACCTAATTATAATTTAAAACACAATGGGTAAATACCGGTATGTACATCAAATAGAAATCAAATGTACTTTTTTTATCCTGCTTTTGCCTCCTTCTTTTCAGAGTGCAATCTTTACCCTGCTATTTAAAGATCAAGTTTTGCCCAAGAAATGTTGTGCACCCTGCCCTAAAAAAAATTCAGTCCTAAGTGTATACATTAATTAAATGATGCCTTTGTGTGTGCTAGAGATCAGGCTTTCATGGAGCAAGTAATTGTGAAACTACGGTATTCCTTTATGAAACAGTATTGTGCATTGGTTCTTGGTTTACCAAATACAATTTTGCAGGATATTGTATTTTACGTATGCGTAATTAACCTCACATGTGTTTGCTCTATGCAGTGTGGAGACATTTGCCTCTTAGATTGTATCAAATAATTGCTAACTCCTGACCAACATTTCTTTAAATATTAGTATCCTTTCTAATAGTATCCTTCAATTCAATGGGACTTGTCCACATAGAGTCATTTATATATTTGTCCATTGTTTTGGTTGGAGGCAAACATTTTAACCTCACTCCTTCAGTTTGCAGCTTATCAGCACGATCATAGCTGTGTATAATGAGTTTGTAGGGTATAATTTGTTAAGAAATCTTTTTTATGACCTTCCAAAGATTCCAGTTCACAATTTGCCTTGCTGAAAAAGCCCTGAAGGGCACTCTAATTGTTCCAGAAAAAAACAACGCTAAATTTCTCTTCTTGTAATGTCAAAAAATGTCTCCTTTCAGGATTGGCATGCCTTTTAAAAATGGCAACAATTTGTTTTTGTTTTTCTTTTTGTATCAGAATAAAACTAATTTATTAATTCATACTTCACTTGACCAAAACTCTTTTGGTTTCCCTTTTGCTTCCTTGGTTTTATATGCTGTTTATTAAGATTTCATTTTGCCGGAGTGCTAGATATATTCTAAACACATGTATAACTATTGCAGCCCTATGCCCCCTCTAATGAAACAGAGAACAAATATACATGGAAATAGAAATATGTTTCAGTTGGAAGAACAGACAAAAATCTGAGATACAAGGTTTTTGAATAGCGGTTGATTGAGAAATTTGAGTAAATTGAATAATTTCAATTGTTCCTTCTGCCAAGACTCCCAACCAGTTTTCCAAATTTTCAGTGAGGGATTCTTTGCCACCATCTTGTCAATTAGCTACCCTAATCATTTTTTCCAAAGTTGCAAATATCTATTAATCATCGAGACAATTAGTCTTGATCAGGGATAATAATGACTTTTAGGAATCGTAGACCACTTACTATTTTCTAAAAATATTTAAAGCAATAAGAACACAATTTCATTATTTTGTTGTTGTTGTTGTTCTTGCATAATCTACATGCAAAAGAAAGGTTTTCTAGTCCAAGGAACTTATAGTCTCTTTTATCTGCAACCTTCATGTATGTGCTTCTGAATCTCAGACCATGAATACTTTCACAGGTAATTTGTAAATTGAAATTCTAAGATATGGGCTCTTGAAAAATAGGATATCTTAGACTTTCAATTTACAATTTACCCGTGAAAGTATTCATGGATCTTCATTTGGACATAAAACGTCTGTCTGCAAATATTTTATTCTCCTCATGAAGACGAGGAGATGAATTGTCGTACAATACTAATTTTATGATCTTGGTCTTGATCTTAATCTTGATATGTGGTTGATCAATAATCCTGATGTGAGCCCCCGAGTGTACTGGGGATGCTTTAGCTTCAAGGCATTTCAAAAATTTCAAAATGATTATGAAGATATTATTATTTAGAGCTGAACCCCAGGGAGAAATATGAGCTATGTGCAAGTGAACTTGTCAAGGTATTTGAGTGTTACCATTTTATACATAAAGATTACTCCTCACATTGCTCTGTTGCAATGAAGTGATAGATAATGGATAAATCCTCCATGAAGCTATGGAGGTAGATTAACTGGGAAAAATAAGAGAATGAATGATGCATGATTATGTCTACCATAAACAAAATTTCAAATTTCAAGAATTCCAAGGAAACATAAACAACATTAAACCTAAGAAACATCCATGAATAAATAACATTCCCCCTACTTTTCGAAGAATAAAGAACACACAAAGTAATTAGACATCCACTTACTATTCAAGTATTTGCAATAGAAAATCAAGGAAGCAGAAAAATAAAATGTATCAGGTGAAGATCAATACGTGCCATCTGTGTATATGGTAGCTCTCTAAGAAGACACTGTTGCCTGATCTGAAACAAATCTGAATCAGGATAAATTTTCTTCTTATCAAAAATAACCCATATTTGGTAAAACGTTTACACTGAAAATAAACACAGATCTTTTTTAATTTAAAATAGGTTTCTTTCTAAATTATCATTACAATTTAGCTTACATAAAATGTAAAGACGTAACTATTTCAAATTGATAATTCGTAGTCATTAAAGCACCATAATTTGTGTTTTATGGGTGAAAAAATAAATATAGCAAATAGTAACACACAGGTGATGCTGACGATAATTATTTCATTTCTGGAGAAATGTGCATTTAATGTGCAAGTGTAGTAGAGGTATTGAGTGTTTGCACTGCAATGAATCAAAAGTCAAATGGGATATCATTTTTCCTGTACCTTGTGTCACGCAGTTGAAATACATAGTTTTGTTTATATAGTAATATTATAACAAATCATTCTGCCTTTAGATTTTTATTTCAGAGCCAAGCAAGTTCATCCAAAAGGTGAAAGTATGGATTTATGAATACTGGAATTTTACAGACTTTATTGCTATCATCCTGTTCATGACTGGTTTCGGTTTGCGCTGGGCTAATCCTCCACTTCAAACAGTAGGAAGGTTAATTTATTGCCTGGACATAATATTCTGGTATGCTCGACTTCTTGATTTTTTTGCGGTGAATCAGCATGCTGGCCCCTATCTGACAATGATCGGGAAAATGGTAAGTGGTATTGGGCACTATTATGAATAATTATTTCACTGCACGGCACCGTTTCTTAATGAGGATTGGCTTTAATAGTTCTCCAAGTGGCCTAAGAACCATGAAACCATGAGTTCTAGTCCTGCTTTAGGCATGAAAAACCAGCTGGGTGAATTTGGGCCTGACAATCTCTCTCAGCCCGACCCACCTCCCAGGGCTGTCGTTGTGACAAAAATAAGAGGTGGAAGGAGTATTTAGTATGTTTGCCACCTTGAGTTATTTATAAACAATAATAAAGGTGAGATAAAAGTCAAATAAATAAATAAAGTTGTAGTCTACTGCAGTACTGGATCAGATATTCATATGGAATAATAAAATGTGATCATGAAGGACACTTGACTTACTGTCTGTATACTAGGTATGTCTTCGTGGATGTTGCTCCCACTTGGAACCTCCTGTTAATATAATGAGGAATTTATTCAGCCTTATGTATTAACACAAGTATCTTGGCAATCTCTCTTACCCTGTCTCTCTTTTCCTTCTCTTGGATGAATCTTGGATTCATTGAGAATAACAAATCAGGATCCTCAATTTGAACAATAAGCTAAACAAAGAATTTCTGATCTATTTAATTATTTGAGGAATGAGTGGATTTAAATGTTCCAATACGTTGGGGGAAGAATTTATGAAAAGCCCATTAATTTGATTGGAAATTGTCAGGCAATCACATTGTTGTTGTTGTTGTTGTTGCTGTTGTTGTTGTTATTATTATTATTATATTATTATCATCATCATCATCATCATCATCATCATCATCATCATCATCATCATCATACAGGGTTATTGAACAATTGGCAGGCTTGTTTCTTGTAAGATGCTTTTATATAATTTTTTAATAGATTGCACAATCAGGTTTATTAAAAGCAACAACAGAGGCTGTCTTTGCTTTAAAATTCTTGCTATGATACCTTGATTTTGTTTTCATTACAGACAGCGAACATGTTCTATATTGTAATTATGATGGCCATAGTACTCTTAAGTTTTGGCGTCGCACGAAAAGCAATACTGTCTCCGAATGAGCAGCCATCATGGACTCTTGCACGAGATATTGTATTTCAGCCATATTGGATGATATTTGGTGAGGTATATGCGGGAGAAATTGATGGTATGTCTGCTGTTGTTGAAAAGTTGCATTTAAATTTCATGTAAATGAAATCACATCTTCTGTCTATTTACATTTATTATTTTAGTTGTTTTTAATGGATTTGTAGTCAGTATGCTTTAATAGTAGAGTTTTCTGTATGCCGCCCAGGGTCACTTCTTGTGAAATACAAATTTGACAAATAAAACAATAAATAAATGCATAACTTACTTGTTAACACAGCCACTTATTATATGGCTTGTAATAATGATCAGTGGAACATGTTGTTTTAATTGTTCTCTGTAACGTGTGATACAAATGAAGCATAATTTCATTGTTCTCCAATTTCACTGCACTGAAAAGCTCTAATATCTGGATAAACAATAAAAAATATCCCCTTTCCTCATCCTTTCTGACTTTGATGATTGACTTTCCCAACTGGAGCACTGGTCATCCTCTGTCTCAGACTCTTAAAGTTAGGGGAAGAAAGAAAGATAGGCTAGATAACTAGATGATTAGATAGATGATTAGATATCTTAGATTGCACTATACCTTAAATATTATTATACTATAATTTCTAATGAGATCATAGTTCAATAATTTTCAGATGTTTTCACCCACTGCTTTGACTTTAAACCCTTTTAAATATAGAACAGACATTGTGAGATTATATGTGTCTTTCTAAGAATTTTTCTGTCCTCTTGCCAGGTGTCATTAACTTTTAATTCTGTAAATACATAATTTGTCTTTCGTTATGGAAAATAAAAGAAATAATTATACAGAAAATGGTTGGAAGTAGTTCATTTATGGCTAATTTACTACCATCAAATTGGCTAAACTTCATTATTTGGTTTAAACATGCTGAGTCATCATGAATGGATGTGTCATTATGTTAGTATTCACAAGACAGATTTATAGGGGTTCTTTTATATTTTTTTCAGCTTGTGAATTAGATCAAAACTGTCCTCCAGGCTCGTTCCTCACGCCATTTCTTCAAGCGGTGTACCTCTTTGTACAATACATCATCATGGTCAATCTGCTTATTGCTTTCTTCAAGTAAGTACCCAGGATCAACTATCCCTATCCTGATGATCTTAAGACATTTTGGAATTAAAGTTCCAAAGAAAATTTGGGTATTATAGTCCAGACACAACCATAGGGTATTAACTTGGATACTTTGTTGTTAGTATTGGTAGTTTATCTAGCTTACAAATTTATAGAAGTAAAAATCAACTTACTTCAGCTATAATTTATAGATTCCAAGGCACAACGTAGGAGAAAAAGCATAGTAAGTCCAAGTAAGTCGTGCTTTTTCTTACTAGATGCTGTCCATGCCTGACAAATGAGTTCGATACTGAACATTTCTTCAGCAGATTCTTGCTTGCATATTGGCTTTGTATACATCTCTAGGAATTTTTTCTTACTTTCATAGGCTTTATGATAATTACCATTGGGTGACAGGCAGGACCTTTGACATAAAAAGGAAACTCTTAAAAAACAAACAAACAAACAAACAAACTTCATTTGGTGTCTTCCTTATCAGAGTCATACAATTTTTTCTCTGAGATATACAGTACATGGCTCAGTTGCAAAGGAACAATCAAATGATTAGCAAAAACATCATGAATATAATTACCATTTATGTTTTTTTAAAGGTATACAGGTAGTTCTTGATTTACAACCGCAACAGAGCTCCCAATTTTTGTTGCTAAGTGCAACATTTGTTAAGTGGCTTTTACCCCATTTTATGACTTTTCCTGTTAGTTTCCTGCAGTTATTAAGTGAATCACTGGGGTTGTTAAATTAAGGACACTGTTGTTAAGTGAATCTGGCTTCCCTATTGACTTTGCTTGTCAGAAAGTCACAGATCCTGATCCCGGGACACTGCAACTGTCACAAATATGACAGTTTTTTGATCATGTGACCATGGGGATGCTGCAATGGTTATGAGTGTGAAAACCAGTCATAACTCACTATTTTCAGTGCCGTTGTAACTTTGAGCGGTCATTAAACAAACTGTTGCAAGTTGAGGACTACCCTGTATTTCTTCTTGTTCCACAGAAATATAATTTAAGTGCTGTCTAATATAAATACCATGTAACATTTCAATGGTTATAAAGTTTATGGTTTATAAAGGGGTCATATGAATCCACCCTTTCCCTTTCCTTCTTAATCCACAGTAATGTTTATTTTGATATGAAGTCTATGTCAAACAAACTCTGGAAATACAACCGTTATCGCTACATCATGACATACCATGAAAAGCCATGGCTGCCGCCCCCTTTCATCATATTGAGCCACATTGGTATTGTGCTAAATTGCCTTTGCAACCGCCGGCTGCCAAGTGAACTGGATCAAGAGGAGGAAGTGCATGTTGAACTCAGTAAGCAGATTCTATCTACGTTTATATTTCTTATACAAGGACCAAATATATATGTCATTAAAAAAAAAACATAATGGCATTCCAACTGCTAATTGTGGGATTATAGGTATTGTCAAATAAGCAATAGCAATAGCACTTAGACTTATATACTGCTTCACAGTGCTTTACAGCCCTCTCTAAGCAGTTTACAGGGTCAGCATATTGCCCCCCCCCCAACAATCTGGGACCTCATTTTTACTGACCTCGGAAGGATGAAAGGCTTGATCCGGTGAGACTCGAACTGCCAAACTGCTGGTAGCCGGGAGTCAGGAGAAGTAGCCTGCAGCACTGCATTCTAACCATTGCGCCATCATAAGAACCTAAACTCTGTCTAAACGGGTGCTTTTAAATTCAGAACCCGAGGACTCCTGCTGCCCTTTTTATTACGCATTCTTCCTTGAATGATGATATTAAAATAGGCCTGCCGCAGAATTCTAAAAATACTGTTCATTTATCTATTTGTTGTAGTCAGTGTTGTTGTTGTTAGTTGCGAAGTCATGTCTGACGCATCGCGACCCCATGGACAACGTTCCTCCAGGCCTTCCTGTCCTCTACCATCTTCTGCAGTCCATTTAAGCTCACGCCTACTGCTTCAGTGACTCCATTCAGCCACCTCATTCTCTGTTGTCCCCTTCTTCTATTGCCCTCAATCTTTCCCAGCATTAGGCTCTTCTCCAGTGAGTCCTTCCTTCCCATTAGGTGGCCAAAGTACTTGAGTTTCAACTTCAGGATCTGGCCTTCTAAAGAGCAGTCAGGGTTGATCTCCTCTAGGACTGACCGGCTTGATCGCCTTGCAGTCCAAGGGACTCGCAGGAGTCTTCTCCAGCACCATAGTTCAAAGGCCTCAAATCTTTTGTGCTCAGCCTTTCTTATGGTCCAACTTTCACAGCCATACATTGCAACTGGGAAAACCATGGCCTTGACTATACATACTTTTGTTGGCAGGGTGATGTCTCTGCTTTTTAGTATGCTGTCTAAATTTGCCATAGCTTTCTTCTCCAGGAGCAAGCGTCTTTTAATTTCTTGGCTGCAGTCCCCATCTGTTGTGATCTTGGAGCCCAGGAAGATAAAATCTGTCACTACCTCCATTTCTTCCCCATCTATTTGCCAGGAATTGAGAGGGCCGGATGCTATGATCTTGGTTTTCAATGTTGGCACAATGTAAAAGAACAAGATACAGCATACAATAAATAAATGAATAAGATGGAAAATTTGACCAACTAACATCAAAATATATGCAAATAGTGTATATGCCATATCAAACAGGAGGTGCAAAGCACAGAACAACCAGGGAGAAGAAACCAGGTAGAAGACAAACAAGATCTGGGACAGCAGCCAGGTCTTTAAGGACTCTCAGAATGTAATCAAGATCACCTGTTTCTAACTGAGGGGATTTCATTGCACAGTGCATTCCTCTCTACCACCTAGCATTCATGTGGGTTGTTGTTGTTGGGTTTTTTGGGTGCAATTCCAAAGAAGAATTCACAGATTATGATTATAACCAGCATCCTAATTCCAACTGAAAGGTGTAAATCATGTTCAGTCAAAATTATTTCTAATCAAGTGGGATTGTAGCTATACCGCTTGGTTGATAAAACATGCTGCGTTCCAGAGAGGCGGGGTCCTTGGTGTTCTCTGAGCTTGTTTTTTTTGTGGACATTTAATTATCAATTACCATTATCAGTGCACTGATGATGTTACCTAGTTTGGTAATGAAGTGTCTGCAAGAAAACCACCAAGCTCAGAGGGCACCAAGGACCATACAGTTCGATCCTGGGCTGCAAATATTATGTTCTATCTATTCCATAGAGGCCCTGTAATGATAAAACTAATTTTATCATCATCTCCCAGCATGAACTAGATTGTTTAGAAGGGAAGGCTATGGCTTCCAGAATATGTTGAACAACTTTTGTTCAAGCAAACTAGCCCCTGGTAATACTATTATATTATCTTTTTTTCCCTTGAGTTTACTACTGCCTTCTTTAAGGAGGGCAGTCTTTATAGGCAGGAAAGAAAATAACTTTTTTCAATATCATCCGTTATTTAACAAAATATGAGGGACAGACTATATGTGATCTGTGTGTGTGCGGGTGTGTTGTGCGTATAACACATTAATAGAAACTACAATGGAAGAGAAAAGGGTTTTATTTATTTTATTCTGGATGACTCACAATATAATGAATAATAAAAACACAATACAGAACAAAACAAGATGGCATCCAGTCACTCTATACAACTTATGTCTTCACATGTCATTGTCTCAAGTTTCATTTTACCACTCCCTATTAGCAGTTAATCAACACTGTTGAAAGGTTTACCCACCTGCAACTGATACGTTTCTGCCACATGTTTGATCACTAGGGTTATTTAAAATCAACACAGGTAAATTTGATTTGTTATTGCTTTACCCAGAACTGTACCTGAGTGATGAAGAATTAAAAAAGCTTCATGATTTTGAAGAACAGTGTGTCGAACAGTACTTACATGAAAAGAAAGAAAGCTTTCACTTCAGCGATAGTGAACAGATCCGTGTTACAAATGAAAGGTAGGGCATGTCTTGTAATAATACTTCTTTTGATACCTAGCAACAATAGTATTGATGGGGGAGGGTCCAAAATTTATAAATGCCAGTCACAGCATCGCAATGGATCCCCCTCTTTTGTTTATGTATGCAATGTCATATATAAAAGAACCAGGTCATGTATGCAAACCTTTCAAATCTTGCAATTTTTAACTGCCCCTCTTGATTTTTGGCAACAAAAGCATGTTGAACTTCAAAACTGGTCGTAAATATTTAAATATTAATTAAATATTTCATTATTGTATTATGCAATATAGTGGAACAAAAATGGATAATATGTAAGGTCATTCTGGAAAAAAAATGAATAAATTCCTTAAGCTACTATGACAGTGGTGGTGAACCTATGGCACATGTGCCAGAGGTGGCACTCGGAGCCCTCTCTGTGGGCACGCGTGCCATTGCCCCAGCCCCGCCTTCCCCCGCAGCCCTCTCCTCACCAGCAGCCCCCCAGAGGAGAGTCTCCCCCAGGCACGGCCTGTGCAGAGCAGCGCAGCCAAAGACATGGCAGCCAGGCAGCAGGGACAAGACTCCGCCCTTGCACTCCATCGTGTGCAGATGATGCTGCGGGGTGCAGGCAGAGGGTGTGGCTGCCATGGCACTGCAAGGCCACCTGGGCGATCTGCTGCAGCAGGCCGTGGAGGTGGTGAGTGGCCCTGCAGGCAGGCGGAGCGGGGGCGGAGTGCGGGCGGGCTGGGGGGTCGAGGCGGTTTTTGGGCACTCGGTCTCTAAAAGGTTCACCATCACTGTACTACGATATCCTGTTAAATTCTTTAGGCATTCTTCAGTTTAATGCAGAAAGCAAGGATTTATTCAACTAAATTTTGAGTTATGCTGAATTATATTGAACAAATACTATTCTATTACTCAAATGATCACATAGACCAAATTTCGGACACTGAAATTATTTTAGCAGACTGCAAACCATTTAAATGTATCTCAGATATTCACATTTATGACAAGCTATTCTATGAATAGTAAATACCTTGCAGTAATCAAGAGTTATTGGGTAGAAAATGCTAGTGGTCAAACAATTTGATCTCATATCTAATGAGTGTTTAATATTCCGGTTGGAAAATACAGTAAAATACATTCCTTTAGTGCAGTGAACCATGCATAGGAATATAATTTTTGGATGTTCTTCCCCTAGAGTTCAAGAAATGTTTGCACAGCTGAAGGAAATTCATGAGAAAGTAATTTATATCAAAGATGCTTTGCTTGCCTTGGACAGCCAACTGGGACACTTACAGGACCTCTCAGTTTTAACGATTGATACTCTCAAAGTCATTTCAGCTGTGGATACTTTGCAAGAAGGCGAAGCCTTTCTCTCTGAACAGAAGCACCAGACCTGTAGGAAGCTTCCACATAGTTGGAGCAACCCTCTATGTTCAAAGGCTTTGAGTTGTATGGAAAGTGGCAGTATCAAGTACAATTACTACAGTATGCCAACTTCTCTTCAGAGAAACCTAGCCAGAAGCCATTGGTCACTAGGAGGGAACTGTCCCATTTTTGGCGCCCTAAACTATAGTGAAATCCAATTAATCAAGAAAGATCAAGAACAGGAAGTTGAAAACAGCATTCTGACATCGGAGTTATCTTTGGGGAATAAATCAGGCTCTAGATACGGACAATTTCTTCTTGTGCCTCCGGATCAGAAAGGAGCTTCTGAAGATGCTGGTTTAAGTTTGGCCTTTTCAACTACTCTGAGTGAGCTTAAGGATGAGGACTTAAAAGCTAAAGACGAAACGAAGCAGAGTGACACTGTCCCTCAATGTCATGTATGCAGTGCCAATGAGGTGGCCGAAACAATGCCGGTTGTCAGCCAAGTGCAGGAACTGAACATTTCCCTGGCTAAGAAAGAGAATGAAACTACTGCTGAGCACCATTTGTCCATCCATGCTGTTAATAGCATCAGTGAGATCACTCAGTCTACTCATTATCACTGTGAGGGACCAGGAAAAGGTTATGTAAATTGGGGCTTCTTGGAAGACAACGAAAAGAGAGATGAGGGCAACCAGTCAAGACAGCAAGCCTGTCTGCATTCGCTCCATGACAAAGACGGCAGTTGCAGTCCTCCACACATGCAGATCAAGGAATCCAAATCCTTCTCATACAGTTCTGACATATCAGAATACAGTAGTGACAGCCCACCGTCTCACCTCAGTTTCCAGCGCAGCATGTCTGTCTGGATCAATCCTCTCAAGAGAAATTGGCCTTTCTGCAAAGGGAGCAGCTTTTGTGCCCGTGGTGCTGAGAAAACAGCAAAAACCTGCAAAATAAAAGGCAATAACCACACAAATTTGAGTTTCCTCCTCTTCTTATGCTTTCATCTTCAAACAGAGAAGCTCTGTTGCATTTACAGGTAGCCCTTGACTTACCACCCTTGATTTAGCAACCTTGAAGTTACAAGGGCACTGAAAGAAAAAAACCAGTCATCACACTTATGACCGTCCAGCATCCCCATGGTCACATGATCAACATTTGGGCACTTGGCAAGGGCATGCATTTGCAATGGGTACAGCATCCTGGGGTTGCCATTTGTGACCTTCCCAGCTGACCTCTGATAAGCAAAATCAGTGGAGGAAGCCAGTTTAACATGTTTTACTTAACAACTGCAGTGATTAGCCTAACAACAATGGCAAAATGGTCATAAAATTGGCTGCAACTCACTTAACAACCACCTTGCCTAATGTGGTCCCAACTTACAATGGTTGTAAGTCAAGGAATACCTATATATATAAATATAAAAAACAGTATTTTCTGTATTTGCATTTTTCTGCCTTCTTTTAGCTGTCTCACATTGTGCAAGATCTCTCTCTCTCTCTCTCTCTCTCTCTCTCTCTCTCTCTCTCTCTCTCTCTCTCTCTCTCTCTCTCTCTCTCTGTGTGTGTGTGTGTGTGTGTGTATAGAAGGCAGGATACAAATAATTTAAATCAGTATTACTCAGCGGTTGGGTTCAAACAATATTCTAAGCAATAATGTGTGCCATGTGGTTTTAATTTGTCAGGATATATGAACAGAGCCATCTTACCTCAACTATCAGCAAGATGGCAACTGCAGGCACCAATGACATTAATTGTGTCTTAGAATAGTATGCAATAACACTACAATGATGGGACACATTTTATGAAACCACAGGGCAAATGAAATTATAATGGTATATAAGTATATGCAATACTATAATGACATATGAAATGCCATTTGACACTCTTCCTCCATACACCTATGTTATTAAGCTCCAAGATTTTGCCCTATCCTCTCCCTATTCCCATTCCCATTCCCATTCCTCTCCTCCCCATTCCCCTCCTCCCCTCCCCTCCCCTCCCCTCTCCTCTCCTCTCCTCTTTAGTCATACTTTTGTCTACAAAAAAACCCAACTTGCCGACCCTTAACTAGGCCTCAGCATAATGTGAGGACCAATTGTGATAATTCAGCCTTCCCCAAACTATCCTCCATATATTGGGTCTACATCTACATCATCCATGGTCAGGCCTTACAATGCAGATGATAGGAGAGATAGTCTGTTATGTTTGGAAAACAGAAGCATGAAAAGAGGAAAATAAATTGTAAACCAATTGGAGTTGTTTAAGATGGGCAGCGTATCAATATTTGTAATTAAATAAGTAATTACAAATATGACAGAGAAGGAAATGTATGGAATATTAGTATGTTGAAATTATACTAAATATTTTGTTATACACACAAAATAAAATAAAAATATGTGTTATTCTATGACTAAACAGAAAATTGAACTTGTTTAGTTATAGAATAGATATATGCCAGATAAATATGTATAATCAGTGTTTTTAAAAATAATGCTAGAAACTATCCTGTGAAGAAGTCTGTGGCAAGCCACATTTATCGCTTGACTTCATAGTGTCCTTAACTTTATATATGCCATTGTATTAAAGGTGATTCTATAGTGTTGCAAGCTGTTGATGCTAAAAAAGGGCATATCTAAGAGTAAACCCCATTGATCACAATATGTCTTATATCTAAATAGAATCTTCAGTGAAAAACTTGTAGACTTATTTGAAACATGAATTTGTCTCCTCCGCCCTTTTGTTCTTAGAATTTTCAAAATCTGCTCAGCTATGTCAGTCAGTATGGGCCAAGGCAAAATTTAGAAACAAAGAAAGGAGGTCTTCAAGGAAAAAGAGAAAAACTCTTCAAGTTCCAGTAGGTATTAACAGAATTAGAGTTATATGTTGTTAGAGTTTGTGTGTGCACATAAATGTATGTATGTACACGTATACATACATACACTCACATATACACACTGTGTATGTATGTGTATATGTGTGTGTGTGTGTGTGTGTGTGTGTGTTGGGTGAAGCACCCGGTCTACCAAATATAAAGCAATCTGTTCTGCGTTTCGCTCCAGTCTAGGAGCATCTTTTGCAGGCAGACATCACAACTGTGATAACTGTAAATTCAAATTTTTGTGGTTGACAAAGAGTTAAGGGAGACTAGTATAGCTATTTCAAGCTCTTTAGCTCTCATCAGCTAGTCTTACCCCTCTGGGATTCGAACCTGGGCAACTTGCATGTTAGGCAGCTGTATTAACCTTTAGGTCACAGGCTCCCCTTCATTCCTGTCAGTAGAAACCAGGGAGGATATATCTATATACTTTCTCTCTATATATGCTCTCTCTGTGTGTATGTATCTCTGTGTGTGTGGCTCTCTGTGAGGGGGGGGATCTGTGTGTGTGTATGTCATTAAACTTCTGGTGATATCTAATCGTTTGCAGACAGTGCATTACTAAAACAAAGAACAAATATTCCTCAAAAATAGAAGCTAGTCCTTCAAACAGAGGATGGTTATTTGTAAACTACAATGCATAGTTAAGATGTTTTCAAAGAAAAGCTGTTCATTTCCTCTAAAGATTATTTCAGAGCAGAAGGTTTTGGAGTAGTTAATCCACAGAGATAACTTTTTTGTTCTGTAAATCATATTCCGAATTTTTAAATGTTTGATTAAATGAGTCATCTGGAATTAGTAGGATACAATCCACAGGAAAAATACATGTTTTAAGATTGATTGCAAACTTATGGGACTATTTGCTTAATCACTGGATGTCATCCTGTGAATAGATTTCCCCAAAAGTATTGTGACTTTTAATCCTACATTTGATGACATTTTTCCCATTGCAACTGATCGTTATATAAGCAAAATCGCTTCTTCCCTTCTGTCAACTACTTGTATTGCATAATGAATACAATGCATGGAGCATACAAAGACTTTTATTTAAATATCTTGATTTGATAAAAATTGGGGCTATGCATATTTTTGTACCTTGTTTCTGCTCTGTTTGATTCATGCAATTTCCCCCCATTAACTCTCTAACCTCTGTTTATATGGGGATAACAGACATTGCTTTTAGAGGGCCAGAAATTATGACAAGAGTCCAGGTGATATTCAAATGGCTATTTTTCTGGACCTTCTGCTGATTTTTATTTTCTCTTTTTTCTTGGCAGTTGATTACGGTAGATAGTTGCCCTCAGAGCATCCAAGTGAATTTGGAACCGCTTGACAGTAAACCTGCCGAAGACAAACTGGAACACAGGGCCAAATGGCTAACTGTGTCTCACTTCAAGCAACTAAGTATGTCACACTAAGCCCATGAAGATTACATACAGTACTAAAAGAAAGCCATGCATACTGTTGAAAATAACCCCTTTAAGAGAGAAAGCTATAAAGATAGCATAAGAAACTTCTTGGGAAGAATTACAACATTATGAATTTGAAGAATAAATATATTAATTTTATTTCACAAGTCGTAGAAAGTTGTGGGTCTACCATGAGGGACAGAACGCACATGTTTTCAAATCATAAGTAACACATTACAGACAGTGGTGGGATTCAGCCAGTTTGCACCACATCGGCAGAACCGATAGCTAATTTTTTGTTGCCCAGGCCCAGAATGGACTTCTGGAAGTGGCATCCACACAGAGAACCGGTTGTTCACATATTTGAGTCCCACCACTGATTACAGATATACAACTTACAGCAAATCTTGGACCGCTGTGAACATATGATTGTTCTACAGAGTTAACCGGGTTTACTACTGAATGTTGGCTTGATCATCAGTATATTAATTTCCATTTGTGGTACAGTAAGAAGAAATTGCATGGAACCAGCAAAACTTTAATGAGTTCCGAAGAACAGGATTAGTTAACTTTATTCTGCCAGAAGTTTCCCTCTGAGGTTTGCAGGAGCCAAGCACTGATATAATTAGAAAGCTGGTATTTTTAGCCTGTTTTTATTTGTGGAATTTTTTTAAAATGTAAAATTCATGCCTTAAATATTGCAGGGAGTTAACACATGCAAATTACCACTACTCTATCTCAGAATCACAGAAAGATTTAAAATATTTAGCACCCTTCATTCCCATGTCCAAAATTCTTTGATTTTCACCTACCTTATCCAGATCATATTAATAACAGGTAGTCTTCAACTTTACAACCACAACTGAGCCCAATTTTTTTTTCTTTTGTAATATATTTTATTGATTTTTTAAAACATAAATCACTTAATAATTGGTGAACAGTGTGTTGTCTGGGTTTACATTTGTAAAACAATCACTAACAATTGATTTCTATAATCCATAATCCACATAATGGTTTTAGTTGATTTCCTCTTTTCCCCAAAATATCCTCTTTTGCAAACATTGAGTTAATACAATTCTTATTGTTTTGATAGATAACAATTAAATATATATATTTCCCCCAATATTCCTAAAAATAATAATCACATCGATATAATATTTCTTTTCTATCCAATCATTCTGGTTGCCTTATCATAGATCCTGTTAGAGTCCTTATTTAAATTTGTTTCTCCCACAAAATTCTAAGTATTCTTACTGGTTAAGATTTTCTCAAAAATTAATTACATTTATAAATTGAACTCTATTTTTTCCATATGAACCATCTCACACTTTTACATTTCTTAAGGAATAGATAAAACAGTGAAAAAAAGAAAGGAGAGCAAGAGTAAAGAAACATAAAAAATAACATACTATTTAAAATATATATCCCTCCTAAGCTAATATATATTTGTTTCCAAGATTTCTTATTCTTTTTGACCATAATTAAAAATATGTTTAATCTTTAAATATTCCATTTAATATATCTAGTCAGCTAGTCCTTTAACTCTTATTCAAAACATTTTTTTATCCATTATAATTTTCTTAAATTCAATCACATTTAAATGTCTAAAACATTTCCTTTATCTAAGCCATTTCAACTTTTTTATATTACTCATATCAAGAAATAGAATAAAAAAGGGGGGAAAAGCATACTATATTATTTAGGGGATTCATCCCTCTTAGAATGACATATATAATAATAATAATAATAATAATAATAATAAAATTGGAAGGGACCTTGGAGGTCATCAAGTCCAACCCCCTGCCTTTCGGACAAATGGCTGTCCAGTTTCTTCTTAAAAACTTCCAGTGTTGGAGCATTCACCGCTTCTGGAGGCAGGTTGTTCCTCTGGTTAATTGTTCTAACTGTCAGGAAGTTTCTCCTTAGTTCTAGGTTGCTTCTCTCCTTGATTAGTTTCCATCCGTTGCTTCTTGTCCTGCCTTCAGGCGCTTTGGAAAATAGCTTGACTCCCTCTTCTCTGTGGCAGCCCCTGAGATATTGGAACACTGCTATCATGTCCCCCCTCGTCCTTCTCTTCATTAAACTAGACATATATTCCAAAACGTTTCTATTTCTTTAACCATATTCAAACAAATGTTTCTTTTTTACATATTCTCTTTGGTAGGACCCATCATCTATTTTATTGATTTCCACTTTAGTCTTTTTCCTTTGCCCAGTATCTTTCTTAATCAATGTATTTTGCTGAGTTTAAAGGTTTTTCCATATGTTCGTAAATGTTACTGTAGAAATAAAAAGTAAATCAGATGAAATGTCTTTGTATGGGTCTTCTGCCTTTCCATGTTTGTTGAAAATCTTTTTCTTTTTCTTTCTCTCCGCTTCTCTTATCATTTCCTTTCTCTCCGATGTTCCTGACATCTCTACAGTCCATTTTATCCAATCTGTTTTCTTGTCCTCAGATTTATTTTGTAGTCTTAAGGAATAAGTTGTTTTTTCCAATTCTTGTTAATTTTTTCCCACTAGGATTAAATCATGTTTCCTTGATTTGTTAAGTTCCATCTTTAAGTCTCTATGTTCAATTTTGTATCCATTTATCTGTTTTATTTGCTCCTTCTCTGTTGTTGTTTTCTGGGAATTTTTTTGTTATAGAGTTAACTTGGAAATAGATTGATTTATATTTTCAAAGTTATTTTGGATTTCTTTGTGGTTTAAAGTCATTGTTGTTTGAATTAGTTGCAGTATACTATATATCTCCTCCTGTGGAGTATTTATGTTTTCTTGATATGTTCTTTCTACCTGTCTCTCTGATCCATGATGGCCAAGAATTTGAGTTTTTCTTTTCTTTTCTATTCTCTGCAAATAGCTTTAGAGTCCCGATTAAATAGATATTTGTAATCCAAATAGTTCAAAAAATATTTTTTCCCCTGAAATTTATAAATCTCTCTTTGTCTACAGCCCAGATTATTGTCTGTTCTTTGTTGTTAAAGTCTTCATCCACCACTAGGTGTCAGCATCTATTTGTTTTTCAATTTCCAAAATGAACAATTATCTTTAGAATGAGTCTTAACCATTCAACAATTTTAGATTTATCCAGATTTAAGTTTTAAATTTCAGGTTTTATATTTATTTCACTTCCATATATTTTGATCCTCCATAAAAAGATTAATTCACCGTTTCTGTTAGTATAAGGGTGGGGCGGAAATCCCCCTCCTTCCCTTTCGGAGGTATTTTGCTTCTTGGGGATCTTTTCCAGGAAATTAAATATAGAATAGAAAAGAGAAGATCAAATTCCTCACCCAGTTTCAAGTACGCTGTTCACAGTTGTCCTGGTTAGTACTTTTGGACTTTGGTTGCAAGTAGCTTGGGCTGGTCGATGAAGTACAGCCAGCCTTTCTCCTATCAGGTTAGAAGGCTTTCCCCAAGTCGAACAAAATGACCACTGCCATTCCAGAATCGCTGGAGCACCCTTCTTTCTTCGCCGCCTCTCTGGGGAAACTTAGACCCATTTAGGGTCCCCTGACAGGGCAAAATTAGCCATGGGGGTGCGGAGAATCCGCAAGCCCGTGACCAGTCACTACCGCGCAGAACTGGAAGTCCCACAACTGAGCCCAAAATTTCTGTTGCTAAGCTAGACAGTTGTTAAGTGAGTTTTGCCCCATGTTACAATCTTTCTTACTATAGTAGTTAAGTGAATTGCTCCAGCTGTTAAGTTAGTAACAGGGCTGTTAAGTGAATCTGGCTTCTCCATTGCCGTAGCATGTTAGAAGATCGCAAAAGGTGATCACAACCGTCATAAATTTGAGTCAGTTGTCAAGTGTTTGAATTTTGACCAGATGACTATGGAGATGCTGCAACGGTTGTAAGTGTGAAAAACGGTCATCAGTGACGTTTTTCAGTGCCCTTGTAACTTCAAACAGTCACTAAATGAATTGTTATAAGTCGTGGACTACCTCTATTTGATTATATAAATCCTTTATCATCAAACCTGATTTTGCAAATTTCCTTTCCCATACCCTTCAGTCCCTCGGCTGACAACAATATCCTAATGACAGTCAAACAAAGGGTGGGGGAAAAAAAGGTTGTCTCTCATGATTAAAAAGAGTCCAGCATGACACAGCCCTCTGTTGACATTGTATAATCCTTATGAAAGTCCTATTTCTCAAAGGTAGAAGGTAAGAACCATCTTGCTTTAAATGGATTGATTAATGAGGACACTTTCACTTTTGGGAACAAGATACTTGCAATAATGTTGAATATTTGTTTACTTGGCTAGGTTTAGATCATATCAATTGTATGCATCAGGAAATGAAAAATCAAGAACTAGTGAGGCAGACAGTGCAAATCTGTGACTACTTGAGACAATCGCAAGAGGTAAGATGTGCCAGGGAGCTTTTTATGGTCTGTAATTTTTATTAAATGCTTGTGCTGTTATTTTAGGCTGAGCCTCTAGTGAGTACATTAAAGAAACAGATACTTTTTTTAATGCAGCAAGCGCAGAAGTTGCTGGTGAAGAAATAAGTAATTAATCTCTACCTGATTCTGTAATACCATCCGTCTGGTAAATTTGCAAGATTCGTTTTTCTTGTCGTGCACATGTATACATAACCTGAACTAGATTGTTGTTTCTCTGCGTCATATAATATATGTGGATATATGCATAATTCTGTATTTATTTATTTATTTATGTCATATTTATATAGTGTATATCAGAGGTGGTGACCCTTTGAGAGTATGCAATGAAATTTCATTTTAATGTATGCCAATTAGTGTACATTCAAAGTGACAATAAAGTTATTATTCTATTCTATTCTATTCTATTCTATTCTATTCTATTCTATTCTATTCTATTCTATTCTATTCTATTCTATTCTATTCTATTCTATTCTATTCCTATTCTATTCTATTCCTATTCTATTCTATTCTATTCTATTCTATTCTCTTTTTAAAGATCAGTGATTAAAAAAACTCAACTTATCAAAACATAAAGTAAAGGATATACGAGGAGGATAACTTTAAAAGTTGAGGCTTTATATGATTGTGAGTTGTTAAGGAAATAGCATAAAGGAGTAATATAGATTGTGCAATCCTTCAAGGGGAACCTTTGGAACATAGAAAGCTCATACATAGCACATCTTTTCAATTTGTTAAAATAGCTACTTTCCCCCCCCAGGCTCATATCACTATTTTGAAAATTACTTTCCATGTCTGTTCCCAGAAATACTTTCTGTAGTAGTTGTGAAAAGTGGAAAAAAACATGTCATATTATTATTATTATTATTATTATTATTATTATTATTATTATTATTATTATTATTATTATTATTATTATTATTATTATTATTATTATTATTATTATTATTATTATTATTATTATTATTATAAAAATGCTTCATGCACACTCCAGAATGTTCTGATCAACTCTTTTGAAGAACGCACACACTCCTGGTATAGTCTGCTGATGAAATAATTTTATATTAGTACTTTGAGACTTTCCTAAGCAGAATCCCTTTTACTTTCCTGATACCACTACGTTTGCTAAGCTATCGTACTAGATCTAGAGAAATATTTTATGTTAATTAAATATTATAATCAAGCTGAGCTGCTAAATGGAAGATTATGTATGTTCGCCACCTCAAGTTCCTTATAAAGTAATAAAGATATGATAAAAATCAAACAAATAAACAAATAAAATTATGGAAAGCAAAATTTTGTTTTTTGGCCCATTGTATAAATCTATAATGACCAAGTATTAATAACAAAGGTGTACCTTAACAACATTTTGAGATGAAAATTAGAAGTGTAGCTTTAACTATGGTATATATTCTTAAATGTTCTCTGCCTTTCAGCATTCTTAGTGAAGAACTATTAATGTTTGTGTAGGCATATTGTATGAAGTGGTTGATTGTGTTTTAACATGATCAAACAATCCAGCTATTATAGCTTGTGAGTTACAAATACAGTTTATTAGGAATGGTTTCAGTGAACTATAGTTAAAAGAAGCCATGATTTTGTGTACTATGTGTACCTTGCCAGGAAAGAAGGTATATGGATATGGAAGTTACTAATCATGGACATAATTTTATTTAAAATGCCTATTCATAAAAATAATAGAAACAACAATCTGTTTTCAGGATTTAAATAACAGCATTGCTTGGACTAGGAAGAACAGAAAAAATAATCTGACCAGAAGCTACTCGTAAGTATTCTTTGTTTTGATGGGGTTTGGCCTTATTATTCCTACTATCTGACATGCTTTTGTGATCTTTAATCATTTAGCTGATAACCTCATTGAGATGTCCCATTCTAAAAAGTTATCACAAAGGACAAATTAAATATATTTATATGTGAATATAAATATGAATTCCATCTTCATGTGGTCCTGAAACAAGTGCCAAATTGCATGGAAATACTGTATGTCTGCATGAACGACTTACTATACATCAAGCAGATAAATGTTGGGTACAATTGATAGAGTTTACAATTAAATAGAGTTTGTCTATCAGTAGTCATGAGAAATCAAGAAATGTAAGTTAGTGTATGAATCCTGAATGAGCATAGACCTTATTGCAGTCAATGTATTATCATTTGCAAAATTAAAATGAATAAAAACTTAGTTAAGTTTCCCAATGCAATTAACATTTTGTGTGTGTATCTTTCTGTGTGCATGCATGTGTGTTAATTCAGACAATGATAAAAACTCCAGTTTTTGTTTCAAATAGGTTGAAAAGTTTGGATGGAGATGGCAGTAAGTTTTTGGTTTTATTATTTGTAAATATGATAGTCAAATGCACATTTAGAACAAAGTTAGTCTAGAAAAGCCTCTTGATACTAACTCACCTTTTTAAAGACTTTCTTATACGGAAACTGAGTCTAACCTATAATCTTCCAGATATGTTTATAGAGACTGTTGAGATGTTTTGCTTAGTCTTACCATTTAAATGTCATATAATATATGGAAAATAGATAGAAATTGAAAAAGAAAAAAATTTAAATTAGGCATTAATGGTTAGTTATATATTTGAAGGCCTCCACAATAATCCAAAGATGTTGCAGACCTGTAATGAGTATTCAGATATTATATCAACAGTTACTGCAAATTGTGATTAGTTTCAAACTATAATATCCATTTCTGGATTGCAAATAAAAAACTGTTTCAGAGTACTTCGACCACGTTATACCACTTTTATTTTATTTTGACTTCCACTTTTCACTACGTTTTAGTATATGCTCCATATATGCTGTAGTGAAGCTTCCAGGAAAATAGCAAAATTTTAACACTTGTAGCTACTGCTGTCAGTAACCACTAGACTTAAATTAAAATTTATCTGTTATAAAAGTTATATTCTATCATCTTCAGTTATTTTATTCAGTTACCATCCTTTTTTCCTTTTGCCTTATATTGATTCATAATTTAATTTTGAACTGTATCTGGATAATTTGTCCCAGTATGTTATTTTAAACTTTTGGCCTTTGACCATAAAAAACAGATCTATCTTTATAAAACTTACAATAAATGTTCAAATTCAGGGAAACAGAGTGTCTTTCAGTTGAATAAATGTTCAATTGAGTTGAAAGGCATCTTATTCTGGTATATATTTGGCTGTTATTTTAATTTCATTGGTACCTATGACACTGATTGTTGACTTTTTAAAGTATTATTTTAATTGTGTATAAATACAATTAAGATAATATTTTAAAAAAATGCTTTAACCCTTTTGTAATTTGCCTCAAAACTGCTAGGAATAGAGCAAGATATAGGTATTGTTAAATAAACAAATAATATTGTGATCCCTAGTATAATTATATGCTTTTTGACTGATAATTTAATAAAAAGTATTTTAATTAGCTCAAAGAAGGGCTTTACAGGAAGTTAAAAATGGATTCTCTTTCACTGCCAATCACTTTATGACAGTCTTGACTGCACAGTGCTCACAACAGTGTACTTTCTTTCCATATTTAACATTAATGTTTTCAAAATATTTCAGATATCTCACACTCCTTAAAATCCCCTCAAGATTTGCACCATCATTACTCAGGTACGTAGTGAGTATTTAAGTGAGTATGCTGAGTATATTAATTCTTTCCTTCTATCATTTTCTAATTATCTGACTTTGAAGTAGCTCATTATCAAGTGCCGTACATTAAAATAATTCCTAAGAGAGTATCTTGGGGAGATTAAGATAATTTATTATGTTAGCACTGCTCTCTGTGTGCCAGGTAGTTGTTGGTAAAATAAATTGGTTACTGGAAAGGATAATAACAGATCTATAATCAAAAGCCATAGAAAGAAAATTTCTTTTGTAATATCATTTCTTTTATAAATATCATTTCTATTATTTTTAGGAAATACAATAAAAGGGTGTAGAGACTGAGGATCAGCTAGTTCAGTTTCTGATCAAATAAATCTGCTTTTAGTATCAATCCCTAGTGAATTCATATCCTAGAATGATTTCACGTTGCATCGGAAGCAATGAACACAATTTGAACTTGCCAAGCTGTTACATATTCAAAGCCGATTTCATTCTCTACTAGATGATGAAATTTGTGATACCTACCAGCAGATGTCCTTGCTGTCACACATTTAAGAACATATGTATTATCACAGTCTTTGCAAATACTGTTCCTGATGAGATTGCTAAATGAAGTATTTGTAGTATATAATAATTGTATGATAGATAGAGGTAGTATATTGTTATTGCAGTAAGTATGAAAGCTGTTATATCAGAAACACATATCAGCATATACCAAACCTGCTGTGGTCAGTTTAGTATATATTAAAAATAGAGCCTTGATGGATTTTCATGAAACCTAAACAAAATCTATTCAAACTTTACACATTAATTTTTTAAAGTAATTTTTATTGAATCATTTTCTTTAGCAAAGTTAAAAACCATAAAGGAAACTAAAGACACAATGAAAAATAGTAAATGGTGAAAAAAAAATAGAAAAAGAAATAGAAAAAAGAAAAAAAGAAAAGAAGAAATACATAAATGGCTTCTGTTCTCCTTGATATTGGTTTTAAATACATTTGTATTTTGCCCTCTTTACCTAGTGTTATATCATAATTTCCTTCTTTCCATAAGCTACACTTTCTAAAACTTTAAAGCCATAAATCATAAATTCATTTTTCTCTTTTTTCAACAAAAAGTCCCTAAGGACTGTCCAGTCACTGATAAATGTACTTGTTGATCTTTCACTAATCAAGTGATCTTGCCATCCCTGTTAGTTCTGTCATTTTTACCAACCATTCCTTCTTTGTGATGTTTCAGAGTCTTTCCATTTTTGTGCATATAATCATCTTGCAGTAGTAATCATGCATAAAAAGAACCTAACAGGGGAGACATTACAATTGTGATTGTTGGGGAGAATTTTTATAACAAAAATCTTTTGCCAAGGATAATGTTTTTGTTTCAAATAATACCTATTCTGACAATGGTAGAAAGATATATCAAAGTGTTTATGGCAAGCAAAAAAACCCCCAAGTGTTAAATATATTTTCTGGTAAATGATTCTAGAAAAATTGTCTAGAATGTATAAAATAGTTCAGATTTATGTTGGAAATGTGAAGGGTCATTTTGTAACTACTAAAGTTTATAAAAATGCTCACAGAAATTCCTGAAATGCCACTAATCCATTTTGATTTATATTCAGCAATAAATACATCTCATATTATAGTCTGCCTTGCTATCTGAGAAGAAATATAGAAAGGGATACCTTGAGTTCAGACAAAGTTTCAGTAATTTGCCAAAGATCAAGGGAAACCTAGCTTCAAATCTTAATAACTGTTGTCAGTATTAGATCAGTTGTGGGGGTTGAAATGATATCAAATATTGCCCATTTTATTTAAATCAGAAGAATAAATTCAATGAGTGGCCCTTGACGGTTGAATAAATGATTTCAATTGTTTTTTTTAAAGGTCTTCCAGTGCTATAATGTTCATTTAAGTTCCTTTCCAACTCTAACTGAGTCTTGGTCCAGCATGCCCATTCAAGCCAGTGGCCCAGAAAATAAGAGTGTGAGAAAACTAAAAATGCCGAAATAACTCTTAAGATAATGTTATAACTAATTAGTTTTACTTCCATGAATGAAAATGAAACATTGCTCTGATCACTTCAAAAGTTGTACTGTATTTTATGTCTCCCACTCAAAGGCCTTATGTAGGAGTAGGAGCTCTTTTTCACTTTTCTTTTTTTAAATGATGGGCAAATCATTTCAAATCATATGAATAACTTGCTACTTTGCAGCTGTTGAAAGAAACAATTTAATGAGGCTGGCTCAAACAATCCCTTTCACACCAGTGCAGTTTTTTGGTGAGTACCATGCTGATGTATGAAAACGTTTCACTCATTAGGAAAATTCATAATAATTTAGACTTCAAATGTACAATCATGCTATTGTCTGGTTATTTTTATTAAGTCAAGGCATGACACATCTCTCTCTCTCTCTCTCTCTCCCTTTCATCTATATCTCTATTTATATATCTACCTTTTATATTATTTTGTATAATATCAAGAAATAACTGGAAAACATTATTAAAAATCCTTGCATTTTTCTTCTATTGTTAATCTCATTGTGTTTTTCACAATATCTCCCATTTATTTATTTATTTATTTATTTGTTCAATTTATTTAGCTGGAGAAGAAGTAACGATTTATAGATTGGAAGAAAGTTCACCTTCGAACCTTGATAAAAGCATGTCCTCTTGGTCACAGCACGGCATGGCTGCCATGATTCAAGTTTTATCTCAGGAGGAAATGGATGGAGGTCTGAGGAGAGCTATGAAAGCTGTCTGTACCTGGTCTGAAAATAATGTGCTCAAGTTAGGTGAAGTTTTCATTGTAAAATCTTTCCTTCCTGAAGTTGTTCGGACTTGGCAGAAGATCTTCCATGAAAGCACTGTCCTCCATCTGTGTCTCAGAGTGAGTATAATCTGATCAGCACTACAGAACGAACCCTCACTGTGGTCCACTGTGTTTAAAATGGTAGTTCACCAAGAGGTCTGTCAAATCCCACTTGTCCCAACTCTGTGAACAGCTATCTCGTGTGAGCTCCATCACTGCCTCAGCCCTGCCTCACCACGTGCCCCAAAAGTAGGTCTATTCATGACAATGGCTAAAATGGATTCATTGTAGCACACAGATGGTAATACCAGTAAATACTAGTATTCTCAGGTAAATATTGCACTGTATTCTGACTAGTTCCAACCTAAAAATTTCTTGATAGTTAGAACAATTAATCAGTGGAACGGCTTGCCTTTAGAAGTTGTGGGTGCTCCATCACTGGAGGTTTTTAAGAAGAGACTGGACGGCCATTTGTCTGGAATGATATAGGGCCTCCTGCGTGAGCAAGAGTTGAACTAGAAGACCTCCAAGGCCCCTTCCAACTCTGACATTGTATTATTCTGTAGTAGGGAACACAAAACTGTTAATATCCTTGTAATAGAAACTGGAAAGATCAGACAAAGTGTACTTCTTATTTGTCAGGGAAATACAGGTACATGTGAATAGCTCACTCGTATCTTGTAAATTATTTTGTGATTTTGTTTTCTAAGAAGACCAAATTTTCATCTTGTCCTTTGAATGACACTTATGAGTGGTTTTAAGTTTTCCCCACCCAAGTCAATTAGTAGTTTTTGATACGATCTCTGGAATTTCAGAATTCAGTTCTTACTTCATCTCTGGAAAGAGTCACTGGGCAGACTTAGTCAAATCACATTGTCTCATCACAATCTTAAAAAGGATGGACGTACTTAAAATGTGGATTGAAATAGCGCTAACTTGTTAAAATGTTATTTTAAACATTACTGAAATAATATACCTAGGGTTTTTTTTTTGTTATTATTCTTAGGAAATACAACAGCAAAGGGCAGCTCAGAAATTGATATATACCTTCAATCAAATGAAGCCCCATAGCATTCCATATACTCCTAGGTATGAAAAATGTGTTTCTAGAAATAAAATGTAAATGACTAAACCTATTCATTTTATATATTATGGGCTGATTTAATTAATAATATCTGTCATTAATAGACAGGCAGATACAATCATGTGCTAGAATTCCAACAATTATTAGAGGAACAGAAAACTATTTATTCACATGTTTTACATATTATTATAGTCTAAATTCCATCGAAATGGAAGCAGTGACAGATTTTATTTTCTTGGGCTCCAAGATCACTGCAGATAGTGGCTGCAGCCATGAAATTAAAAGACGCTTGCTCCTTGGGAGGAAAGCTACGGCATAGCTATAAAACCATAGTCAAAGCTATGGTTTTCCCAGTATGAGAGTTGGACCATAAGGAACACTGAATGCTTTCGAATTGTGCTGGAGAACACTCTTGAGTATCCCTTGGACTGCAAGGAGGTCAAATCAGTCAATTCTAATGGAAACCAAACCTGATTGTTCTTTGGAAGGACAGAAAATGAAACAGAAGCTCAAATACTTTGGTCACCTAATGAGAAGTTAAGACTCATTGGAAAAGACCCAGATGTTGGGAAAAACTGAAGACAGAAGGAGAAGGGGACAGCAGAGGATGAGATGGTTAGATAGTATCATCAACACAATGAACATGAATTTGGACAAACTCCGGGAGACAGTGAAGGAAAGAGTGTGCTATGATCCATCGGGTCACAATGAGTCAGACACGACTTAGTGCCTGAAAAGCAACAGCAATATTCCATGATTCCTCCCCTCCATCTCTTTAAATAGTGACCACCAAAACCTGACATTACAAACAAACAAGATACTGCTTTTCAGGATCCTGATAAATCCTAAAGGGGTGATCCACCATATTAGATATTTATTCAGGGAAGACAGTTAATTTGAGGCCTATTTCAACTTTCTCTCTCTCTCTCTCTCTCATTCTCTCTCTCTATCTTATCTATATATCTATCTTGTTCCTTTTGTTCAGTTCAGTGCTGACAAAATTGCTCAAGTCAGATAATGATATAGTAGGATAAAATCCTTTTAAAGTGTATACATTATTTTTCCTATTTCAAGCTTCTCCATTCATCTGTATTCATTTAATGAACAGCATCAAAACTTCATTCTAAATATTTAAAATGAAGATTTATTTGATTTACAAGATAATAAGTAATACAAGACATGCTTTTAATTCCGCAAACAGTGGTTTCATTTGCGTATCCAGCTTCAGAAATAACAGAAAACATTACATTGAATTAGTAGGAAGTATCAGAAAACTGCTGATTATTGTAAAAAAAAAAAAGGGGGGGGGATGTGCGAATAATTTTGTGAGAATCAATCATTTCTTACATGTATACCAGGAAATCACCAGTGAATCTTCTAGGCTGCTGTTATTATACGTTTATTCTGTTGTTAAACTACTGGTGATGATTTGTCCTCTGCAATTTGTTTGCCATGATTATGATAATAGATTTCCTCAAGAGGGTGCCCAATTTTTCCCTCAAGCTTGGAGATTTTATGAAGCCCAGTCTGAAAATTAGGGCCTCATCGACTCTTATTAATTATCTCAGGACACCTTTTTGGCTATAGTCCTGTACTTACGTATTTGGGAATAAATGCCATTTAATTCAATTAGGTTTATTTCTGCATAGACACGGATAGAATAACCTTACATTTAAACATGTACTCTGCACATATTTATGTTTTTGAATGTTGTTAAAGATTATGATGTTGATGAAAATTGTACATGAGATTAGTACCTTTTATTTATCAAAAGCAGGGTGAAGAACACCTCCTGAAAAGATACTATCCTTTCTTTTCAGATTCCTTGAAGTGTTTTTAATTTATTGCCATTCAGCCAATCAGTGGCTGACAATAGAAAAATACATGACAGGAGAATTCCGCAAGTACAATAACAACAATGGGGATGAAATCACCCCTAGCAATTTGCTGGAAGAAGTTATGCTGGCTTTTTCTCACTGGAGTTATGAATATACCCGAGGAGAACTTCTTGTGTTAGATTTGCAAGGTGAGTAAAAAAGACTGAACCATGAAAATCAGGAAAATCAAAGCTAGAAAAAATGGCTTAGGACACTTGAATGGCTAATGCACCTATTTGGGTGTCAGCATTTGTGAACTATAGTATAGCTTATCAGATACAAGAAAAATTCTATGCATACAGTCCATGATATACATATGCATGTGCACGGACATACACACACACAGACAGACCCCGTCCCCCCACACATCTATTGTTAGTGGTTGATGATTAACAGTGACTTCTAGGCCTGTGCATGTGCATCTACAGAAGATTGTGCAAGCACGCCACAGGCTCCGCCCTTTGTTTGTTATGTGAGCAACATTGATATTGCATTTCTGCTTTCATCATTGTACCTTCTTTCCTACCATCCATGCAAATGCCATGGGAGCCTGTGTGAATCAGCGTTCTGAAAGAGCTGGCAGATGTTATCTCAGAACCATTGCACCACATCTTTCATAAATCCTGGAGCACCGGGGAAGTACCTGAGGATTGGAAAAGGGCTGATATGGTCCCCATTTTCAAGAAAGGGGAAAAAAACGGACCCAGGAAACTACAGATCAATCAATTTAACATCAATACTTGGGAAGATCCTAGAAAAGATAATCAAAAAACAGATCTGCGAACAACTAGAAGCAAACAAAGTCATAACTAGTAGCCAGCATGGGTTTGTTAAAAACAGATCATGCCAAACCAATCTTATTTCATTCTTCGATAAAGTGACTAAACTAGTAGACCAGCAAAACGCAGTGGACGTAGTATACTTAGATTTCAGTACGGCATTTGACAAAGTAGACCACAACCTACTCCTTGGTAAGCTAGGAAAAGGTGGAATAGACAACAACACCACCAGATGGATCTGTAGCTGGCTGACAAACCATACTCAATGAGTAGTCCTCAATGGCACTACATCCACATGGAGAGAAGTAAGCAGTGGGGTACCACAAGGTTTCGTCTTAGTCCCAGTACTCTTCAATATCTTCATAAATGAATTAGATGAGGGAATTGAAGGGGAACTCATCAAATTTGCAGATGACACCAAACTGACAGGAGTAGCCAACACCCCAGAAGACAAACTCAGGATCCAAAAAGATCTTGACAAATTTGAACAATGGGCCCTATCCAACAAAATGAGTTTCTATGTGGAGATAAGCAAAGTCTTACATTTAGGCAGGAAAAATGAAAGGTACAAATACAGATTGGGCGAGACCTGGCTTAAAAACAGTAACTGTGAGAGGGACCTTGGAGTCCTAGTGGACAATCACTTGACTATGAGCCAGCAGTATGCAGCCGTGGCCAAAAAAGCTAATACAATCCTGGGTTGTATAAACGGGCATAGAATCAAGATCACGCAAAGTATTAGTACCGCTTTATAAAACCCTAGTAAGACCACACCTGGAATACTGCAGCCAATTTTGATCACCATATCACAAAAAAGATGTTGAAAGTTTGGAAAAAATTCAGAGAAGAGCAACAAAGATGATCAAAGGCCTGGAGACTAAAACATACGAAGAATGGCTACGGGACTTGGGTTTGGCTAGTCTAAAGAAAAGAAGAAATAGGGGAGACATGATAGCAGTGTTCCAGTATCTGAGGGCTGCCACAAGGCAGAGGGGGGCAGGTTGTTCACCAAAACACCAGAGGGAAGGATGAGAAACAATGGTTGGAAACTGACCAAAGAGAGAAGCAACCTGGAATTAAGGAGAAACTTCCTGACAGTGAGGACAATCAACCAGTGGAACAACTTACCCCCAGAAATCGGGGGTGCTCCATCACAGGAGATTTTTAAGAAAAGACTAGACATTCACCTGTCTGAGATGGTATAGGTTCTCCTGCTTGAGCAGGGGGCTGGACTAGAAGACCTTCAAGGTCCCTTCCAGCTCTATTTTATTCTATTCATCTTGAATATTTGAGATTTAGAATAAGTATGATTTGTTTTAAGGCTAGGTTTAGAGATTTGAGGACAAATCCATTTGATCTGAGCTGTTTCTTTAAATTATAATGGGAAAGTCTCAATACTTTTTTTTAAAATATTCCCCCTGCTGCTCTTTTAAGGTTGAGATCACATAACTGAGACTCAATAGGCAGCCGCGCTTGTCTGCATTTGTCTTAGCTCAAAGCAAGGTAGGATTAGGCCTGATTAATACTTGGATGTGGGCTAGTCTGGAAGTTGCAAAACCTTTTTCTTCCCAGAAAAGGGCCATCACAAACCGCTTCCCTGCAGATGCCAAGCAAATGGATCAGAAATGCCTCAAGAGTGAGTCACCAAATATTGCCTAATTATTGTCAAAAGTGCACCTTTATCTTAAAAAGTATGAGGAAAGGAGAGCCCCCCCTTTTTTTTAGGAAGGAAGAAAGTTGGGATCGTGGAATTAAAGCTCAAAGACCATACTGAAAGTAAATAAATAAATAAATAAAAACCTACAAAATCTATACGTAATTTTTCAGTTGCTTTCCTGGAGTGCTGGGCTTGGTATCACATTGCATCGCACTTGTATCGGAAGCACCAAGGGTGCTTCCAAATTGAAAGGATTAGCTGGTGACATCACCATTGCCTGGGAGACACCCGGTTGGGGTCTCCTTTCATGTCCCTGTTATTGTGTTCACCAAAATGCTACCTATTTATTTACTTGCATTTGCATTCTTTTGAACTGATAGATGGGCAGGAGCTGGAGCAAATGATAGGAGCTCACCCCATCACACAGCAGCACTCGGATCTCATACGTGGGTTTGTCAACCCATGTGAAACACCATGCTCCCTGATTTGGCATAATACTAAGTAATAATTACTGAATTGCCCTTAACAGGCAGGGAAATGTTGCTGGTTCTGATCACTGGTTTTTAGGGGTTCCATTAAACTTGGCATAACTGGTTGGAAACCTTGACCCCTAAGCACTGCCTTCTTGCTGGCTTTGGTGAGGTGAGGTGAGTGCAGGGCTGGGTTGGGTTGGTAAGCACACCGACAAAGCTTGACCTCTTGCTGATATGGGGAAAGATGATAACACAGAGATCGTTTGACACAGCAGTCATAGCCTTGCCACATCTGCATTCTTGAAGTAGTGAGATTTGGAGCACTTGAGTTAACCTGGCAAGTTCATGCTATAGTATATGTATTAATCTTTTGAGTACCGCTGGTTGCTTGGTATAGAACATGTTTCAAAAAAGTACAGGTTAGATGCATCCATATTTTTGCTTTCATGCTACCTTTCTTTAATGGAATTGTAAAGTTGTGTGCTTCTAGCTGCTCCTATTATTCTGGCTGCTTTTAAGTCTTTCTTGTCTATATTATTTTGATATATTAGTGTATTAGAACTTGCATATGTATTTCTGCACTTATCTGGATCTGGAGATTAACAGGAAGCACTAGATATTGATTATCTCTATATATTTGGGCTCCACTTAATTTCTGAGTGTACATTTGTGTAGTTATTCAAGAACAAGGTTGCCTATCTTGCAGACACCTCTAAAATTAGCTGATAATATATTCTATTTCTACATGAAGTTGGACTGTCAAAATATATAATTCACAGTGAGCAAGGAGAATAATAAATTTGGCAGGAGGGAGATGCTAGTGTAGGAGTGAACTTTCCCAATGTGGAGCCAGAGCAACTATGGAAACTGTGAGTTGTTATAGATTCTGGTCCATATGTTGGCATTGTTAACAGAATAGAGAATTTAAAAAATAAGAAACAATATTAAGTATCTAAATCTATCAGTTATACACAATATAATAGAATCAGAGATTCCTGTTCCATGTTTACCTAACGATTCTATATACATAATAATACAGTTTCAGATTTACATCACTTAAAAAAAAACTGTTTTAAAGGAGGTTAACCTGTGCCAAAGCAAAGCATCAATCTCTAGTGCTTCATGAATGCTATGAGATCCCACAGAGATCAGCAAGGAAGCATCCTTGAGGACTAGTTTGCCTTCTGATAAATGGATATTTTGGGACTGGCCATTTTGTAACTAGGAAAGTCTTCCATGGAACCTTTCACAATTCCAGATTGGCTTATAAAAGTTATCTTTGACATAAATAAATGAAACATTAATATGCTCAATATAAGCTATTGTTTCAGGACAGCAAAACAAGCTTATGCAGTAAATTAAATATAGTGTCCAAATTTCAGTATTGATCCAGATAATCTAGAGCATATGGAGCTGGAATATGTCTATGCTATTGATCTGTTTTATCCAAAGTAGGGAAGTTTCCTTGCACAGCATAGGAAGTAGTTTTAGTTCTCTCTGACATTGCAACATGTATTCTATTTATATATAGTTCCATCAACATACATTTGGATCCACAAAATATTTTGTCTTTATGATGTTTTACATTTAAATGAAAAATGTCTTAAAAATGGTTGAGTATGCAACATTTCTTTGTCGTAGTCTAATGCAATTTATAATTTTTAACATTGCTTTTTCATTTTTACTCTGTAAACCAAAAGATTAGATAACTATATAATTATTGCATAGGTTATAATTTCACAAATGGTTTTTAGGAAGACAATCACCTTCTAATAACCATTATAAATTTGAATTCTTCAGGTGTTGGAGAAAACCTCACAGATCCATCTGTTATTAAACCTGAAGACAAACCGTATGTATCTCATGTAAATTTATCATATAAAATGTGACATATATTCCATGATTCAATTAATTCCCAATATTAACTGTAATGCACATATGCATATTTTACACATTGCTGACAGTGTTGTTCTTTTTGGTTAACAGCACAGTTTTGTATTTGTATCTTTTAAAGTGGCCGATTAAGAATAATGTAATGCATTCACAAAAAAGTAACAGAAGAAAACTTAATATAAGCTATAAATGCAGATATTTATGAAAAACCTGGCAATAGAAGAGATAAATATTTGACTTATTTGAGTGGTTATTTCCAAGTTCATTTCAGATACAACAGATAGTGCTGAGGTTAATATGTTGTGTCTTGTGGATTAAATAGGCCCTTTAAATCCTAGGAATGCACAAGAAATGGACTACAGTTAATGAAATGCTATCTAACCATAGTTTCTTATAAGTAATGCTCATGACACTAGTTGAAGGATTAGGTTTTACCCTCCAGCTACTTTGCAAAGTGGTATCTGTGTCAAACTAGATTGTGGCTATGAGTTTAGAACATTATTTTTTAATAAGTGCTACATCCTCTGGGCTAATAGAAGCTCACACAATGAAACACTTCTTATTCCATTCCTCCTGCACTCATCCTCCAATCTGTTTAGGCAGGTCCCCCCAAAACGTGGCATCCAATTAAGTATATTTGTGATATGCAGGTGGAAAAGGTATGTACAGATATTATGGCATTAATTATTCCTTTGTTATTTTCAAACTCTAGAGGGATGGCCTTTGGACCGGCAAATCTTGGAGAAGAAGCCTTCAAAAACTTCATTTCAAAGCATTGCTGCAATTCTTGTTGCAGGAAACTCAAACTTCCTGGTATGGAATAGCAAGGCTCTGCATGTTTTCGAACAAATCTGAGTTTAGAGCTAATCCCTGAATCTAGGGCTGAGCTCTTTGTATTGACGTTGGTAACAAAGTACTCCAAGAAGGAGTCATACTAATTTACATTTTCCATTAATATTTTGAGGGTCCGCACAATACTAACATATGTCTAGAAAAAAGGAATACTAAGCCTTATTTATTGGTTTTGTGTTTCACATCTGGGTGTGGCAAACTCTTTAAATATCAGGTGCACTTTTTTTAATGCCAAAAGTTTCACTTGGCTTTTCATGATCCATTCCAAAGATGGAAGGGACAAGAAAAGGAATGAATAAAAAGATATATATATATATTACATTACATTCCCTATTATCACATTAAAATTGGCCAATTTTGTGGAAGGCCCCAATGTCAAATTAATCACACAATCATGTCCTTTTTCTAAATAGGATATTAGATTAGTTTTTTAGTAGAATGACTAAAGCAGTATATTTAAAGGTTAAATAAGCAGCCTTTCACTTCTTTTTTACAATCTAATGCATTATAGGAAGGAAGTAATAATACAAGTATTTATTTTTGCCCTGTATAATTAGTACATTATATGAAGATGCCCTGCTTAGTTGAAGATGTGTCTCTTCAGTTACTAATATTAATACATATTACCAAAATCCATCTGGATGATGGAGATGCTCTTTTGGAGATCTATCTACTTAAATTTTGGACCCTGCAGCAAATTTCAGAATGATAACATTGATCTTAAAAGATAAGTTTCTTATGACCAGGATTGCTGCTGTTAAGGTGATAGCGTTCTGAGTTACAAACTGGAAATCTCTATGGTGTAGCATCTGATTTACTCCTAGATTTTGTCTCTGGGCAAATGCTGGAATATCCTTCCCTGTTCATATTAGAGGACTTCATTCTTCATGTCCTATAGGTGGGATCAGAGATTCGTGATTTCCAGGGCATGAATCAGGGGCTTGTTCCAGATAATCTCTGCCTCATGCACATGACAACATAGGTTAGATCTTGTTTTACCCCAAAAGATAACTTTGGGTGCTGTGACCTGGATATACAACACCTTACACTTTAATCCAGTGGTGGGATTCAGCCGGTTTGAACCACTTCGGCAGAACCGGTAGCTAATTTTTTGTTGTCCAGGCCCAGAATGGACTTCCGGAAGCGGCATCCACACAGAGAACCGTTGTTCACATATTTGAATCCCACCACTGCTTTAGTCCCTTGCTGTGGCCTCATACCTCTTAGTTTAGATGGGATTGATTGCCACCCAGCACTTTCCTGAAGAAGACCACAGTAACTGATAGATCTGCAGGGAATTTGAAAGGTGCTTGAGGAGTTTTCCGATATCTGGTGGGCAGTTCTTTTGATTTAGATCAGTGCTTTTTTTGTAAAAAGAAAAGGTGCCGGAACTCACACATGTCATACAACCTGCCTTGCCTACCCTACAAGGTTACATCCAAAAAAGGTGCCAGAACTCCGTTCTGGGCATTCTATGACAAAAAAAGCCCTGATTTAGATAATTAACTTCTGGTAACAGGAAGTGGCGTGGAAGCTTGATGCTCTCAAGTGGATTTTCCCCCCCTATTGATTAATCTTAAGGAGCTCTGAGGAGCACTGGAGATGAAGCAGCAGACATTGTCATTAGTAGTAGTAATACAAGTAGTGGATATTTTAATGTTGCATATTGCTTGTATGTTTGCTATTGTTGGAATCCTTGGAGATAACAGCACCATGCAAATGTAATAAAGATGTATTATCTAAGATAAAGATTTGTATTCTGTTTTGTTTTCATAGATTTGAAAAGAAACGATTATGCATCTGGGAGGGTCAATCCAGCTTTTGAAATTGAAAATGAAGTACCAATGACAGCAGGAGATGAGACTGCAAACAATAGGAATGATGAACCACCGGAATACTATACTCGGCTGTGAAGCAGGAACTGCTAATTTTATCATTAGAACTTTTTTCCCCTGAAGGGCCAAATCCTAGGAGCTCCACCACCTCCATTGTCTGTACTTTTTTAGAATAAAGAAATAGAAAGTATTAATGTGAAAGTATGTGCAAATGAATTCCTTCTAAAACAAGGACTCTCCTCTGTTTTTAATGGATATATTCACCGAGGTTACAGGAGTAATTGAGACAGTGCCAGTGCTTCAATTTATGAATGTTTAAAAGTGTCACTTAAAATAAGAAAAGTTCCAAAGTATGAGAAATTGGAAGAGTTCCTAGAAACGATTTTCAAAGAAATCTCCCAAATGGCAACCAGAAATATTCATTCCTGGTCAAATGTGGTCAACATGTTGACAAAACGGCCAGATAAAAGTTGAGGCTCAAATTTTCCAAGAAAAGGAGTTCCAAAGTGCAAGAACTGCAGTAGAAAAAGTCTCCTGCGTATACATTTTATGAATATTTTATTCATCTTTTTACTTTAATGGAGGATGCTATAATTATGGCTAGCAATTTTAATAAAGTTTTGGGTGCTTTGGTTGACTATGGCTTTACTTCAAGTAAGTGCTGATCACACACACAGAAAGTATTTATTAAATTTTCATTTGGTGGATGTCTGTGAATATTTGAACCCATTGCAATGAGAATGTACTTTTCCCCCCAGCTCCCTATCAGACCCGTTCCTTACATTTTTTTTGTATCTAGATTTTCATTGTTTATGTGTGTGTGTGTGTTTGTGTGTAAATAAAACCAGTTTTTGTAAAAAATGTGCTGTAAGTTACTTGGGACATGATAAAACTTTAAATTAGGAGGATTAAGGAATGCTATCCATATGATCACTTAATTTGGAAATACAAGGTATGGGATCTTATTACAAGTCAAATTTATGATTCAGTTAATTTAATGTTTTCTATACTGAGCTGGAATCATATTCTCAAGGCTTCTGACATAGATTATCCCTACAGACACAAGGCAGACTGAACAGAGATTTTTTCTCACAAAATCATGTGAGCTCCCACTAAGCTACAGCCCTTCCCAACAAGAACAACAAAAAGAATGGAATGTTATACTGAAATAGTGTGAAGGTCTGAATGAGGTAGCTAAATCTTCTACATGAATGTATCTGACAGATGTTTTCCACAGTCTTTATAGTGAGGGTTAGAGCAACTTAAAAAAAAAAAGTAGAAATGCACATAGACACCAGTGTAGTATGCAAATGTAACACTCTTGTCAATATTACTTGTCAACATTTATCAAACATGCCTTGTTACTTGAAGAGCTAGTAAAATTTAGCTCTTGGAATGGTTCTCCTTTAATTTCACTTGAGTCCTCCAGCTTTTAGGAACCTATGCAAGGAAAGATAATCTCAAACAAAGAATAAATCTGTTTTTTATTCAATATTTAAACATTGTGCAAGATCTCTCTCTCTCTCTCTCCCCCCCCTCTCTCTCTGTGTTTTAGGAGAGATGAGAAATGGATCTATTTAACATGAACTGTACTGGCCATCATTGCCTTCTTATAAGCACATGAAAATAAATACATTATGTGGAAGTGACTATCTTTGTAATCTATGTGCTCAAAAACCAAGAAAAAAACAACCCCAAATTTGTAATTCAATGCTTTAGGGAAGAGGAGAAATATCCGGGTAGGAAGAGGGATCCTTTGTATCCCCTGACATTTTCTAGCATTTTAGCATTATTGAAATCAGTAAGGCTTGCTTTTATTACCATAATTCTGGAACCAGATATATAATCTTCCAGATAACTTTTGATCCTGTTTTTAATATCCATATCTCTCTCTCATCTCTCAGCCGTCCATCCATCCATCCATCCATCCATCCATCCATCCATCCATCCATCCATCCATCCATCCATCCATCCATCCATCCATCCATCCATCCATCCATCCATCCATCCATCCATCCATCCATCCATCATGCTTTGTTTTCATTTCTTGTTACAAATACATGCCAGGAAGATCCCCTTAGCACCATTGAAAAACTGCCTCCTGTGAAATTGTACATTTTGTGGGTACTTTATTACTTTAGGTTCAACTCAACAGCAGGCAGACAAACAACCATGAAGTAACTCTTTACATAAGTAGCCTTTTAATCTTAATATACACTGTGCCAGTAAGGGCCCCATGGAGAATTTTAATTCATTGCTTGTGCTGCCGGGTGATCATAAATGCTACACATTGTAGCCATGTCAACAGAAAACACTGACATAGTGGAGATGTTACAATTGATGTGCTCTAGTTCAAACCTTCCTTTATCTTAGACTAATTTAAGCAGGAATAACTTTTTGATTTCCAGGTGTTGATATTGACCCTGTTATAGACCCACCACAGTGATTCTGGATTCAGGTGCTTATATTTCATATGGGAGCCAGGGTGTCCTAGTCCATATTATTAGTACTGTGATTTCTTTGGAGTCCTGATATTAAATGAATTTTTTTCTGTCAGAAGATCAGAAACTGTCCCAGGATGATCTTCTGGACCTTGGTCTAGGTGTGATGCTAGGTGGAGTAGGGCACAACGGCATTCCTTGAAGACTTCTTAATGCTGTTGGTTGTATCTGAAGGGCCGCCTGCTAGCAATATTCTAAGTTAGGAGATTAGCAGAGGCTGCAGAAACTGGTGAACTGGTCAGAGAACTGAGACCCCAGCTGAATCTCCCACTTGAAATGGCAGAACAAGTACAGAAGTACAATGTTCCATTAGCACAAGAGAAGGCAATGTTAAAAGCTGTTGGCTTGCCATATCAAGCATGTTGAGAACTGAGAAACAAATAAAGTCCAAAGCAGGATTAACCTTGCCCCTCTAACAGAGTACAGTTAAATGAAATAATAAAACGTTCTGGCTACCCACTCAAATTGTTAAGCGTGACATTTGTTAAGTGAATTTGCCCCATTTTAGAATAGAATAGAATAGAATAGAATAGAATAGAATAGAATAGAATAGAATAGAATAGAATAGAATAGAATAGAATAGAATAGAATAGAGCTGGAAGGGATCTTGGAGGTCTTCTAGTCCAGCCCCCTGCTCAAGCAGGAGAACCTATACCATCTCAGACAAGTGTCTGTCCAGTCTCTTCTTACAAACCTCCAGTGATGGAGCACCCACGATTTCTGAAGTCAAGCTGTTCCACTGGTTAATTGTCCTCACTATTAGGAAGTTTCTCCTTAATTCCAGGTTGCTTCTCTCTTTGGTCAGTTTCCAACCATTGTTTTTTGTCCTGCCCTCTGGTGCTTTGGAGAACAGTTTGACCCCTTCTTCTTTGTGGCAGCCCCTCAAATACTGGAATACTTCTATCATGTCACCCCTATTTCTTCTTTTCTCTAGACTAGCCAAACCCAACTCCTGCAGCCGTTCTTCATATGTTTTAGTCTCCAGGATCATCTTAGTTGATCTTCTCTGTACTTTTTCCAAAGTCTCAACATCTTTTTTGTAGTATGGTGACCAAAATTGGTTGCAGTATTCTAGGTCTGGTCTCATTTTACAACCTTTCTTGCCACAGTTATTAAATGAATTGCTGTAGTTGTTAAGTTAGTCACACAGTTGTTAAGTGAATCTGGCTTTCCCATTGACTTTGCTTGTCAGAAGGTTGAAAAAGCTGATCACAATGACCCTGGGACACCGCAACCATCATAAATATGAACCAGTTGCCAAACATCTGAATTTTGATCATGTGACCATGGGGATGCTGCAATAGTCATAAGTGTGAAAAATGATCATAAGTCACTTTTTTCAGTGTTGTTGTAACTTTGAAGAGTCATTAAATGAAAGGTTTTAAGTTGAGGACTATCTGCACACTGTGTATATCAGCAGCAGCATGCCACAGTGTGGTTGGATGGCACTCATTCTTAATCCAGGTAGTGGGAGGTTTACTTTCAAGAATATCTGTTGTGCTACCAATTCAGGTTTTGAGGAGGCTAACTGGCCCACATAGAACCTCCTCTTTTTTGCAATGCTCCTTAGTGGCAATAACAGGATTTTCTGAGTAACTGCGGCTTCTTCCTTTTTCTTCCAATAAATAGGTAGCAACTAATGTCCGTCATCCTGATTGGATGCCCTGAATCCCAATCATGGATATCACCGCTTTTGCTGATAGTGAGGACATTAGTGGAATTGGCTGCTTCCCAACTGGCTGCTATCCCAAAGTACCCTGTCTTCTTTTGTCTACTGTTTAGTTGTAATTGATAGCCTGTTTTCAAAACTGCTGAATGGTAACAGTGGATCCTGCTCTTCTGGTCATGCCTGCTGCTACAGCTGTACCTCCCAAATAGTGCTGGCCACTTTATCTTTCTGCTTCTGGAAAGAGATATTGCTTTTCTTTTACTCATGCTAATTCAGGCAAGGGGATGTGTGTTCCTGCCAAGAAACATGATCTCTCCCTGAAAAGAACCTGTGCTGTTTCTTGATTACTTCCTTTGGTTGTTCACCATACTTGTGGAGGTGACATGAGTGGTCTTGGAACAATGGGGCATCGGGAAAATTTCCATCTGCTGCTTGAGATACTTTGCAAAGTGAAGCATCTAGCTAAGGAGGGAGTGTCCAGAATTAGGTTGGTGGTCTTAAGAAATAACTTGAAGACCAACAAAAAGTCAATGGTGGTCTTCACCACCTACCTATTTAGTGGCTTATCGGCAACTTTCTGACTGAAGGTACACCATAAATGTCCATGGCTGCTTGGCCACCCATTCAAGCTCAAGTATATTGTGGTACTCCATCTAAAAATACTTTTTTGGATTCACTCACGCAATACTCACTCACTACAGGAAATGATGAGTAGCAGATAATAGAGAAATGTGTAATGATGATGAATAGAGAGAGAGTGAAAGAACTAATACTGGATGAGTAGCAGATAATAGAGAAATGTGTAATGATGATGAATAGAGAGAGAGTGAAAGAACTAATACTGGACAGACACACAGGCAGGTTACAGACAGATAAGATTTTAAATATATATGGATCTGAGGAATGCATCAAGAACAACCAATGAGAAGCAAAAAACTTAGAATAGAATAATAGAATAGAATAGAATAGAATAGAATAGAATAGAATAGAATAGAATAGAATAGAATAGAATAGAATAGAGCTATCAGATTCAATTTGTTGCTCTGAAAACAGGACCTACTTTGATTCACAAACCTATTTCAAAGACAAAATTTAGCTGAACTTTCTTCAGCTAAAACTTCCCTTTGAAGTTTCATACAGCTCCCCTAGGCCTATTTGAAGTCTCAAAGAAAGTTCAGCTAAATTTTCTCTTCCCCTTTTTTCTAGGGGATATCAACATTGTTAACCCTAAATAACCAAAATATATTTCTTTAAATATTTTTTAAAAAATATGTCCTAGTCTTCAATTATATTTACCTCAAGACAGTTTACAATTAGACTAATATAAAAATAAATCCATAAATACAACAGCATTAATCTGCAAAATATAAAAGAAGTACCAAGTAAAGGGGTCATTTAAAGGAGTAAAAAAAACACTAAAGTAAAATAAAGATTTTCCTAGTAATAAGATAGTTGGCAGACAAAGCTCCCTGGAGCCCAGGATCCCCTTGGAAAGGCTGGATGTCATAGTGGTGTGTGGTGTTTGGATTCAAGACAGAGGAAAGTGGTTCAGTTTCACCCACTTTCTATCCCTTGATTGTTCCTTAAAGAAGCTATATCTTCTCCCGAGCTTTTCCAGTAGCTGTCTGGGGTCAGGAAGATACACATTTCAGTGTAGGAAGGGACTAGCTGGCAATCCTGTCCAAGTGAGCCACACCTGCTATTGATAGCCACTCGCATGGAGGCACTTAAATGAATAGACTTTGCCCCAGGAGAGCTCAGAGGCATTCATAGGAATATCAATGATACAGATGGATGTGCATGCCAGCTTCCCATTAAAAGTCAGGTGGGATGGGAATCCCAGGGGCACAAGTGGCTGTCAACAGACATATTGGTCACTTTGGGTATCACAATGTTCCCCTTCCATAAATACTGAAAGTTGCCGAGTTTCAGTCCTGTGTAATGATTCATTCCATTCCATTCTATTTAAAATAATAAATTTCCAAGAAGTTCTCTGGCTGTGGTCAAGATTGCTAATTTTATTACTTCTTCTGAAAAGCTGTGAGATGTGTTAGAGTCCACCACACTATAGTGCTAGATAGTAGAGCCATGCAAACAATTATGCATCATTTGGCCTATTTATGTCTTGAGATGGTGCAAAGACTGCTTATCAAGATGTACTCAATTTTCTCAAAAATATAATACATACCGTAATTAGATAACCTTCATTAGTTTATGACATTGGTTCTGATGCTTGTACATTAATATGGCCCAATTGGGTGAGGAAATCAATCTAATAATAAGATAAAGGGCATCCTTCATAATGATTTTGATCCGCTAAACATCAGTCACAAATGCACAATAAATTAGCAAAGTCTGCCTTTATGAGAGGCCTCCAGTTTGCAAGGAATCCTGGGTCTCTGCAGGAGGCAAGATAGACAAATGAAACAAGCATGATGACATCATCAAGGAAATTCCATGGTTTCCTTATTTGCCTCACACATCTGGCATTACCAGAAATAAGAGAATAATGAAAGAGACCTTGAAGGTCTTCTAGTCCAACCCCCTGCTCAACCCTTATGCCATTTCAGACAAATGGCTATCCAATTTCTTCTTAAAAACCTTCAGTGATGGAGCACCCACAAGTTCTGAAAGCAAGCCGTTCCAATGATTAATTTTTCTCACTGTCAGGAAATTTCTCCTTAGTTCTAGGTTGGTTTGCTCCTTGATTAGTTTCCATCCAATGGTTCTTGTTCTTCCTTCAGGTGCTCTGGAGAGTAGGTTGACCCTCTCTTCTTTGTGGCAGCCCCTGAGATATTGGAACGCTGCTATCATGTCACCACTAATTCTTCTTTCCATTAAACTAGACATACCCAATTCCTGCAACTATTCTTCGTATGTTTTAGCCTCCAGTCCCCTAATCATCTTTGTTGCTGTTCTCTGCATTCTAGGGTTTCACTTTTTTTATATATTGTGGCGACCAAAACTGGATGCAATATTCCAAATGTGGTCTTACTAAGACATTATAAAGTGGCATTAACACTTCATGTGATCTTGATTCTATCCCCCCATTAGTGTAGCCTAGGACCATGCAAAGGTATCATTGGCGTGTTGACACCACTATCATTTTGACATTATTGTGGTTTGTAGAGAATGCTACTGAATAAGAAAGGGAAAGAGCAGGGCAGCTAAAAGTGAAAGTGAAAGATGAGGAGAAACTTGGCTAATCAAACCAGATCTTTATTAGGGTCAAAGACCAGCATAAGGTGGGAGGGGTACAGCCAATTAAAAAGCATAGAAAATACATCAAAGGCTAAACAGTAATAAAAAGCTATGGATAAAGATATAAAACAAACTTGTATATAAAAAACATACATCTAAAAGGAGGGGTAGGAACATTAGGTGGATGTAGGAGACTGTAGAGGCAGAGTAAATCTATCACAAAGCAGAGCAATCTATAATAACAAACTAGGAGCCATTCAGTCTAGTTTATGGTAAAGGTCATCATCTGATGAATTTTAAGTGTCCATACTCAGAACCAGGCAACATTTCTTGTTCAAGGTTAGTATCTGAGAGCAGCAGGGAGATATAGAGTTATCCTGCGCATCCTGGTTACTTATGCAATAATCGTGACATGAGATTAGTACAATATCTCTATGAAGTCTCTATAAAATGGGCACCAGAGAAGTACATATTCTATTGTTTCTGTGTGTCCAGAGTCACAGACACCAAAGTGGTGGTTAGGGATTTTGAGGTTAGTTAAGTATGCCATAGAGGATCTTGGGTACAGCCCCAAATTGAAGGCTGAATCGAGGTGTTTTGAGGTGTTTTACAATTGAATGTAAAAATAAAAGGAGAGATAAAATTTTCCAGTACTTTTTCAGTTTTTTAAAAATTTAATAGATCTAAATGGTAAGTCTTTGAGATTATTTTTCAAGTTACTCTTTAATTTCCATCTATTTATATTATGGATAGCCAATCTTCTTTGTATTGTATTGGGGCAAATTTGTATATATATTTTTAATTTAAGCTATTAGCCCTTATCTCTAACAGTTTATATCTGAACATTATGTATTATTTGTACTTGATCTTTATCAAACTGCAAATGTTAGCTGCTTATGGTGTTTGTTTTTTTCATTTTAAAAAGAAACGAAGAACTCAAATCCGACTTTATTTATTTAGGCATTCTTTCCCCACTTTTTCTCTGGAATGTTGAAAATTACACTTATAAATACACTTTCACCACAATTCTTTCACCACAATTCTTTTGAAGCTTAAACTATTGTTTACATTTTCAGTACTTTCAGCTATGGTTTTGTTCGAATTTTGTAATAAGGTAGATCAATGCTAGGAGCTCATCTAGGCTTATAACCAGCTACATAATACAGTATAGAAGAAAACCATCAATAGAGGCAGTGGGAAAGAGAGGGCCTGTCACCACTGCATCCTTTCGATTTATATGAACACTTTTCGTATATCCTTTGTGAACTGGGACGGCACCTTTTTTGATTAAAAGGTTTGACAGAATTGCATCACTCTGAGCTATAATTTGTAAAGAGTATTTTGTGCTTAATCTTTTGCTTTCCAATTTCTCCAATAACGACAAAAGTTATTATAAATAACTGCAAAGAAAGAAGCTGAAAGAGTTACTACACCAACCGAGTGGGTGAAGCCAAGGTCGTTCTGAAAGCTCAAGTACTTTCTGAGCACATCAGGTTTGAATAGAGAGTCTGAGTTAATGCAGAGAAGTTTAGATCCAGATTCCAATTTAAAATCCCAGCTGAGCTGCTTTTTTTTTCTTCTTCCCTTTTTGGTCAGGCTTCTTGATTTTGTTAGCACCATTGTGCTTCTTTGATTGTTACCACTTAAAATTCTCTCTCTGTGTGATTCTAATTATTTTAGTCTGCCTGCCTTTAAATAGCCATGCTCGAGGTCACTTTCTCCACCCGTTGCTGTATAGCTGAGGTGTTGCACACTTTTTTGACTTCAGATTTGATAGTCCATTAACTTTCAGGAGCACCTAAACAGGATTCTCCATGTATGGCGGGTTACAGAACAAACATTTTAAAGAGGAGCTGACACAATGGTAAATGTGGTACACACATTTTTAACAAGGATCTCTAAGCATTTTCTTCCCCAGCAGTGTGATCAAGATTAGAGAAACAGTTCATAGCATTTTACAGGTCGATAAGAATAGCTTTATTGCATTATAAAATAACCTAATCACAGGATTTGGCATAGTCTTTGAAAAGCATAGTGCCATAGCTAAGCCCAAAGGATGAGAGTCTCAAATATTATCTCTTATAGTGTTCTGGATTTTCACCTCCTGGTCACCTCCTGTCCTTTGGGGTAGTGGCTTGGTAGTTCTCAGTGTCAGGGTGCACTTACCTGCTATCTTCTCCCTGTTCCTGGCTTCCTGCAAATAGTGACTCTTTTCTTGGAAATTGGAAAAAAAATGAAGTAAATTCTGCAACAGCATCTCCTGATCTTGTAATATTGAGGTATGAAACTATGGGAGTCAACCATTTTTCATCCTTCAACTTTGAGAGATAACACAATCTCACAAGAGGCAAACAAAAAGGTCAAATTTTGTTTTTTAAATAAACGGAGAGTAGAGAATGTACACTGCCCCCCCCTCCATTTTTTACCTTTAAGTAGCCCCATCCATAACTATTCAATCAGAAAGGAGATAGAAATACAGAGTTGTTCAAATCACAAATTGCAGCTACCAGGAACTCCCATAAAAAAAATGCAAAGTTTGTGGCAAATCACAAGATGATTTTGGCCTGTGACTTATTTAGAGGCACGTCCACTATAAAGAGATTCCAAATGGCATAAAATAAGCATTGAGCATGAAGAGAGACAATAAAACTGAAGAGAATGAAGCTTGAATAACACATAGAAAAAGAGAAAAAAAGACAATAATTTGCATAAAATTGGAATCTTCTCCCTGAATTGAAACGATGAACAGGATATTCGTTTGCTATCTGGATATTAACTGGACACAGCAAATGCAAGATATTGTGTTTATTTGAAGAACCATCTCCCCCCCCCCCCATATCAGCAGAAGGAGCATCCTTTGGACCCCTTTAGTCAAGGAATTGCAGCTGGTGGGGTCAGGAAGCCATTGCCTTTTCAGCAATGGCTTCCACATTCTGGAACACCCTTGCCCCCACCTCCCCAAGGTGAGACCCATGCTCACCCTTTGGGTCTGATGAAAGGGCTTGAAGACCTGGCTATGCTAATTGGCCTGGGGCCCTGATGGGGCATGAAGGTAATTAATGGCCTGAGATAAGAACTCACCTCCTTCCAGTATATCTCTTGCTCCCTTCCTTGCCAGCTTTGTTAATTTGTAAGTAAATTTTAGTGTTAATATTGATTATTTTAATGTTTAAATGTTTTGTTTTGTTGCTTTCATTGGTTGCAAGCTTTGCAGAGTCACCTCTAGGAGAGATGGGAGGCATACAAGTGAAATAAATAAGTATTGCACTTCCCCCATATGATTTATAAACATTTAGATAATAATCGATTGAACGGTTTGATTCTTTCAATAGAGGGCATCCAAGTAGTGCAGTCTTTCATATATGGTGCTTCATTGCCACCCTATCTGTCTCATGGATCTTAATAATGAGAAAAGATCCATGATCTATTTAAATGAAATAATTTTTCATAAAAAAATTTCTGGCTATATTTTTGTAATGCCCAAGGTTAACATTTAATACAGTGCTTATTGAATCAAAATACCAATCTAATATGCTTACATATACCATACAGTACAGTATATAGTTTAAAGAAATGCACATAAGTTGTATTAAATGCCTGTAAGATGATGGACTGGTCAGGAAAGATTTGGGGAGGGATCCTATACTTGCATAAAATTTTGCTAAGTTTTAATTTCCTTGAAATCAATAGAACTCCACTCGACTCTTGAAAATGCCTTTTCTTTAGTGAATACTGTCTTTTAATGTCCCTCTATAGTGTCATCAAATTGTTGTAGATTATCCAACTCATTACTCCATTGTTTGCACAAATTATAAAAGACAAATAAACCAAAAAAGTTTGTAAACCTATGTCTGACAGCATCCCAGTGTCACTAGATATGTTTTAAGTTAAACATCACATTATAGAGTGAGATCATGACCTGGACCAAATCCTTTCGACAATTTCATTTCACTGAGTTCTTCCCTCCTGAAGCTATTCCTTTTCTGCTATCAGGAGAAAAATATGAATGGTTGAATTACCCCATGATTAAAACGAAGAGAGGACTGTGAAAATACTGAGGAAGTTTATGAATCAAAAGAGGAGGGAAAGACTATTGTGCTATAAAGTTGCATCTTTATTATTTCAAGTCCTCAACTGAGCGAGAGGAACCAAAGATCATACTTGGCCATAAACGTGTCCAATGTTTTAATGCCTCTCATCTTCAGTTGAAGAACTTCAGTAGCTAGGCTGTAAGCCTCACCAGAGGACTGCTGCCGCTGTTATATGGACTCCATATAAAAAGTTGACACCTATAAAGCCAAGTAACAGCCATTAGAGTTGCCAGTTAATCCCAGATGGCACCGATATAGTTCTCTCCATTCCATGGGTAGAAAATCCAGGGTTTTATTAAGTGACCCAAATGGAACTGAATCTTCGGCTTGAGTTTCAAGGCTCAGAGTTTTGAATTCCCGGGAAAGCTGGATAAATGTGCCCTCCTCCCTTGTTGACTCCATCAGGACTCCCTCTGCACATTTTCCATTATCGGAAGAGCTCTGTTAAGCAAACCTATTAGCGTTTCTCCCCCTGGTTTTTTTCCAAGTTGTGAGAAGGAGAGCAACTTCTCTAATGGCCCACAGATTGATGATTAACATTTTTACATGTCCCTGCTGGTAAGTAAAAGAACTGCTTTGTGGACAGGGGAAGCGCCTGGGAGAAGGAACCGGAGTCATCTTGCGGTATTAAGTTGTGCTGCTTCATTAATCACCATCTTTTATTATTTGGAGGGCTTTGAGCCAACTCCAGTGGGTTTCTCCGGAAAATGGGCTGGATCCAAAGCAAATGCTCTGAATGCACCTTTGACATCTGGCCTAGCAGCTGGCTATCTGCTCCACAGCTTTCCAAGAACAGAGAGAGCCACGTTCGGCATGACCCTTCCATTCTGTCTGATTTAAAGTGACTGCAGAGGGCAATGAATTACCTTAAAGGAGCTCTTTGATAAAACCCTAAAGTTTTATGCTGGAACCCTGCCGGCCTTCCTACTTGGTGAGCGTGAACAATCAGACAATTGAACTGATTTGACTTTGCCACTCCTGGAGTTTCATTGCCTTTAACCTGGGGATGTAATGATGGTAATGTTATGCTAAGTGCCTCTCTTACGGGGGTTGTCAGATCAAGTAGGCAACCCATTCTTGTTAGTTGAAAACTCTGGTGATTTGCAGCAAGAGGGAAAATAGTCTGAGCCTGATTAACGTGGCTGGGAATGGAGTTGAGTTCCTTTAATGTTCCTGCAAGTTGGTTGATTATTCTGATTACCTCCTTTAATTGTTTATTCATTACAAGGTGAGTTTATTTTGGAATTCTTCAGCTCCAGGAATCAATTGTTTGGTCTGGGAGCTGGCATGTTATATGGTGGATGAACATTGGTATTCATATCTTGGGGAAGGACTGTGATCCTAAGGAGCTCATATGAAAAACAAGGCTGGAAAAGGGTTGCATTTTTATAAGAACTGACCTAAGTCACACTTTCCAAACTAATGGAGATACAATCAACTTTTGCACTTCTCTGACTTTTACAATGCCTTGAATTTTATGAGCCATTCTCAGATTGGTTTTTTTAAAAGTACATTAGAGAAAAAGGAATAAAAAAAAGTATACTAAGGGCAACAAAGTTAAGAAGAAATCACTTGCAAAAATATGGATACTTGAGGAAACATGCAAAAATCATTCAAGGGTTTCTTTAATGCAAAAATACAAATTTTCATATAACTTTTCTTTTGAAATGTGCCAGCTGATGTGGAGCTATGGTAAAATAAATTTGTGGCTGTAAACATGTGACCATTGTTGAAATGAATCAGACAAACATTGCCATTGTTTTTAAAGAGATAGATTGACCCCGTTCACAAGAGGTTGATAAGCTGTCTCAGTAATAAATCAGTCAGATCATGAATATCAAAATGGAAGAAGTGCTGCCTAGGAAGAAAGAGAAGAGCCCTTTGCAAGTAGTGGTGTAACTTAATATTTGTGGCTCTGAACTTCATAGATTCAAACTTCCTCTCTTCTCTTTTAGATCAGGGCTTTTCAACTGGTGGTACGCATGCCACTGATGGTACGTCGGCACCTGGCAGGTGCTATGCGTACAATGGGTTGAAAAGCACTGTAAAAAAAAAGTGTAAAAGTGGATGAGGTGAAGCAGCGGCAACGCCGCACAGGCTTGTGGGAAAGTCAGCTGGAGCTGTGTAAGAAATTGCCTGGGTTCTGCTGAGAGCCCAGGATCAGCGCGTGCAGCTACAGCTGATTGGCTGCTGCCTTGGGGTGGCAGGCAGCCCCACACAGTCTTCAGGTGGAGATTCAACTGGAGCTGCATGAGGTGTTGCCTGGGTCCTGCTGAGAGCCCAGGATCAGTGCCTGCAGCTACAGCTGATTGGTGCTTCCAGCGCACCCAGAAGGGAAAAGGAGGAGGGGGAGAGAGAGGAAAGGGTATAAAAGGAGCAGGTTTTGGCGGGAGAGGGAGAGAAAAAAAAGATAATGGGGAGGAAAGAGAAGGGGGCGGTGAAAGAGAGACAGAGAAGCGCAGCCTTAAGGAGAGCAGTCAGCTGGGGAGAGGAGACGATATGAAACAAGGGGGGGGGAGAAGAGAGGATATAAAACAAGGGGGGGAGAGAAGATATAAAAGGAGGAGGGGTGAGAAATTTGTTAAATGAGTTTTGCCCCATTTTATGACTTTTCTTGCCACAGTTGTTAAGTGAATCACTGTAGTTGTTAAATTAGCAACACACTTGTTAAGTGAATCTGGCTTCCCCACTGACTTTGCTTGTCAGAAGGTTGCAAAAGGGGATCACATCACCCTGGGACAATGTGACCATCATAAATATGAATCAGTTGTCAAGCATCCGAATGTAAATCACATGACCCTGGGGATGCTGCAACGGCTATAAGTGTAAAAAATGGTCATAAGTCACTTTTTTCAGTGCCGTTGTAACTTTGAACAGTCACTAAGCGAACTGTTGTAATTCAAGGACTACCTGTACTTTATCACTTTTTTCCTTTTTTTTTTTGGTCATCAAGTTTTTGACACCTTGCTAGGCAACTGGTGGTACTCGAATATTGCCATATCCTAAAAGTGGTACAATCTGTGAAAAGGTTGAAAAGCCCTGTTTTAGACATTACTTCAATTGTGATGCATAAACCAATTCTGGAGCAAATACAGGCAGCATAATATAGGGCAGTGTTTCTCAACCTTGGCAACTTTAAGATGTATGGACTTCAAGTCCCAGAATTAAGATGCTGGACTATGAATGGAGGTTTAATCAGCCTTCAGCCAGCAGTTCACCTGGTGACTTTGAGTTAGTTATTTTTGCTCAGAAAGGCCAGCCCATTTTACTGGGTTGTTCTGGAGAAAAACTGTGATGACTCCCCAGGACTCTTCCCCAGATACCTCTCCAGATGTCAGCTCGGAGGAAGATGATCCATTTCCAGGGACATCCAGGAGGGGAGTTGGTCAATGGTTCTAAGCAGCTGAGAGTGATTTGGTTGAAGCACAGCTGCAGCAGGACAGCCCCGAGGCTTCAGATGGGGAAAGCATGCAGCCGCAGCCAGTCACTGAGGAGGAAGAGGAACTGCCTTCGGCACCTGATCCAAGAACACATAGGGTAGAGAAAAGGCAAGAGCAGCAATCAGCCAGATTACTCGTGAGGAAGCAGCCTCTCCCTTCTTGATGGGCTGCACCAGAAGTTGGCTATTTAGGACAGCAGACAGATGGAGATGATGCTAGGAGTAATGTGTTTGGGGTTTTTTGCTGTGTGTTCTTGCCTTGAACTTTGGATTGTGTCTCTTCAGCTGTTTGCCTTTGCCTTTGCCTTTGCCTTGGAACTTTCCTTTGCCTTGGGAATTTGCTTTGGTCTAGTGGACTAGAGTTGCCTTTGCCTTGAGGACTAGTGTTGGCTTCATTTGAGTAGCCTGTGGAACTCATTGGGTTTGAGCTGGTGCCGGCACAGGGAATTGCTGGGGAATATCAATTCAGGCTCAGAAGCCTTAATAAAGACCCCTTACATCTGTGGGGTGTGTGCATGTGTGAGTGGTATAGCACAAAAACAGGAACACAAATCTACACACACTGCTCCTGAATGAAGGATGGGCTGAATGAAGACTGGACAGCCACCTGTCTGAAATGGTATAGGATCTCCTGCTTGAGCAGAGGGTTGGACTAGAAGACCTCCAAGGTCCCTTCCAGCTCTATTCTGATTGATTGGATGAAGAGTTACTAAATGTCTATAACTGTTGTAATGAAAGGTTGGAAGTTTACATATTCTCTTTATGATATTCTTTCTTTTCTCTTTCTTGGCTTTTATTTCTTACTGTTCTTTTTCCTTTCTTTAAGTTTAATTTGTATTACCTTGTACTATTGGAATCAAAATCCTTAATAAAATTATATACCCAAATTGTAGTTTTTGAAGAAGATATTCTCCTTAACAGAACAAAAAAAAATCATTTTGTTTCATTTGTAGTGTCGGGGTGGAAGAAAGTAAGGGACACATACTTTAAATGGCACATACTGGGTGAGTTGTTGTGAAGTTTTATATTGGTTGCTATGGTAGTCAACAACTGCTAGAAAAGCAATGATTGAATTTTAAATGCTGAACAGCTTGGTTTATGTAAATTGAATATCTATAAATTATACAGAGTATAATATTTTTTGTGGCTTCAAACACATTCTGTTTCAAGATTTTTCTCCCCTTCCATATCCAGCCATTTTTCTACTTTTTTAAAAACTAAGAACTACATTTTTTTCTATCCAATCACAAGAGATTCTGTTACAAAGAAAAGGATCACATTTACTATGTAATTACACATTCTTATATAATACATAGTACCACATACTTATATATGTATCTGTCTGTTTTTAAATGCTTTTAAGAATCAAATTGCATATTATTTTGAAAGTATAAGAAACACAGGTCACTTCTCTTCCCCTTGCCTTATCCCCTCCTCTGCTCCCACCCCTCCTCCTCCTACAGATATCCCATGGTGAAGAAGTATGTGAGCTCATATCTAGCCACATCTGGAGGGCTAAAATTCACTCTTCATTCTTTAAATTAGTTGAAGCAATGGGAACAAAAGCATGACTGCTGAAATAATCAGTTACTAACGCAAATGCCTTTATTTCCTCCCAAGCTGATCCCTCTTTTCCTTCAGACTTCATAGTGTTTAGCAGCACTTCAGGGATCTACTCTCTCCCCATTCCTATTTCACGTCTATATCAAGACCTATGTCAAGGTCACCCATCAGCACGGAATATAGTATCATCAACATGCTGATGATACCCAGTCATATATCTGCCCTGATGTAGAGGTAGACCAGACTAGAATACCTAAAGTTATGAATTCTATTTCTACTTTTATTATATACTCACAGTAACAAAATCTTGCAAGTCTCAAAATGCTTCTTCCCTCCCTTTTCTTTTCTTTTCTTTGTGAAAACTAGGGAAGATCAAGTTGAGATGTTTTTTCAAACTACAATTACACCTGGGCTAACCAAATGATGCCAGTAAAGTTTTTTTCCCCCAGTGTCAGGAGACTGTAGGGGTTTGGATGGGGGGAGAACAGGCTTCAGCTGAAGCCCATGGTGGAGTAAAGTGAAACATCAGCCTTGAATTGTTGCTATGCAGGAAGTAGCACAGAAAAGATCTTCCTTAATTCTCATTGCTGTTATCAGATAGATGCACAGTGTGCTTTAGTCTGGCAAAATTCTGTCTATTGGTGAACAGCAATAAAATTATTTTCAGTATTTACATGTGTCATTCTTGGTTTCCCATGCCTGACAGGCCTGATAAGATTGAGTAACTGTAGAGTTAAGTCTAAGTCTCTTACATCCAGAGACTTTCCATCTTTAACTCTGTGGTGGCACTTCCCCAGTGAGAGTAGATGCACAGTTTGGAAATCCTCCTAGACTTATGACTTCTGTTTAAAGGAGGCCCTTGCATAGGTTAACTGGCATGTCAGTTGTGCCCATTTTGGAACTGGGGAGACCTACTCACTGTAATTCTTTCTTTCTTTCTTTCTTTCTTTCTTTCTTTCTTTCTTTCTTTCTTTCTTTCTTTCTTTCTTTCTTTCTTTCTTTCTTTCTTTCTTTCTTTCTTTCTTTCTTTCTTTCTTTCTTTCCTTCCTTCCTTCCTTCCTTCCTTCCTTCCTTCCTTCCTTCCTTCCTTTTTGTTGGATTACTGATGTGCAGTCTACTGATGTGCAGGCTGCCCTTGAGAGCATTCAGAAGTTGCAACTGGTCTAGAATGCAGCGGTATGAGAGGGTTTGGCATCTCTTGTTAAACCCATGTAAGATCATGAGCTGCAGTGACTCCCAGAGAGCTTCCAGGTGTGATTCATGATGCTGGTTTTACTTAAAATGCTCTATGTGGCATAGGGTCAGGCTATTTGCAGGGCTGCATTCTCCCAGCATTTCTGCTCATCCCACCAAGAGGGTTCCTTCTGTTCTGGGTCCCTTCCATTAAATAGTGTCATCTTATTGGAGTCTGGAATCATGCCTTCTTTGTGGGAATGCCTGCCCTGTGCAACAGCATCTCTCTAGAAATCCAGATATCCCAACCTTGTAATATATATATATAAAATCCCCTCAAGTGTTTGGCTGGATAGTTATGAATTTTGCTAGATAATGTTGTTGTATGAGTTAGGATTGTTTTTGACATTGAATATTATGGTTGGTTTGCCAAATTGCTGTATTTAATCCTTGTAGAGGGCTAAGAGTCACGCTTGGGAGATGATGTAAACAAACAAACAAATATTGAATAATATGCTCAGATGAGCCTCTTTTTGCAGCTTTTAGTATTTGAATGTTATTTATTTTTGGAGGATGTTTTTATTTGTCTTAGTTCAAAATACTTTGAAATCTATGTGCAACTTAACCCTTACTTATTCTTCCCACATGAATCTATTTTAGTTGGAGTTAATAAAGTAAAACATCATTAATTCAGAATAGGAAATAAGCTTGTGTATACGAAGCATCATTCTTTGAATAGTCTTTATCTGGGTACATCATCCAGAAGTGTTCCCTTGTGATATTTCCCTAGTAGCACAACAGCAGTGCTGATTTCAGGGTCCCTAAGCTGATTGAAATGACTCGAGGTCTCTTCAGTTGTATCCAAATAGGGTATTTCAAGCAAAATCCCTGATAATACGGTAAGATTTAATCACATTCAAATATATGTGGACAAAACTCTTCGTCAAAACTTGTTGCTCAGTGCAGAAAAGCCAGAGTAAGTGCAAGCAAGGATACTGAATGGAGCATGGCTGAACACTGAACAAAGCTTTGTAGCTGTTTTTTAAAGAGTGGTTTTCCTGTTTTTAGTTCTCTTTGTTTTTGAAATGAAGAAGCAACTACTGCATTTCAGAAGTTTAGCCCGGAGGAATTCTTTTCCCTTCAAATTGCTCTTTGACATGGACAGAAGCTGTGGTGAGTGGGAATGGATGTTCCCTTGCCTCACTAAACTCCTGTTTAAAGAGAGGAGATTTGCTAAAACCAAAGAGAAGGCTGTTGTGAACTTGATCAACTTCCCAGAAATTGTGGAGTCCTTGGTGCTCTCTGAGTTTGGTTCTTTTCTTGCAGACGTTTCATTGCCAAATTAGGTAACATCACTAGTGCTGGTAGGAAGTGGAGTTTGCTCTCATTTGATATACTAGTATAAAAACTAGTTTAGTATATAAAATGAGAGCAAACTTCACTCCCTATGAGCACTGATGTGGTTACCTAGTTTGGTAATGAAATGTCTGCAAGAAAAGAACCAAACTCAGAGAGCACCAAGGACCCCACAGCTCAACTGTGAGTTACAAATATTCTCTTCTATCATTCCTAGGACTGAAAGCAAAATTATCTTTATAATATTATAATTGTCTTTATAATTGTTTTTTGTTTTTTTTACAAATCTAGCTGTAGTTGACCCTTTATTTGTAGAGTGAATTTCACTAACTTCTACTTATTGATCATGCAAACATATCAGAATTATGGAAAAATCTACCGTAGGCACAAACTGTTTTATCTGAAGGATAAGGTTCGATTTATTCACAAAGGACACCCATTCCAGAGTATTTTCTTATATATATTTTTTAATTTTTTAATTTTGTTCAGCATTAAAGAAAGAAACTTCATTAACATTGATTGTCATTTACAGAAAACATTCAAAAATCATGTGTGCATTATTATGGAATGCTAACAGTATTGAACTAATAACTTACAGGACATAAAATAAGACAAAAAGCTAATACATTCTAAAGAAATATAAAATCTTTTAAAAACTTCAATAGGGGAGGGTGGGGGATGCTGGTCCTAAAACATTTGTAAGAAAAAATGGTCACTTTCTAAATGAATCAGGCTGTAGTTTGCTTGTTTGTTTTTTTTAATTTACTCACGTTCACATAAATATTAAACAAGGGAAAAAGCAGAGAGAGAGAGAGAGGTCAGAAAGAAACTGCAGATATCAAACAAATGTTATGTCACCTGTTTACTCTGCATCTACAGGCCAGTAAGTATTATCAGTATTATACAATTAAATTTCATGGGCAAAATTAATATTGAGATTATGAAATGCATTCCTCTAGATTTTTTTTCTGTGCCAATATTCAGGCAACAACATAAATTTGATGGGGTTTTTTTCCCCAACAGTGGCAATTAATGTTTGATCAAAATGGAGAACTATCCATACAATATAGGGAGATAACTTAAACCTACAACAATGACAGCTACAGCCAAGCACCAAATAATTTTTGGCTCTAATAGCACAATCAGAGATGTTATATCTCACTGGAAATAGAATAAAAAATATTAAAGTTCTGAAACTTGGAAGTATATGAAAATCAGTTTATCTCATCATTCTAAAAGCAAGGAAGCATTTCAAGGGATTTTCCCCCAAAAAAATATTAGAAAGTTTTATTTAAATCTAAATATATATTTTTTAAAATAAATTGGTCATCATAAAATACTACCCATGAAAATTCAATTTAGGTAACCCACAAAGGTAGCCTAAATCATTTGTATTTTTGATCCCATCTGCTTTTCTTTCACAGCTGTTTAGACCCCAGAGGTATTTTCCCCCATTAAGATCCTTCAAATATTATTTGGAGAAGGTCAGTTATGGCTTCATCTTGCAGCTACAGAGTGATCTGACCTCAGATTGAAATAACAAATGAAAAATGTACAAAAATATCTTAGTTCCTTTGACAGAAAACTTCATTTCGGCTAATTTACACTGGAAGGGTTTGTGGGAAGACAGGAAATGTCCAAATCTCCCTGAACTGAATACAGATCGGCCCAGGAATTGGGTGTTCAAATTCCTTTTGTGTCAGCTGGATTTCTGTAGGAAAACTTCCCAAAGGATTTGCCCATACAGTATACTGTCTAGAAATATAAGTCAGCAATTATTTTGCAAATGGAATTTTCTATTCCACTAAGTATTTTCCAATTTGCATTCTTACTTGAAATAGGATTTACTGACAACTCTTCCCCTCCCTCCCTGTTATAAAACAGGAATATGACACTAAACACCAAGACTGTTCAAAAGGCTTTATCTATTACAATCAGTTTCCATAAAAAAACTGAGAAATACATTACACTCATAGGAAGCAAGTACATAATTTGCTCTTTGATGTTATTTTCTCCTTAAAAAAGCATTACAAAGTCTTATGCTTAAACACAGACATAGAAAAAAAAAAACCAACAGTGTATTTAACTGTCCCAAAGATTATTTACAGGAAAAAAAATTACAGAGACAGCATACATAGTATTAGATCTTCTGCCAGTATATATTAAAAGTAATTCCATTTGAAAAAATATTGTATTTGTCTTCTACATTTCTACAATACATACTCAGGCTTTATTGTTGTATATGTGTGTGATTTTTTTTCAGTGTCAAACAAATGAGGCAGATATTAGAAAGTTGGATGATAAGCACAGAGTTTCTGCAGATATTTAAATTCCTGATGTATGTAAATTGCCTCTCATGTACAGCCAGAATAAATTATTTCTTTAAAGGTAGTCAAATAAAAATAGCTTTTTGCATTATTTTTTTCAACAGTTCCTTTCCACGTGATGCCCATGCCTGAAATTTTTTTTTAGGAAAAGCTCAATTAAAAAAAAAAAAAAAACACAGCTGACATGGCAAAGCTATCATGGAAAAAAATTGGAGATCAATGGTTTTCATGCGAATGCTCTCACGTGATCTCATAAGTCCTGGTTCAGCCACATTTCAAAGGAAATCCAGTAATGACTTGTCATGTTTTATGACTGTCAAAAGGCAGAGCCTGACTTGAAAGAAGAGATGGCATGCTATCGCTGCCAAAATCAATAAAATAAATTGTCCCTGAATGATATTACATAATCTGAATTAGGGGGAAAAATGGGCTTCACCACTTCAGGACTATCAATGAGGCCTGAATCCAATATGTATTCATTAAGTAGTTTCTTTGATAGATCACAGAGATCCTAATAGGGCTCTAAGCAATGGTGAATTCTCTCAGCCCTGTGGATTCAAGTCTATTTTACAGAGCAAAATATAACCATAATAGCTTCCTTTTGTTAACCATCTCCATTTGTGTTTTAGTATGCATTGAGAGAATGCATGGCTTTTCAATAAGAAGCAGATATAACCTTCAGATTTAGGCATGTGTCTGATGCAAGGCTATCAAAATAGTAAAACAATCAAGTTTTTTAAAATATTGCATGACTTCTGAATCCATCTAACCTGGAGAAGGAACCCAAACCCACTATGCTTATTAGCCCTGGCAGAGTCCACTGCTAGCAGAATATTGTTAATTATTCCTTTTCTGTGCAATAGAGGAGATGGCTTAGGGCAAATATGAATACCTCAGAAAAATAATGCAAAAAGCAGTCCTAGGAAAAAAATGATATTCTAAAGCATCACACCTTTCCTACCCAGTGTTTTAAATGGGGTTCAGAAAGCTCAATATATTTCAGTTGTGCTTTATTTATAATGGCCACAAGTGCAATCATTGTATCTCTCTGTCTCGTGTAGACTTATAGGACATGCTATGAGATAAAGAGAAATATATCTGCTGTGCCATTTGATGGCTTTCCAGAATAAGTGCAGGATTCCCGTCGCTAAAAGAGGAATGCTTGGTTTGCTTGATGGAACTTCAAAAGTTTGTGGAACATCGTATGACACAGGTTTTGCCTGATTCAGACATTGAAGTAATACATTGAAAAGACACAATCATAGTGCATTTGAGCCTTAGAAGGTGGCATACTAATCTATTTTGCTTTGATTCTTTAGGTCAGGAATTTAATCAAAGACAAATATAAGTGCTTTTTTTAAAAAATAAGCTGTTTTAATAAGATAAAATCTTTGAATTTTATCTTCAGGATAAAATCTGTTCTTTACACCAACCTAAGTTTATCAACCATTTGGATTTCTGCTTCTGGAATAACAAAGAATCCAATGGGGCAATATAATTTTAAAATATCCAAGATAATAACTTCTTAAGTTATTCTTTTCCTGCTGAACATGTTTGAATTGCCATTTTTTACTTACATAAAACTTCTCTGTCTTTCTAGAAAGAAGCATACATTCCCCCTAAACCAACAGCAGTATCTTCAGTCATATTAACAGTTCCATCTTTCAAAAATGATCTAACAGAATGCCAAAATAACAATAAACCAATACGGATATAATTACAGTAGAAGATTTTTTTTTCTCGCTGAAAGTTTACAGAAGACAACGTGCAAAACAAACATTTTCTGCAAATATGCTTACAAAAAAGAATTTTCAGATTTTATTGCTGCTATATCCAATTTTTTGCTCATCCTATGAGTGGTGGTACCACTGGGATGAGGAAAATAAACAAAGTATTACATTTTAGGGTACTAAATTCACTGTACGCAGTTCTAGCCTCATGGTCTGTGATGATGCTGGAAACATTTTTTGGATCACCACATTATAGTCCTCCAAAATATTTGTGCGTTTCTTTATTCTTCTTATGTAAACTGAAAGGATGGATATTTTTTTTGTTTCTTTTAAAATTAATGTATAAGCACAATCAGTCCATGTCACTATACATTCAGATTGCTGTTTTAAAAGAAAGTTCTGGAAGTTACCACTGGAGAAATATTATTAGGAATCTTTTAAATAAGGGGAAACAACTATTTTGAGGGTAAAACGTGGTCCAGAAATAGGTATATGGAAGAGTTTTCCAAGTGTAAGAATATTTGAATAATGAAACAGTTTCTTCAAGAATCTAGCAGAATCCTTTCATATTCTTAGTGTTATCAGGGCTGAAGATTAGATTATATACATGAAATTCAAATTCATTTTATAAGACATGAATCTCTGGTGTGCCGCTTTGTGAATAGATTTACAGTTGTGCAAAGCTTTTGGAGGAGGTGGTCCCGCAAAGCACGTTCACAAGCTGAACATCCCAGCTTGAAATGTTAAAGTAGCTACTGTATGTCTTTTGGATGGCTTTTGCTGCAGCTGAAAAACCCTCCCCTCAAAGGACCGCCAGAAGTGAAATTGCTATGTACACATATGCATAGGCAGATGACTCATGAAACTGCGGTATAATCTTCCTACTTGTGAAAAATTGCTTTGGGAGCAACTCAAATGCTTTGCCCAATCCTAATATTTTCATGTGATGCAAAAAGAGGCATGCGGCAGATTCAGAGTAAGTGTGAATGTTGAAGTGGACCAATACAGTTCTGGATAAGCTCCCTTCACCAACCTTGTCCTGTTTCAAGATCCTGCTAGACCTTGTTTTTCCTTATTCAATTTGCTGAAGCATGGTCCTACAACAAGCATGATAGGAAAGGGAAAAATGCATCAAATGTCATTGGGAAAATTCATGGTAGGACAAGTTTGTCACAGCACAGACTGGCCACTGCAGTCAGACCAAGGTAAGTAGTGATAGGAAAGGACTCTGCATGGAATTTTGATAAGCCAGTATTGGGTTAGTAGAGTGCTGTTTCTGTCTGCTCTCTCTTACACAGCAGTCATTTCAGTGGATTAGATAAACACACATATTAACCTTGCTATTATAGGACTTTGCTAAAGAACTCTATGAAATTGTGGGTTGTTGATCGAATTGGACCAAAAAAAAAATGAAAAAGAATGCAATTGAGGATGACGGGTGACTGAAATGCAATCAAGGACTTCAAAAATACTTAATAACGCAAAGTCCCTCTTGGTCTATATTTACATCATTTAAATACCAAACTGACTAGTACCAACTGAATGGATTTGTTTTCCCTCTTATCTTCCCTTTATGTTGAATTTAGTTTTTTAGAACAGGTTTAGTTTGCAAGGAATTACTAAGTGGATTTGAGGGAGGGGGGGTGTTTTTATTTTTATTTTATTTACATAAAAGGAATGGTAAGCTATTAAAATAAGGAGGACATTTTAAAATAATGAATGGTATTACATTTAGAATATTTTTATATGATCTGTGAAATTCCAGTTTAAGATACCTTTTGTTTCCCTATTGAGATTGTGTCACCTGTTTTAAAAGGTATTGTCATTTATTTTATTTATTTGTTAGATTTATACCCCACATTTTCTCCAGCAGGTCAAACTGAACCAATGAGCTTGGCCAAACCAAGAGAGAATGATTAGCCCAATGAATTTCCAATACCCAGGATATATTTGAAGTTGGGTTTGTTTGATTGTAGTCCAACAAATTAACGAGTGTATCATGCAAGCTATACTCTTGAAAGTTATTAATTAACTGACAAGTTAAAATAGTGGGTGAATCGTATAGGATACCCAACCAATACTAAAGGCACATTCATCTTTCATCATTCACAGGTTGTTGGTAAAACTTCACAAAGACAAGATACTTTAAAGGATTTTGATGAGTAAATATAGCAATAGTTGTTTGTGATCCAACCTAGATTAAATTATGTGATGCAGAAAGGAAAAGGGAATATCCTGGAATATAGGAAGTTAGGAGGGAGATCACTGATTAATTTGTCCCAGCATTATCAACCTCACTGGCTTTTATAGTAGTCCTTATGGCTATAGACAATAGTTTCTCAATTTCTCCTTGATCAATCCTATGAGGTGTTTAGTCTTGGAACACACACACATACACCTCCCTCCCTCCCTCCCTCCCTCCCTCCCTCCCTCCCTCTCTCTCATACACATATATGAATTGTGCCAAAAATATGCTAGTAATTCATATTATTATAGTTAGGCCAGAAAATATTTGGTGTGAATTGTTAAGATCATGGAAAATTTTTGATTGCCAACACACAGACTCCACGAAAGGGCTCTTTTAAAATAAAAAGAAACTATGGATACTCCCTGTTTCCACTTTTTCTAGCATTGTCCTATATATTTCTCCATGTGGTAAATCAGCAAAACTATGGCGGTTATCTGTTAATACATTGAAATGTTCAGAGTCCAAGACATTGATTCTAAATCATTTATCTAGATTATATCCCAAGTCTCATTGATTTATAGATGTATATTCAAGTAGGTGCATATACAATAGTTGTGCAATAAATCCACCATCCTCAATCTTTCAAATCAATATTTTTTGCCAAATGGTTTGAAATTTTTGCCTATATGCGCAACAATTTGATTCCAATGGATGTATGTTAAGTTTAAAATATGGATTTTGTGCTCCAAATGAAAATGTACCACCAGTGGTGAATGATGCTCAAGAAGAACAACAGTGAATTCAGTTTCTAACCATTCATTTCTAAAGCTGGCTTGAAAGCCTTGTCTGGGTTTTCCACATTTTGGCATCTCAATTTGTGCCTTTCAACACATTTCTAATAGTTTTTTCTTTCATATTAATGTCATTATATATTATTTTTAATAAGGTAATAATATCCCTGAGTGGCATACAGTGCAACATCTGCTTTAAGCAGTGATTGTCAATTACAAAGAGTGAAGGTTTCACACGAAAGAAGAGGATGGCGCTATAGTGTTTGTGGTACATCAGGTATTGATTAGCTTATAGAAATGAGGCAAAATGGCTGGGTCATCACAGTCAGACATACAATTAAGTGTCAAGAAAAACCTGGAAGTCTCAGTTTTCAATGTTTCAAGTCCATATGCATTTCACCACTGCTCCCATGTTGGGACGATAACTGAGCCCAATCTACAGTTCCACATTTGCTCCATTGTGTACATGGGCTCCTTGGCTGGATGGGCTCTCCTCTTATTTCAAAATGGAGACAACAAACCTTTTTATGTGAAGGAATCACTAGATGAATTTACTTTTATGTCATCAGTCTGATTTTCCATAAAGATTTGCTGAAGAAGGCAAACATTTAATGGACCCTATACTTGATCTGGGCCCCAGGCATTCTCCAATTTTACCAATTAACTAATTTTACTAATTAAAAAAATCAATCCTTCCTTCCTTCCAACATATTGGCAGAGTGCAGAGAAATGGAATTAAAGGAATGATCAACTTGGGCAGCTATTTGTGTATGCGTAGCTCTCAGAATAAAATAAATTTAAGGGAAGCTTCCCAATTTCCCCCCAATATAGAATCAAGATGGAGTAAAAAGAAGGAAATCAAGAAGACTGTATTAAATGAGAATTGGAAGAGCTCAAGACCTCCCAGCCTCAAGTCCTGCAAGGTCCCTAATGCAAACAATCATCAAATATATATTGCATTTGGAAACAGCCTGGTTTAATTGAGTGTCTTCTATTACCCTGTTTTCCTAGCAATCGGTAAAGTAATCTTTCCATTAGAAGGAAATATGACTCTTGGAATTAATTCTTTATATAGAGAGCCAGCAGGAGTGACATTTATACAAAATTAAGTCCCTGTAGAAGTGTAACAAGCAGTCTACATCTGTCTGCTCAGACACTGAGAATAAAGTGGCTCAGTGCTTGTACATTATCAGAATACAATATAAAGTGTTATTGCTGTGTTGGTTCCAGAACAGAAAAATCAACTAAAGACAAGAAGGATATCATTTACTGGGACAGTGTCTCTTGTCAATCCCATTCCTTGTAGAGGAAAAGTTTCAAACAAAATAAAATAGGATGTAGCACACATTGATCCAAGAAAGATGTTTTGATATAGCTGCACCTCACACACTTCTTTTTGTAAGAATTGCAATATTGCTGCAAAACAACACTGTGGCGTGGCTAAGGTGCATCTTCTGCCTATCTCCAAAAGGCTCTGGAGCCTTACAAGAAAAAGATACAGATGTCAGAACTAAACAGTTGGAAATTTATTATGGTAGTGATATTTGTGTGTGTGTGTGTGTGTGTGTGTGAGAGAGAGAGAAAGACAGACAGACAGACAGACAGAAGAAGGAAATGGTATGTTGCTCTTCATTTCATCCTTTTGTAATAGGTACCTCTAAAATAAGAGAAGTAGCTAATTAATCCCTTCCAGCAAAAAGCTTCTGTTAGCTGAAACAAAGATTGTAATTTTCAATCCCCACTGATGTTTACTTTCAAAACCTGTAATGGATGATTTAGGGACTAACTAGCAAATTCTGAGGGATTGTATAAAAGAGAGAAGCTATATTATATGAGTGGGAGTCTGCTTATGTACTTCCAAGTTTCATCTTCTTTCGATCTCTCATTACATTGTTCAGAGCTCAATGGATTAATTTAACAGTTTAGGAAAGGATTGCTTCAAGAGGACTGTAAGATAACGTATTTCTGGTTTGGAAAATCAGAGGTAGAGATGTTGAATACCTTTCAAAAAACACTATTTGTACCACAGCTCTGCTATATATTTCTATAGGAAAACCTGGAGTGCAGAACACTGTGTGTATAAAGCAATTTTAAAAGAATAGCATTGAACATTGTAATCTGTAAAGAATGTTAATGTCAGAAGCTCAAAAGAATGACTTTACGGGGCGGCAGACATCTGAATGCAGGTGTAATGCAAAATAATGAAAGTATTCTATAGTTCTTTCAATTTCTAAGAAGGTAAGACAGAGCAATAATGAAGGTCCAATTATGAAAGATGGGAGAACTTGTGTCTTTGTAAGACCTTTAATAACTGTACGTGCATACCTCCCAAGAGTGAATCTGAATCACACAATCCTAAAGGACTAATTCAAAAGTATAGGTTTGAGAAACTCAAGAGAAAGAGAGTGATGGAAGGGAGAAGACAATTTTATTGTACCTGTTTATGAATTCCCCTTTATAATTGGTGGGAGATTAAGAAAATTTTAATAGAAAGTATCCTGGAACTAGGGAATAAAATTTTGTAGAATAACCATTTCCCCATTAATTGAGACTCATTTGTAGGAAAAATAGATCTAAAGACAGATCTTCAACTTTATTGCACATTAGAAACTACTCAACTAGAGCTCTGGATATGAAATGAACCAATGAAAAAGCTGTTGATCCCAAAGCTGTAGTATAGTTATATAATGGTGATGCATATGGGAAGTCTGCACTCTCACAAAAGATCCTAGCTGATGACTGGATGGCCTTGTGACTTTTACTTCATTCTTCAAAGCTGTCTCTTACTGGACCTGCTCTGATGGCCCGTGAAGGATGCCAGAGCAAACTGAACCTCTAATTGTTCTTGTTTCAGGAAAGATTAATAAAATAAATTATCTGGTCCACACAAAACAAATGTACTGCGTTGGATGCTGTATGTTGTACTCTGCAATTTAAACACTTGATTGGTAATATATTTGATAATAGTATAGTTTAGTATAGACTTCAGCGTTATCACTGATGAAAAGAAAAATCTCCCATTAATTTTCTCTCTGTCCATTTGAATTATCCAGACAAGGCTTTGGCACCAATTACACAAATCTGACTTTTCATTCACTGGCTGAGTACTCATAAACATTATATACAAATTGATCAGAAATGGTACCATCTTGTCATTATATATAGATGGCAGAGCAAAATTCTACTTGCCCAACATAAACCTAACACATTACAAAGAGAAATTTAAAAATGCAGGAGAACATCCTTAAAAACAGGGATCTTATTTTATGCTACAAGTGTGCATGTGTGTGTGTGTGTACATTCCTTACGCATATATGTATATAAGTGTATAGTATTTGGTACATTTCAGGGATGGCTAACAGTTGACTCATAAAGCAATTTTATCCTCTCTCCGGTGGTATTATCAAATATGAATTAAATCTTGATCAAAACATTTCCTGCAATTTTATTCAAAAAGGAAAAAAAATGTTTTTCAAATGATGTTTAGGTTGTGCCCCTCTGTGTTGAGAGATTTAATATTGCATCTCTTTCTCTGGATTTTATAAATAAGGTCCTAGATTAGTGTTTCTCAACCTTGGCCATTTCCAACTGCCAGAATTCTTATCCATGGCCATGCTAGCAGGGGAATTCTGGGAGTTGAAGTCCACATACCTAGAAATGGCCAAGATTGGAAAACACTGCCCTGGATGATTCTGTTTTATTAGAATTTATAACGGAGAGGTGATTGAATGGTGCATAAAAATATTTTCCTGGTTACAAACATGGTCTAAAAGATAGATCAGGTTCAAGAGTGTGAACGTTGGCCTTCCCTGATATATACTGCTCATAGACAGACAGGACATGAAGTTTCCCCATGTGTCGGAGAATCCATATGGGACTTCAGTATTCCAGCTGTTCCCTTATCCCCCTGCCCCAGGATAACACATAGGGTAATGGGACAGCCCCCAACCACCTTTGTATACTGAGTAGGGAAAAGCGATAGGGCAAGCATGGTATACTCCCTCTACTGCTTTGAAGTGTGCTTTGCTCACTCTTGTGCCAAGAATTCAGGGAGAGCAGAGCCTTTTAAAATCAGTATGAAGCCCTCAATGCATTGATGCCGCACCCACAAAGGGAAAGTCCATGACTTTTTGCATACACATACACACCTGTTTCCAAGACAGCTACAAATGGCCACATGCATTTAACTAGCTAAAACATAGAAATAGGTAAGCCTAGTTTAGTGGATTTTCCTTAAATTATATTTGACTAAACAGAGTAATGTTGCAAATTACTCCTCTGCTTTCTTTTATATCTACAATAAACATCTATAAACAGTGGTCTCCCAGAACGTAGCCCCAATAAAATAAAATAAAAAATAAAGATAACGCCCAGTATTCTATACTTGCGATTTTCTGGTCAGTTAAAAATTAAAACGGAAAACAAAATTAACCAAAAGAAGAGAAACCAAAGAGGCTCCAGTCAGGAGTGCATATTTACATTCTTCAAACTGTAGCGGTGAAAAATAATTCTATTAAGTGCAGGACATTCCTAGGTTTGCAGTAGTGACAAGTTTTAAAGAAAGTCTTCATGACAACAATTCTTTTGTCTGATCAGTGATGCATTCCAGGAGCTTTAACTTTCCCTTCACTTGCAACCAGTGGTAGAATCTGGATTGAACAGTTCCTTGTATAATGGAGGAAAAAGTGTGTTCACAATATCAGGATGAGATTGTTTAAATACCTGCAATTTTTCTCCATGCAGGTTGCAAAGTGCAGTAATGGTTGGTATCTTGGCTACTAACTGGAAGACAGACAGAGAAAGATAAACCAAGAAATTTTTTTATTCCATATGAAAGAGTGCGTAAAGGCATACTTTCAAATTCTTCGGGTTTTTTTAACTTTTAAAAATATTGCAGAATTTAATTTGGTGCTGCTTAATAAAATTGCTGACTTTTCTATGCCAACTGAAGCTAAGGCTGGGCATTAAACAGTTCATAAACAAAGTACACACTGCTTAAAGATGTTTAAATCACTCAAATAAAGTTTAGGGAACCAAAGACTAGCTAAAGTCAATTTTAGGAAAGAAAAAGTGACTTGCTAGAAAGACAAAATCAGAACTTCTGTGACAGGCATCCTGTCAATTAGGTTAATCAGTTAAGGCCTTCTTAATACACTTGAGAAGCTTAAGCAGGAAAACTCAAAGGGAAACACCTCATTTTATAGTAAATGTCTGTTTCTCTCACGAGAAACATAGCTTTGCATGCTTCCATTCAGTAGAAGAGAATCTGCAGCAGTGACATCATCCATTCTGAGGGGAGCCAGAGGCAAGATGACTTTTGGGGACTCCCTTGCCTGACTGGGCCAGCGATGTGCTTATTCAACTTTAAATACTTTGTTTCCCCCCCCCCCACATATATAATCTCCTCCTCTTCCTCTTTGTTTACCTCACCTCCTGACACCTGTCAAGGAGGTGAGGTAAAACCTATCAGCTCATCTGACTTTAGAAGAATATACTTACACTGTAGTCAAGGCTACTTCTTCAAGCAGCTTTTCAAAATAACATTCCCTTCAAAGTTTAGTAGTAAGCCTAGCCAATCAAATGCTGCTTCTGGTACAAGGGAGCCAATTAAGGCATTGGTTAGAGAAGGGCCTTGCAGAGAAGATCCTCTGTAACTCGTGGTTTGATTCCAGTAGGTGCTTCTGAGCTACAGAATTCCAGCAACACATTTCCAACTATGTCATTTACTCTTCCACATGAACCTACTGGAGGTCCATAAATATGGTGGGAAATAGCCTGTTAGAGGGGAGGAACAGTGTTCCAGGAACAACTAGCTTCAGCCAGAATTAGGCCCCAAAACCAATTAGGGTATTATGTCTAAATTAACCTGCTGTTTAAGCAAGCTTCCCCATGGAAGTCTATATACCTGTAGGTCTGTACTTTCCTTTGATGTCATTGACAAAGCTTTTCCAAGTAAGCCTGGGAATCATTAGATCTGAGTAATTGCTTTCTTTACTGGGGAAAACTGCCATTACAAACTAATATCCTAGTATAGTTGTATTTCTAGACATTGGGTTCTCTGTGAATGTCATTTTGTATTGATGCTCTACCTTTGCCAAAGTCTCATCATCAAGATGATTCTTCTGAATCACATGTTGAAGTGCAAAATAAATCTTTTCCTGAAGTTTCTGGACCTTCCTTGGTTCTAAGAGCCAAGCTCGATCTGGCCAAAGAAGACAACAAAAAATTTAAATAAGCATAAACATAAGTCATTAGTAGGTGGAAAGGAGATTCATGGTAATTGGTTTAATTTTCAGCAACGTAATATCTCTAGTTTGTGAAGGAAGTTCACTATTATAATTTCAAATCAAAATCTAATTACTTTGAATTAAACAAACAATGGCTTTCCACTTTGCTGTGAAATCCTCAATGCACTTCTCTAACGGATCAATCTATTAATGCCATGGTTGTGCCATGTAGTGTTATCAATTCTATAGGAACATAGTTTACGATTCAGAAGATGTTCTATAAATTTAAAGAATTTAAAGAATTTTCCAAGAAAGTGGAAGTACTTGCAAACTACCTCCAAGTAACAATCAATCTGTCCTGTTCATTCATCTCAGTTGATCTGATGTTGAGGATTTCTGAACTACAAGAAGTGATATCTGTGGGGCGCTCAGCAAAGACTTTTTTTCTGGGCCTAGCTTCTGAATCTATAACTTATACCCCATTAAAAACAAAACACAAAACAGATTCCATCAATTGACAGTGGTGGAATGTAAAAAAGGAAAATCAGTTGCAAAAAACTACCTGGTGATATCAGAACAGCAGATGAAAACAAGGCAATTTCTTCCTCGGTCAGCTGCAATGTACACAAATTCTTTGCAAAGTCAAATGCTTCATTCACAAGGTCATCAGAACCTACAGGCAATACAGATAACCAAGTCAAGTTCTGGAAATATCTTCTGAGCGAGAAACTTTGTAAATGCAGTGATCTTTTCAACTGGAAAAGCTGAGAACTTCATGTTCCTTCTGTGTCTGAAGCAGTGCAAGAAAATAAAAGCCATTTTTCCGCCTAGCAGCTGAGTTTTTGATATTGTGCAAAGATCTACTTTCACGTGAATTATGAGCATTAGAAATATGTCCCTCTAGAATAGCATAGAATAACAGAGTTGGAAGGGACCTTGGAGGTCTTCCAATCCAACCCCCTGCTTAGGCAGTGGCTATAGGATTTATACAGCTCAACTGTTAAGCGCTGTTGTCAAGTTATTACCTCCTACGTGAAGTTTCTGGGCATGGGTTTGAAAATAGCGAGAATGAATCTCACACTCCCATGCTTCAATTAGTTAAGCTTGTATCCTTTATGGTTGAAGAGATCTAGTTTTCCATTCAGTTCTATCAACAGCCCAATCATTCTCAGTCCTGGGTCAACTCAAGGGAATCACATGATCCATGAGAATAATACTGGTGGGCTTTCCTGTCATTTGCCCATCAATTCTGCATGCTGCTGTCTTAAATACCCATCTCAACTTTAGAGATGGAATACATGAAAGAGGAACTAGTGAACAGTTATCAGGTTTGTAATGGAGCAGCCAGTCATTCACCTATCTAAATCAGAGGTCCCCAACCTTTTAGGCACCGGGGACTGGTTACATGGAGAGAAGTTTTTCCACAGACCAGAGGGAGCATGGTTTTGTGTGCTGCCTGCATCCCGTGGATGGGGCTTTGCTTATTTGTGCAGCCCGGTTGCTGGCACAGTACCAGTCCATGGACCAGGGGTTGGGAACCCCTGATCTAAACCACTTAGGACTATAAAGACAAATTGTGACCTGTCACTTAATTTCTTATTATAAATCTAATGTGCTCATTCACTTCATATAATCTATGTAGAAGTAATTTCCCCTTTCAGGTTAGCTATCCACAAAAGAAAAAAAAACCCTGAAGTTACTTTTTAAAACTTTCTGAACACACTAGAATTTGTGATCTCACAAAATAACCTCTGCCTTTTCATACTTGTATCCTGAGGTCAGACATAAAAGCTGCCTCAGGATGTTGTGATGTCTGTCTGACCAACCTGCCCTCCTCTTTCCTGCTATGAATGCCTAGGGCTCTCTCAGTCTAAATCTTTGGATTCCTCCATCGGTATGTATGTGTACTACCTTATACCTTAATCTTATTCTGATCCAAAATCCAAACTTGTATCTTTTCCAAATCTAGTAGAAGTTTTCAGCCTGTATTTTTTTTTAATAATTTGGTAGTAGCTCATAAATCTACAGGAGAAATGAATTTCAATTCTGCTTACCCAGATGACATGGCAAAAGCATGTAAAATAATTACTGAATAAACAGAGATTCAAAAACAAGAAAGTTGGTTTGTTGCTACTATATGGGACATAAAAAGCATATCCTGATAAGAACTGGATTTTAATTCTCTTTCAAGGAAATAGATCTAGCAGATTCTTGGTCCCCTAAATATTGCAAATGGGGATGAACTGAAATATATTTTTATCCCAATTACTTACAAAGCCTTCAGTTTGAATAAACAAAACAGCCTGCCTACCCAAAGCCTTGAACATTTGCATTCCTCCATATTTTCCTTCAAACAAGACGGTGTTGTTGAGTGGATTGAAGGCACGACACATTCTCACTAGAACAACTTCCAAGCAGCCTGAAATGATAACAAAAGTCCTGAGATATTACATAGAAATATCCCAACAAGATGGTATAGCCAGTTCTGTATTGTAAAAGTACTATCTCTGGTATTTGATGAATGTTGTAAGAAAAGATATATTAAAGCCTGATTCTAGAAGATCATTGATTCACATATTTTTTTAAAAATTTGTTCCACTATGATTATTTATTTATTTATTTATTTATTTATTTATTTATTTATTTATTTATTTATTTATATACTGCCCATCTCACTGTCAATTGACTAGGGGGCAGCTTACAACATCATGCTTTCAATCACTTTTATGTGCAGTTAAATCTATAACATTGGTATTTCCACATGATAGACACTGTGCAATTTTCTATTCTGCATTCTGGAATAGAAAAAAATAATGTTAAGAATTTGTAATTTTTACTAAGCGTAACAGGTCCTGTATCTTTTATTGATCAAATTTTATTGATGCTGATTAAGTATTGTACTTAAGTATTAAGTATTTAATATAATCTCCTCCACAAACCTGATTTGAGAAGTAGAATCTGATCATTTTGACAGAGTTCCATGAAGCCCGTTATCCGTTTTGCAAATTCCACCACATACTGAATCGCGTGTGTGATCTGGATTGCGCACTGCTGCCATAATGCTTCTCTTGACTTCAAGAAGAAATCACATGAAAAAGAAGGAAACCAGACAGAGAATGTTCTTTAGGTCAGAGATGAGCAGAGATTATGCTGTTGAAAATTGGTAGCAGATTGCCAAACATCTAATATTTAATGTATCTGGCTAAGTTTTTTTTTTTCTAAAACTAAGTTCCCCTCCTCCTCTGCCTCATGAATCTGTTTACCCATTTGCATAATGTCATTGTCCCATTCATTGCGGCTCTTATTCATTTAAAAAATATTCTCATTCCCCATAAAATCTGTCCACTTTTGAATTAGATTATGATCATCATGAAATGATTTGCCCTTCTGGATGTTAAATAAATCCCTGGTTTTCTTTAATTAAGGTGTCTGCTTCACTGTCATTATGCTTATATTCCTAGTACTTTGATTCCAATCACCATAATCTCTAGGAGGGTAGACCCGTAACAAAAAAAGACCGGTATTAGGAATACCTCTCCTTAATTAAATCCAGGAATGGTTTTTGAACAAGTCTGGATAATACATTAGTTCTGCCAAGTTCTTAACACAATCAAATGATATGACTCCACTTTTTATATTTCTCTAATGAGGAAATTACAAGTGGAAATCACAAAAGAACAGAGAATTGGAAGATCAGTTGGGCATGCTTCATTCATTGTTCTAAGTGCATATTCATCTGGAAACTTGCACGATTAAATACATGGCAACTAAACATACAAACTGTGTTCAGAAATCTTGTACTAACACAAATAATTGACAGTGCTTTCAACAACTCATAGAATGACTTAGGTTATAACCATATGACAGGTTGTTAGGTTTGTTGGAAAACCTTTTTCTCCCCATTTGCTTATAGCAGGCGTATTTTCAGAGAAGGGAAAGAGGTAACTCTATTATAAGAAAGAACTGTAGTAGTTGAGGTTTTAATCTTCTCCCTTACAATAAAAGGTGAGTAAGAAAGGGATGATTACTGTAGCTACAATATGCATTGGGTAAAGAAAATAATGTTAGCACCTCAGATCATCCAGTAAATTAAATTCAGGAAATATAAGAGAAAAGATTTTTCCCCCCCACAGAGCATAAGTAAAAGGCAGGAACACAACTGAGGGTAGGTACTCAAAGTGATAGACACAACAGGTTAGCATAAAAAATTAGATGGAGATTGGGAAGTTTGCTCCATCTTTTAAAACATCCTTATTTAATTTTGCAATTGCTGTAGTTATAATCATGAATTTAGAGAGGCAATGCAGAGAATAGTTCTTTGTGGAAGAAAGAAACAAGAAATTTTATTGAAATGTTTTTGTACCTTGCTCTGGTATATTTTGATTTCTTCATACGTGTGGGTTTGCCAGGCTAGCTGGTGTAGTTCCTCCATTGTATACTGACATGTCTCCAAATGGGACTTAATTATATTCTGTGCAATTCGATCTAAGAGATAGGAACAAAACCAAAATATTTGATTTACAAATAATTATACATATATACACCATCAGGAAAAAGGCATATGAGAAGCAGAAGTACCAGGGGGCTGAAAGAGGAACTAGAGAGGATGCGGAAAATAAAGAGCAGTAAATGGTAAGAGCACTCTGGGCTGGGCCTCCTAAGCTGGGACAGTGGCTCCAACAGATCCCAGGAACAAAATTAAATCTTTGTCCAGAAGAGTGTATTGCTAGGAAAAGTTAAGATCCTGTGTGGAATCCTCAAACTCCCAGGCCTCTGGTAGAGGACCTGAGATTGAGGAAGACATGATAGCAGTATTCCAATATCTCAGGGGTTGCCACAAAGAAGAGGGAGTCAAGCTATTCTCCAAGGCGCCTGAGGGATGGAAACTAGTCAAGGAGAGAAGCAACCTGGAACTGAGGAGAAACTTCCTGACAGTTAGAACAATTAACCAGTGGAACAACCTGCCTCCAGAAGCGGTGAATGCTCCAACACTGGAAGTTTTTAAGAAGAGACTGGTCAGCCATTTGTCCGAAATTGTATAGGGTTTCTTCCTGCCTGAGCAGGGGGTTGAACTCGATGACCTCCAAGGTCCCTTCCAACTTTATTATTATTATTATTAAGACACAGACCACCCATAAAGGTGAGGAAGGAATTTACGCACATACGTATACACACACATACATATACATACGCATACTTTAATCATGTCATAATATACACTTTTTGGTTAGAAAGACAGGATAAAAATCAAATAAGATTATTAAATAATAATTTTATGAAATCTATAGGCTGCCCCAAGAACTGATGGCTAGAATCACTGTCTTTCACCTGAACATTTCTAGCAGTACTTCATTGTAATGACTTCATTTAGTGAAATGTTACACTGACAGTCCAAAGTGATATAAGATCTTGAAGTTGATTCATTGTGTTATCCATTCACTTATAAGTTTTGGGGAGGCATTCAAGTTATAATGTACAATTTTACAATCAATGGAAAATGTGATCATTTCACCTTTGACGTTTCTTCAGACTCAGATCATAAATTCAGGGATTATGAGAGGACTGAGCATTGCAATAAACCTTTGCCCCAATCAGAGATACAGAAAGCTACTATTGCACACATATAGTGGGACTTGGGATACTGAGTTGCCTATTACATAATGTTACGTTTTCAGCCATTTTGAATTATGGAAGAATATTTTTTTCCTAGGTTAAGTATTGGTACTGATAAGTAAGGAGTAAAATATGACAAAAGTCATGCAATAGTCTCTACTGAATATTGGATTGTAGCAGCAATGGTTTAAATGATCCATTAATTTTCATTCTTACCAGACCATGTATAGATGGGGTAGATGTGACAATATTCCACTCCTTTGCATGGTGAGTTACTGAATTTTGCTGCTACTACTGAATTTTTACTATTCATGATAAAAGAATTTGGGGCCAGAAGGATAAATTTGGTATTTTTTCATCTGGATTTGATAAACAATTTACTTCTTTCTTTTTTTTTATTAAACTTGGCAAAACAGGTGACAGTGAATTGACCCTTTAGAAATGTATGCTGTGCATTCAACATACAATTACAGAATTAGAAAAGTCTTTATAGGCCAATAGTGTGAGACAAGTAATCCAGAAACAATAAATTGGTCAACCTCTGCAAGGTAAAACAAGGCTTTGCTCATGACAGATGTCAGTATAACCATTAATCATTTATTAGGATTTCCCTTTAGAAGTTTACACGTTAAATAAAAGGTACAATAGTTTGTACTTCCATCTACTTTGGATCAAGTTCATTTGAGCTGTTGTGGTTAGCATGTAGCCCATGATTAAAGGGGTTTTGTTTGTTTGTTTCTACAGGTCAGTCTTGATTCTGTGCAACGTCCTGGACAAGTCCCTGCAGTTTTATAATAATAATAAAGTTGGAAGGGACCTTGGAGGTAATTTAGTCCAACCCCCTGCTCAGTCAGGAAACCCTATACCATTTCAGACAAATGGCTGTCCAGTCTCTTCTTAAAGACTTCCAGTGTTGGAGCATTCAGAGCTTCTGGAGGCAGGTTGTTCCACTGATTTTCTCAGCAACATATTGGGAAGTGGTTTGCTATTGCCTTCTTAGGATTTAAACAGAGTGATTGACTCAAAATCACCAAGCTGGCTTCATGCCTAGAACCCAATACCCCAAATTTCTATTTTGATGCCTTAACCACTACACCCAACTGGCTCTCAGTGCTTAAAGTACATGTACATAATGGTGTACTGTCCACAAAGAAAGGAAGTTTCTCAGATAAGTGTCTGCACAGTGCATTATAAGAAAGTTTCTCAGATAAGTGACACCAAGAATATATACATCCGCCAGGAGCATTTCTATGTTGTGTGAACTACATATTAACTAGATATCTGTTTTGTAATAGGAGTAGGGGTTATCTAGACCTCTTACTTGAGACACTGGCTGTTGTTTAAACTGCCAGTGGATTTAACATATATCCTACTTGTGTTACAATTCTGTCATAGAAATGACTTCCTTGAAAATTGTTCTCTTTCAGTTTAACAGGGATTATGCAATGCAATCATATAGCAAATGTCACTTTACAATACTAAAAAGGGGTCTATTGTCCAATTCACTTTGTGATATATTACATTTCCAATGACCACTAAAATCTGCACCTCATTTTATAAGGGTGGCTTCATTAATAATAAAAGGATTTGCTAGGGAAAAGGGCAGGGTGTCATTTACAATCCTGATGTCACAAAGATGGAATTAGGGAGCACATACCTTTCAAAATAACAACTCATCTCTCCTCTGATTTCCATATTTTCTTTTTCTGATACTGCAACACCTTATTTTTAAGCTGTGGCATACTTTTAAAAACAAGAGTATTCTCATAAATAATTTATGGCTAAGTTATGAATATTGCTGGAGCTTTAAATAAATACTTGGAAATATTGTAAAGGTAGAACCAATTAGACTTTAAGGTATTGTAAAATAGAATATTGCTTAGTTCAATGGGGGAATCTTGAGCCATAATATTCCTTATTTATATTCAGTTCTCTACTTTATTGGCTTTATGAAGTACCAGCTGCTCATTTCTCAACTCTATAATTTTTTTAACTCTTGGGAAGTGTGAATGATTTTGCCAAAGATAGTTTACTTCTTGCAAGCCTAGGAAGTAACTGAGATGCTTTTCTTATATGAGCAATAATACCTCTTTTACAATCTTAAACTAGGAAACCAATATGAGCACACAGGCATGGATGGAAAATACACATTAAATAGAGTTCCGTATGTCTTTTTTTATATTTATTTAAAACAACACCAGCCTAACCAGACTTTGAATTGGGAAGAAAGTGACTGAATGGAGAAAGGATACATAATTTCTTCTTCCCTACATTTATTTGATTTTTTGTTGGTGGCTGTAAGAATGCAAGGAATTGAGCCGCAGAGATTAAAAAAAAAAAAAATCCAACTGAAAATGAATAGTGGAAAAAAAAGCCATATCTCTCATTATCTGCTTTCTGCCTTACTGATTATCACCCTATCTTGACTGATCTCAAAATATATGTGGTTTATACAGTATATATATAGTCTGAGCTTTAGATTGTGAAAATAGTTTAAGATTAAAATAGTTCAGAACAGAATGTTGTTCGAAGGAGACCTGTATATTTGTCTCATTTCCTGTCACAGACTCCCTAACATTTATCAGAACATTTATTTTGGTCTATTTTTTTTAATCATTGTTGTTAACTGTTACCTGCAATTTCATTCACTCTGATACTTCCATTTTAATTTGGTAATCATGAAGTATGGGCAGGACTGATAAAAATTAAAATTAAATAAAATTCCCAACATGTCAGAATACAATCATTTTGAGAAAACATAAAATGGAACTGAACTCCTGGAAACATTTGGGGGGGGGGGAAGGGAAAAATTTAGAACGCGGGGATTATAATTTTTAACAGTGGTAGATTCTATTGGCCATGGGTCTACCTCTTCTGAAGTGAATAGGATCGTGCCATCTCCCTCTATACAGAATGGAATACAAAAAAGGACAAGCTTAAACAATACTTTTAAAATTGAGAAAAGACACATGAAACTTTTATGATGGGACCTAGAAATCTAGGCAATACGTGTCGTTTCTCCTTTATTACATTTCCTTTTAAAAGCATTACAATTAACAGAAAAACATTGCAATATTGCAGCAGCTAGATATCAGCTCTGAACCTGCCCGTCCACACAGTGTTGCAGACTCTGGGAAAAGAGTCAATTTAATACTACTTTAGGTGGGTGGTATAGGTAAAACTATCACAAAGATAGGTCATCGATTTGTTTTTCTTAAAGTATTACAATTTATTCCCTCAGTATTAGAAATCCTGAGGTTATGCCACCTCTGGTTTTCCTACTCTTTCTCTTACTTATTCTTTCTTTTTTAAACTCTACACTTCAGGAAACACAACTGTGGGCCAGATTCACTTTTTTTGTTGTTGTTGAGGGGATGAGGAGTCAAATAGATTGGTAAATTATTGAAATTTCCAATTTAGTTTGCACCCAGCAGACAATTATTATATACAGATCAGAGCGTGCACACATATCCCTTCAGTTCAGTTTTAGCAAAAATGTAGCTGATGTTTATTTATTCCACACCAGTAAATGTCAAAACAACTAGCTGCCAAAACTGGAATAAAAGATAGAAGACGTGCTAAAGAAGGGAGAAAGACAACTTGCACAAATTAACATTTAGATCTGTTAAAAAGCACAGAACTTTCCAGAACCAAGTTCATTCCTGAGTGAGCATGTCTGTCTTAGCATGTTTTTGATATTTTTCCCCCTAAAACACAATTTTGAATCAATCAATAGTTTGTCAAGTCCAACTGCAGAATTATTTCATATTATGTAATTTATTGTGTTTCATCTAAGGTATCCTGGTTTGGACTTCCTCTAGATGTAGCATCTCTGAAATTGAAAGGACGCATTTTTCAAACAGTGCTTTCAACTTCAAGTTTCAGATGCTATTATTCTTTCCCATCTGTACATGCAAGGTTTTCTGGTTCCAATGTCATTGCCCTTTTCAAGCACTTTATGCCAGCGTTGTAGGTGTGAACCAATTGCTTTTCAATTAGGATGGTTTAAGGAGTATCCATAATGTCTAGCCTTTGAATGTTGGTCCACTGGTATGCTTTGCGAAATGTCTGAACATAAATTGAGATGTTTTCTAACTTAGAGTCTCTGGGTACTCTGTCTCCCTGCTGGGCCCATAGCCAGAGGTGAGATTCAGCCGGTTCGCACCACTTCGGCAGAACCGGTAGCTAATGTTTTGTTGCCCAGGCCCAGAATGGATTTCCGGAAGCGGCATCCACACAGAGAACCAGTTGTTCACATATTTGAATCCTACCACTGCCCATAGCTATTTTGCTGGAAAATTACTAGGGACAGTTTTCAATTCCAGCACACTCCCAGTCAATCCATATCTCCAGATTGGAGCAAGCACACATGTCCCTCCTATCAACTAGCAAATATACGGCTTGATGTTTATTTATTAACATCAAACCCAGTTAAAACAGGACAAAACAGGACAGAAGGTGGACAAGAATCAGGTAGAAAGGAGACATGAACAAGCAAAATTTTACATTATTTTACATCTATAGCTGTATCTATATCTATTTCAAAAGATACAGAACTTTCCAGAACTACTGGAAACATGGAGATTCCCCAAGGGGCTGGCCTTCAGTTATTCTAGTCTTAACTCTTGTATGTATGTAATGATAGCTGAATAGAAATGATACAGGATCCACCCTGTATTTTGCACCAGAAAGGAACCAATTTGATGTACAGGAAGGACACGTCCTTCCTGTGCAGCAAATTGGTTCCTTTCTGGTGCAAAATACAAGGTGGATCCTGTATCATTTCTATATCCATAAAATGTGAAAGAGCCCTTTGTTTTCCTTTCACAAGTCACTAGTAGGACCTTCAGGAGAAGACAAAGATAACTGACTCTAAGAGTGGGGCAGATAGGATAAATTTCTCTCATAATGTAGTTCGCCCTAGGATCATGATGTCTTTTAATTATTGTTTTTGTCCCACTAAAGAATAAATAGATACTATTAGTAGTAAGCTAAATGCTCCTCTGAAGCATCTTCTCTTTAATCGGTTTTGTTTTCCTCTTGAGAGAACCTTGGCTTCTTAGCATCCACTTCATATCCACAGGGAAGAGCAGATGTTTGAAGTAGGGCACTAAAAATGCGGATAATCATCTTAGTTAAAATTAGCAATGAATTTTAATTGACTGCTTACCCATAGGATAGAGTTACATCACTTCAGCGTACAGATAGTCCTCCACTTACGACCACAATTGAGCCCAAAATTTCTGTTGCTAAGCGAAACATTTGTTAAGTGAGTTTTGCCCCATTTTACAACTTTTCTTGCCACAGTTGTTAAGTGAAATGCTGCAGTTGGCAAATTAGTAACATGGTTGTTAAGTGAATCTGGTTTCCCCATTGACTTTGGTTGTCAGAAGGTTGCAAAAGTTGATCACATGACATTGATTCCCTGCAACCATCATAAATATGAACCAGTTGCCAAGCATCTGAATTTTGATCATGTGACCATGGGGATGCTGCAATGGTCGTAAGTGTGAAAAATGGTCATAAGTCACTTTTTCCGTGACGCTGTAACTTTGAACGGTCACTAAAAGAACTATTGCAAGTCGAGGACTATCTGTATAGCTAATCCAGTATTTCTCAACCTTAGCAATGGACTAAGCAATGGACTTCAACTCTCAGAATTCCCTAGCCAATATATTCAGAATTGAAGTCCACACATCTTAAAATTGCCAAGGCTGAGAAAGCCCATCCTTGGCTTCAAGAAGGCACCCTACTCGTGCTATCTGTGGAGGCCTCCTGAGGATCCTGTCAGTCAAGGAACTCTGGCTGGTGGGATCCAGAAGATGAGCCTTCTCTGCTGTAATGCTGGCTCTCTGGAATATCCTGCTCCCTGGGGTGAAGTTTTCCCCCCCACCTTTCTACCCTTCTGACCTGACTCTGCCAATTGGCCTTGAGATCCACAAGGCAAGTATCACACTGGAGGTGGTTACTGGATTAACTAGCTGACCGCACCACCCGCTTGCTCTTCCTGCTCCCTTTCCACCCATCATATTATTATACTTTTATTGCTTATTTTTATTGTTTCATTGCTTTGCTTTTGTTATGTTTCCATTCTTCATCATTTTTTTTTCGTTTTACTGTTGTAAGCCACCCAAAGTAGCCTCACGGTGAGATGGGTGGCAAATAAATTTAACAAACAAACCAACAAACCAACAAACAAACAAATAAAAATGTCATTACGATGGAGCTCTTCTGGAAAGATGCAAACAGCATAATGTGAATACAGGTCCCATTCTTTGTTTGGGAGAAAAACAGTCTTTAATGCTTTTCAAATTTTCAAGGTTTGTGGGTGTGTCTGGCAGATGAGTATGAGAGAGGGAGTGCGTAAGAGAGATACACATAAAAGAAAGAAATAGAAAACCTATATATGCTTAGTTTGTTTCTTTAGAATACATCTGTTTGTTGAAGCTGGCGTATAATCTTGTAATATAACTCCAAAATTCATGGGAAGATAAAAACAGAAAGTCAAAATTCAGATTTTAGATTGTCATTCTGTCTCAAGGATATCAGAAATCTAGCTGCTTTAACAAAGTAATAGACAATCCCCATTAAAAGCACAGATACTATTTCATTTGAAATTCCCATAAATAGCCAGAGTATCAATTTAGCATTTTGTCTCAAAAAAATTGAGGGTGCTTTTTCTTAGTTTCACTTCTCCAGAAAGAATAATGCGCATATATCTGAGATTATGCTGAATAAACTTTTTTAAAAATCATTTTTTATGATTTAATTCATTTGTGCATATGATTGTTTCTTTTTCTTCCCCCTTTTCCCTCTAAATAATAATCTAAATTGTTTTATATACATGTACATCTACCTTCCTTGGTTTTCAAAGGGATTTCTCAATAAATAATGTCTTTTTAAAATAAAATTTATCCCATATGCATGCCTTAGATCAGGGCTTTTCAACCTTTTCACAGATTGTACCACTTTTAGGACATGACAATATTCGAATACCACCAGTGCTTAGCAAGGTGTCAAAAACTTGATGATTAAAAAAAAAAAGGGGGGGGATTTTGGGTTTTATTGGTTAGATTCATTTGTTCTTATAGAAATGGCTACTTTATACTATTATGGAAAAGTAAAAAGTTGAGGTTCGATGTTAATGCTTCCTTCTACTGCAACAGAGGAAGTCGGAAGTCAATAGCTTTTCTTTTTCCCTTCTCCCCCTCACTTTTCCCCCTTTTTTCCTCCCCACTGTGTCCTATTATTTGCTTTTGTATTTTATTGAAGTAATAAAATGTTACAAATTGTAAAAAAAAAAAAAAAAGGGAAAAAGTACCGGTTTTAATTTCTTTGGTGGTGGTTCCTTTGCTGAATCACTTTCCCTTTGCACTGACAAATGTCTGATGAATTTCTCCATATTTATTAATATGCACCGCTACCTTGATAGTCAGGTGTCTGGTCAGCCCTGCTTCCTCTCTCCCTCTCCTCTTTCTTTCTCCTCAGCCTTCGCTTGCAAAAGCCCCCCCCCTCTCACACACACCTCCCCAAAAGCCTTTCCTCTCTGCTTCTCTCTCTCTCTCACGCACACACACACACCCCTCCCCACAAGCCTTCCCTCTCTCTCTCTTTCTCCTCACTGCTTCTCTGACAGAAGTCTTTTCTCTTCTGACTCTTTCTCCAAAGTCTTTTTTTCTCTCCCTCTCCTGCCAAAACTGCCTCCTTTTATATCCTTTCCTGTCTCTGCCCCCCTCTCCTTTCTCTTCTGGGTGTGCCGGAAGTGCCGGTCCTGGGGCCTTTTTCTCACCCCAGTAGCCCTGCAGCTCCTGAGGACTCTCTCTCAGGGCAAGTCCTGCACTTCACCGCTTTAGCTCCTTCCCTCCCTCCTCCTGCCTTAGATCACGGGTGTCAAATTCGATCACGTCATGTGACGTATCATGACGTATTGTGACGTTTTTTGCCTTTGTGGAGTCGGGGTGAGCATGGCCTGAGTGTATTGCATCCAGCCCGTGGGCCACCAGTTTGACACCCCTGCCTTAGATTAAAAGAAGTAATCCAAAATTCTATGCAATTTAATATACATTTCTAGAGCTTTCAGTAGGCCTTAAGATAGACAGCTCAGGATTATCTCTTGAATTTATTTATTTGTTGGGGAACACTCTAAAGAAGTATGGTACGTCTACACTACTCCATTTAGTCCAACTCTGAATGTTTATATGTGTGTATGTTCATGATGGTTACCACCAACACTATTATTTTAAGATTTGGTCAAAAAAAATGCTATTCTGAGAATCAAATTTTCTAAAAGTAGAGCCAGGTTGGTGCAGTAGTTAAAGGCATCAGGCTAGAAACTGGGAGTTGGTGAGTTCTACTTCTGCCTTAAATACAAAGCTAGCTGGATGACTTTGGGCCAATTATTTAGTCCTCTCAAACCATTTCTAAATGTAACTCAGGGTTGAACTGTGGAGTCCTTGGTTTTTCTCTGAGCTTGTTTGCTTGTAGACAATTCATTAATGTGTGCAAACAAACAACCAAGCTCAGACATCATCAAGGACTGCACATAAATGTACTTTCAAAAAGGCACTTGTTTAAACCCCTTACATGCAGAATCTCTTCAAGTGTTTTTTAAATCAATATTTTGCTAAAACTTTTTTTACAGTCTCTTAGACGTATTCTGCCCTGTTGGATGAACTTCTGTTTTTCCATTTGATTATTTAAGAGTTTCTTCTGGTGGTGGTTTGAGCTATTTTATTCTTACAAATGATGATGTATATGCTGCTGCTATGTTACTTTCTACTACACATCCTTCCATCACATTGAAGTTTCCTCCTTTTGTTTCCCAAACTGAAAATCCCGTAAGAGAACAATCCTCATGATGATGTCTTCTCTTGGAGTTTATGTCTGAAATATTAAATGCTACATTTATCACTCAGCCATTTGCTTACTGAGCGTAAGAACGTCACATTCCCGTCATGACTACTTGAATTCTGTTAAATATTTTCATATAGAGTGAAGCAATTCAAATCCTTCCTCTTGATCATCCAAGGTGGTTCTCTTTTCTTCTGAGATTATGCTTCTATGCTTCATGCCAAACAATCTAATTCCTTAGACAAATTTCCTTTCTCTTTCCAATAAAACTGGCTTTGTTATAAAATTCACAGGTTATATTCGTTATTTTTTTTTCCTCTCAAAATTTTCTAATTTCACATTTTAGGGTAAAGAATGTCTCCCAATTTAACCATCCAAAAAGATATCCTTCTTTATCCTGGATTTGCAAAACAATCATCTTTTTTAAAAAAAATCTTAAAAGTTGAAAAGTTTTTTGGTTTTGAAACAAAAAATTGAAATTTCTGGATCTCCTAAGATCCAAGGGAGCTAAGTAAAAATTAAAATCTATTTATTCATTTGTTTTATTTATTCAATTTCAATAGCCACCCATTTTAGTCAATGACTCTAGGCAGCTTACAATTTAAAATTATTTTGATATTTTCCCAACTTTTAACTCCTAATCATCTTGGCAAACCTTGTATTTACTTCTGCCACTATTCTAGGTACTTCAATATAATCATAGTATCCATTTTACTAAAAAAATATAAGACCAAAAAAAATCAATTTACTGTAAAGATTATGTTCCACATTTTTTCACAAAGTCCAGTAACTGTTTATAAATATATTTTTATGTATCAATGTTTATGAAATGATGTCAGCCACAACAGCTGAAATAAAGAGGCATGGGATGACGTCCATTTATTTGGACTGAAGTGACAGAATTTTCTCTTGTTTCCAGGATAAATAACTATTTTACAATCTCATCACCCAGAATGAAAACCTAGAATTGGGCTTGGCAGCTAAGGTGATTAGGGGAAATGATTATATTCTGCCTCTCACTTATTCAGGGAACCAATTCTATATAGACAATTACAATTTTAATAATAACATTATATGGACAGATGTTTGTTTAGTTGTTTAAAACCCTGTACTTATTTACAGAATTAGAATTTAAGGAAGGAGAAAAAAGAGAAAGAGGAGAATCAACAGCCAGGTGGGTGAGCTTAATTACTAAAGTGATGGGTGCATTTTGAAGACGTGAAGGACCAGGTTGGAGAGAGATCCTCCTGGACAAGATATCTAAGTGGGCACTAAGAGTTGATACAACATGGTGGCACATAATCAATCAGTCAGGATTTCAAAGTTTGATATACTATATTTGGATATGATTCCCTCAATATTCTGAATCAGTTTGGGTGAGCATTACAGGTGAATGAATAAGAATATAATAACCCATCAGAAGTATTTATGACATTCTAACTTTTGGTAGTGGCATTGCAATCTAAATGATTTAAAAGAAAAATGTTTAACAAAACATAAAACATTCCATTTCTACGCAGACCATGAAATCTATAAAACAAGGTGATTTTCTCTGCAGTGTAACAAGGTGATCTATGTTTTGGAACACTACCTATAGGGCAGGGGTGTCAAACTGCTGGCCCGTGAGCTGGTTTCATCATACTGAAGCCGCGCCCACCTCATTGCCGGCAATGCAAAAAGAGTCGTGATACGTCGCGACATGTCACGTGATGTGGCGAGTTTGACACCCGTGCTTTAGGGCAACAATCAGTAGATTTATAAGCCTCCCATAGGAAAGTCATACTTCTTTCAGTTCAAACTCAGAATCAGTCTTACATGTGTTAGTAAAGCAGCCATTGTGTACTCATTAGTGATCAACTTTAATACTTGCAATTGTTAATAATTCTAATTGCCTTTGTGACCAAGAGGCTATTATCCTTCTTCAAAAACCTCTAAGAGGTTTACCAAATTCTTATCAATAGCTATAGCTGTAGGAATCTGTCTGGTTCCTTTCTTGTGCTATTAATGGTTAGCTATTAATTGTTTTAGGATTTTCTCTTAATTTTTAAATTTTCTTTTTATAGATATTGCATTGTATGCTGGTCTTTTGTTGCCTGTGGTCTTGGAATGTAAATAACTTTTGATTGCTTTGTTTAGAAATATAATGTTTCTGTTTTTAAGTGTGATTTATAATGCCTTTGATAAAGGACCTGTTGTTCAAAATGCATCAGATTATGCAGGAAATTAAGAATCATGTTTTCATTTTGTTTAGAATTGGGGGAAAAGTGACTTTGATGGTGTTAGATCTAAAAATCTTCATCCTGTTATAAAGTATCCTAAACAACTTTAGGGTAATTTTCTTCAACAGATCATATGACAACTTGCTATTTGCTTATCTTAGAATAGCTCGCCAATTATGTATCAGAACTGAATCTACTGTGATATTGTTCAGTTTGGCTTATTTATCCATCTTTACTGACATTTCATGTAATTTTGAGCAAACCTTCTATGGATACTGCCTACAAAAGGTTGCCAAGGTTCGGGTTTGCTGTTCATATATCAGTTTTAATCAGTTTCTTTGAAATGATGGTCCTAGAAGTCTATGGAGATTGTCAGTCATCCAGGTCATGGTTGTCCCAAAGGTGCTTTTTCAAGAGGCAAGTGGACTTTCTTATTTTTCTTTGAAGATGTTTTGTTGTCATCGAAGAAGCTTCTTCAGCTCTGACTGGATGGTGGAGAATGGAAGGATTTATATCCCTTGCAGACAGCTGGTCATTTGCATTCTTTTAGAGAGGCCACTTGGAAGTTTATCTGTGTTCTCAGGTCATCTGAGTAGTGCAAATGGGTGTGGAGCCTTCATGGAGCTGCTGAAAATCAGTTCAAGTCAGCAGTTCCAAGAAGGCTCCACACCCATGTGCACTACTTAGGTGAGCCTGAGGACACAGACAAACTCCCACGTGGCCTCAACAATTCTCTAAAAGAATGCAAATGAACAACTGTCAATATATATCCTTCCATTCCCCACCATCCAGTTAGAGCTGAAGAAGCTTCTTGGATGAGAAGCAAAATGTCTTCAAAGAAAAACAAGGAAATCCAGTTGCCTCTTGAAAAAGCACCTTTGGGATGGTCCTAGAAGTACAAATTGCAGAGACTACAATACTTATCTGCCTAACTTTGCTTGGGTACTATTTACACTTCAGTGTAATGTCGGGTTCCATCTATATAGCTAATTTTATTTTCAGCTGCACTCCCAATCTTATATATCTAGAAAGGAAGGATTGTTTTGCAATTTATCAAAATCCAGTTTTGTATTGATTTCATGCAATAGGATAGGGATGGCAGCATGTAGATTTACAGCTTTTGTTGGACTGCAGATCCCATCATCATATCATGCTAGCTGGAGGTGATAGGAATTGAAATCAAAGACCGGTTGAAGGCCACATATATCCCATCCTCCCAAAAGGTACTGTTATTACAATGTCTTTGAAGCAACAGATACCGATTGCTAGAAAGTATTGAAAATCAAGTAGTATATACTATGGAGAGTAAATATCAATTACTGAGAGCTAGCAAGGGAAATAAATTATTGCAGAAGCCACCAGGTATCAAAAATAAATGCAGCAGGCTTCCGGTTCCGGATCGCGGCACCAGCAGTCGTACGGAGAGATCTCTCTCTCCCACCGGCTGCTTTCCCTCCGCCGGTAGACCCTTAATCGGGTCGAAAGTCGCCCCGTAGAGGCGACCACCGTTAGAGGAGGCTCCTGCTCGACTGGGGAAGAGCGGCGGCTCTCCCCAGTTCGAGCTATCTCCTTAGGGCCGCCGGAGGAAAAGATCGCCCAATAAAATGGACGATCACTTCGTCGCACCAGCTGAAAGCCAGAAGAACATCTAAGCGAAAGAACCCCCGTGGAGAATCCGGGTGAGACTTTTCCTACCCCCTTTTTTTCCCTAACTACTTTCCTGTTAAAAGCTTTCTTTGAACTATTTCCCTGTTGTGAGGAAGCAGCGTTTGGGCAATGGGGAAAAACAGCTTTGGAAAAAAAATATATAAATAAAAACCAGTCAATTTTGATGGACTATTTAAATTTTGGAATACTGAGGGGACCTGAAAACATTTTATTCTTGACTATTATTGTTACAACTACGCATTTATTATTTTGAGCCCTTTCTTCATCTTTTTCAACACGAAAAATAAAAAATCTATTATTTGGAAAGGAAAAAAAAAAAAGATTTTTTGGTTTGCTGAGGACATCTTGTGTCGAAAAGTGGTACTGCAATTATATTTCTTTATGGCTGGGAATGGCTATGACTTTCAAAGGGTGATAACTACAAGATAACGGATGCAGCTGGCCTATTGAAAATTGAAGGTGAATGCTTGCTTGATTCTTATGAAGTAGAGCCTTCTTTAAAGATTAAAAAGCCTTATTACTATCGATATGGAACTTAATACACAACTGGACTATGAACTTATATTGGAAACAATTTTAGAAGCTGCAGAGGATATGAGTTCCTACTTTCAATCCCTTTTCCCTACACTGAGAGAAACCGTGGAAACCACAAAACAAACTAACTTTATTCAACTTCCAACACAACCTATCGAGAAGTCTGATGACTATACAACAACTTCAACAGAGATGTCTGAAGCATCAATACCAACAGAGACTGACACTCAGATACAACTTATTGAAAATCGAGAAAAGGTGGATAAACAATTGGCAAATATAACATGGAATAAAACAGCTTTTACCATCCAAAGGCTATTAGAAGAAAGGAAAGAGAACTTTGACCAATTTGAAGCGTTAAAGAATATGGACCTTTTAATATTGTGGTTTGATTATGTAGGAACCTTACTATGGAAACCACTATGGCATAGAAAGAAGCCCAGAGTTAGATTTAAAAATGTATTTTAAAGTCTTATTTAATGGGATTAAAAAGGCTTTGATTTCTTGACTGACTTAACAACTAATGGAACACGTGAAATTTTTAAGAGGATACCCTTTGTAATATTACTTTGTTTTAGATATGATATGTATTGGAGAAGTAAACTTTATCTACTGGTTTAAAAAGATTTTTATAGATATAGAGGCATTGATAGAATATATATTTAAATTAGATAGAAATTTATTTGTTGGCCTGATATTTTTATTTTAAGAGAATTATTTGGAAATAAAAGGAGAATAAGAGGGATGGGTGATAAGAGAAAAAAATGGTATCAATGAAGAAGATATGGGAATGTTGTTGCGAGAACAATATACCAGATATAATTATGTAAAAAAAAAAAAAAAAGGGCACCCGAAGTGTTAATAATATGTCTATTTAAGGCTAATTGAAATATAGTAATTGTAAGTTAGTAAAGCTTAAAAACAGGATTTGGATTTTTAGAATTGAAATGTAACTGATATTTGATAGGATTGTTTGAAACTTATATAGAATTTATTAATTTGAATAAGTAAGATTAAATGAGGGAATTAGAGAGGGAAGTTTAAAAGATTTGATTTGAGTTATATATTTGTGATTGTCCTTCTTTTTTTGGATGTTTAATATACCCACCTCCATGGTGGTTCCTAAGCACCTTAATGTAATCCCTGTACCCCTATAAAATCTAATAAAATATATTTAAAAAAATAAAAATAAAAATAAATGCAGCCATTTGACAAATTATAGATTTCAGAAATTAGCACTGTACTGCATTCTGCCAGTTGTTAAACACTCTAGCACCAAGCCTGTACCAAAAATTTAATGGTGCTGCTGAAAATGTACTGATTTTGTAATGACATCTTCTTTTAAACCTCCTAGGCCAGCCTAAGAGGATTTTTATCAGGCTTGAAAGAAGGAACAGTTTTGGAATAGCAGAGTCAAAAATATACAATGTCTCAAATATGTGCAGTTTTATACCATTTGATATTTGATACCCTGGTGCATGTAACCTCCTTCTTGTGGGAGTCTCTTTCCCTTGTTATTTTTTTAGTTCTGTTGCTCCATTAAATCACTTTTGTTGATCAGAAATTCTTTTAATCTCTAAAGTAACATAATTTGGTAGAATGTGACAAAGACACAAAGAATTAAATAAATGAATGGACTTTTATTAAATCATTTAAAAAAATCATTTTTTAAAAGCAGGCTAACTTATCCCATCACATTAATACTAGTCTACTCTAATATTAAAAATATTCCCATCCTCTCTTCCAGATAGAGGGATGTATTTTCAAGCTTGGACTTTGGCTCTTCTTCGGAGTTGTTCTACCTACCCCTCCCAGAGCCCTCTCCTTCACTTCATGCCTTCTGCTGGAGCATAACATAGGACGATTGGCAACTATACCACCCAACTTGTTAGAACAACTACAGAAAATCTGCTGTAAATCCCACATTTTTAGAAACTTGGGGGCCTTAAGCGAAAAGATGCTGCTTTTCTGTGGCAGGGCCAATGCTGTGGAACAGGTGGATATTGAGTTGGTCTGCTCCTTACTGCCTTTTTGGAAATCTGTGAAAAAGGAATTCTTTCAGAAGGTTTGCAATGATTTTGCAATGACATCCTCTTTTAAACCTCCTGGGTCAGGCTGAGAGGATTTATCCTTTCCTCTGTATTTATGGGATGCCACTTTCTCTTTCCTTTTTTTTATGGTTTTATTTTTGCTTTTGTGCTGATTGTGGTTTTTAAGCGTTATGATTTTTTTTGGCTTTGGTTTGTTGTATATCTGACGGTGGATGTCTTTAGTTGTTCTATTTCTATTCTATGAGAACTCTGCTGAGAAGTAATTTTGATTTCAGTAGGGTAGAAGTATGTGTATATAACACTGATACACACAGAGAGAGAGACACAGACTCACATACACATCATGCCAAATAATGGGGAATTATTCTGATTGATTTCCAAAAAATACTGTCATAAGATTCCCCCCCCCCCTAAATGTTTTGCCCTCAGGGTGATTCAGCACAAAAAATACAAAACTATTAAGGGAAACATCAATCCAGCTCACAGTAAGGATATGGCTGATCCACTTCTTGGAATAGTCATTATTGTTCAAAATGAAAAAGGGGGATATTTGAAGGGCTTTGATGCTAGCATAAACTGGTAAGGCCTCAATTAGGAATACTACCAAAAGTCATTATTTGCCAATTTTACATTGACCTTATTTGATGCCCATGGGATATAATGAACTGGATTTATCTATAGCAAGTATACACAATTTAAATTCACTCTATATATTCACTCTGCGTAACATTTTTTGAAATTTTATCTACATAAGAATGGGCATTGCATTATTAACCATGTAGAAATAATGTTACTAAAATTTTAACTGCATTATTTTTAAACTCATCTGCTAATTTTATTTTTCCCTTTGTGCCCCAAGGCTCAATAGTTTTATAGACACCTCTCTGTACCAATCTTCTTTCACTATTTAGAGTTTGCCCTGCACCCAATTTCAATTCTTTATTTTTTGGGGGGTGTAAACATATAATTTAACATTGTTTCTGAAGGATTCAATCTTATATTATAAACTATATTCATATAAATTTACATAAGTTATATACACAGACACACACAGACACACACAGACACACACACACTTAATGCAATTATACTGCAGATAGTAAAGAAAAGGACTTCAGTCAATGGGGTATTTCTTTCTCTACAAAGTCTGTATAGAAGTAAGCACTCCAGCCAATCTGGATAAGTCCACTTGATGTGACATGAACTAACTAAATAAATAAAAAACACCTACAAAGGCATAGCATAGGCTGAATTTGTAATGAAGTTCTCCACTCAAGAGTTTCCCTTCTATTCTGTTTATATGTCTTTCATTTTTCTTCCTTTCTAATTAGCTTTTCTAGTATTTGTTAAAAATCAAAATTGTGGCATTTAATCTCCGCTTTTCAGGCTTCTGATTCAAGTATCAGTTTAGGAAAAGCCTTATAGGTTTTTCACTTTTCCCAGTGATTCCTGCCAGTAAAGGGTGGTTAGACATCACAAGATCATGTCAGCAATTGGTCCTGTCGAAGAACTGGATCATGTGTTGCTGAATTCAAGATAAGAGAAAAATTCCAGTATAGCAACATAGGCATTTTCCCTTTCAGTTTCATTGCAAGTTAATGTCTGTGGCTGCCCCATCTCTATGGAATACTTTGTCCCCTGAGGTCCTGGTGACTTTTAGGAAACTAATTTTTTCATCATGTCTTTGGGGCTTAATTTTTTTCTGACTATTTTTAGGGTATTTTAATTAAGTTCATTTTTAATTCAGTTTCCCCAGTATGGTTCTTTTTGCTGACCTTGGGATTTTGCTGTAAAGTGCCTGAAAACTTTTCATGGATCTCTGCAGCGTGAGGATGGGGATGGAGAAAAGTGTCAAAAAATCATCAATTCTCCTAGGGGTTTTTGCCATTTTGCCTTTTCCAACCTTCCCCTTCAAGCTGTCTAATTCTTTAGCCTCCCCCTAAAGAATTAGATGGCTTACACCTACAACAGTTAAGAAATCAATAAGTTAGAAGAAGCAAGATTGAATTGAGGGATTTTTTTCTTGATCAGGTGTGTAAGCAGGGTACTCTGAAAACCTGCCAAACATTTTAGATGACCCTCACAATGGTGGGAGAGGTCAAAACATAGTTGTCCTCCCAAACTGTAGTAATCCAGTATGGATCCCACATGATCAAGAATGGAGCAAGGAGTACTTTCAGGTCCACTCTATATGCACAGGCTTCAAGCAGTCAATCACATGACTTAACATTGCCCTTTTTCTTGATCTAATGAATTCTGTAAATATTTGACAAGGCTGTATGTCATATAGAGCCAGTTTAATCTAGTGGTTATAGCACTAGGCTAGAAAGCGGGAAACTGAGTTCTAGTTCCACGTTAGATGGGTCACCTTGGGCCAGTCACACTCTCTCAATTCAACCCACCTCACAGGGTTGTTATTATTGGGGAAAATAGGAAGAGGGGGAAGGTCTGTTGGATAGGTTTGCTGCCTTGAATTCTTTGTAAAAATAATAAAGGCAGGAAACAAGTAAGTAAGTAAATAAATAAAACAGTGTGTCTGTTATAACAAAAGGATTTGACAACTGATCTAAGCATAAAGAAGTGTCTGTGAAAGGTTGCTTGCCTATTAAATTTTATTCATAATAATAACTAAACAATATTTTTTTCTTCTCTGCCCTGTTATCTGTTTCCCCTCATTTCCCCTCATCTTCAGTTTTCTTCTTCTCTTTCTGACCCTATGCAAATGTATATTTTCCTTGCCCTATCACCAGTGTTTCACATTGCCAGAAAAATGTGAGAATGGCTTTCTCATGAATTAGTGTGTGGGCCCCTGGAGATGACGCTTCATTTAAATTGGGGGTGTCCAATCATGGCGACTTTAAGGAATTCTGGGAATTGAAGTCCACAAATCTTAAAATTGCCAAGGTTTGAACCTGTGATTTAAGTGAAAACATGAGGTGATTTTTACCTCCATAAAGCAATTCATGGGGCCACAGACAACTTTGGACTAGTGCTGTGGAGAAGACTCCTTTCCTGAAATGCTTCCTGCACTGCTTCCAAATCCTTTGGTGTGGACCTCAAAACTGTCTGCAATGGCTGCAACAGGAAGTCAGCTTGAAGTGTCCTCAGGGCATACGGAAAGGATTGCCTGGCCCCTGGAGATGAGGTGGGTCCCCAGTCTTATGGGCTTCCAAAAAAGTATCAAGATCTGGCTGGCATGGGGGGTGTCTAAGAGTAAAGTTGGTTGGTGGCTTGGAGGAAGTCCCTTCACTTTTGAAACTTTTATAATCCTTAATTCTTTTTTAAACTCCATTTTTGCTATTATTTTTCTATGTTTATTTTTTCAGTTTTTACTTATAAACTGCCCAGAGTCATTTAAGACAGTATAGAAATTTGATAGATAGATAGATAGATAGATAGATAGATAGATAGATAGATAGATAGATAGATAGATAGATACATAGATACATAGATACATAGATACATAGATACATAGATACATAGATACATAGATACATAGATAAAGATTCTATTCCTTCATGAAGTTGCTTTGAAGGTACATTTGGTTTTAAAGTTAATCGAATGAAGCTCCACTGTAGCTTGCGTAGCCTTAGCAATTTATAATTCCATTGTCTAAATAAAGGAAGAAACTTAAAACTGATTTCTTTTGGATAATTTTTCCTGCACAGATTTTTCTGAACATGCCCATCACTGCCAGAATAAACCTCTGAAGGGTGTGCAGTATTTCTCTATATTTACTTGGGAGCACCTAGGATTGTAGCTCATGCAGGGCTAGCATCTGCCATAAATTGGTCTTGACTATGTACATGTGTAACTAAACTTTATAAGGATCTTATGTTAGAGAAGAAGTACGATCAATCTATTACTCCTAGCTATGCTTCTGCATGATCACCTACTATTGTTGATTCTCCCCAAAACAGTCTTTTTCCCATCCCCCCTTTTTTCTATTTCTAGAATAGAAAAATACTCAAATACTGAGACATTACAAACATACAGAGGGAAAATTGTGCTGAGAACGCTCATGATCAAAAAATGTTTTCCTCCCCCTTCTTCATTTTAGTGTGGGGAGAGGAAAAAACTTCTTTGTTCCTCACATCCATTGCTATGTCAGTACGGATGCTCAATGCTCTAGCTGAGTCACTGTGGGGAAAATGGGCCTTGATTGGAGAAGGTTTATTACTTCTGCATAGAGCTGTGATGGCGCAGTGGTTAGAATGCAGTACTGCAGGCTACTTCTGCTGACTGCCGGCTGCCAGCACTTTGGCAGTTCGATTTCCCACCGGCTCAAGATTGACTCAGCTTTCCATCCTTCCGAGGTCAGTAAAATGAGGACACAGATTGTTGGGGGCAATATGCTGACTCTGTAAACCCCTTCGAGAGCGCTGTAAAGCATTGTGAAGCGGTATATAAGTCTAAGTGCTATTGCTATTTCTCGGAAGGAAGGAAGGAAGGAAGGAAGGAAGGAAGGAAGGAAGGAAGGAAGGAAGGAAGGAAGGAAGGAAGGAAATCCCTGTTCCCAAATATGTAAGAATTTAAGCAAATTCATTTTCTTCAAAGAGTTTTCTTTTTTTTTTTTTGCATGTCAAGATTCTTTATGAATTTCTAATATGTCTCTCTTATTTCTCAAGTGCACATTTCACCTATGACCAGGAATAATAGACAGGGCAGGACTGATAACTGACTGCAACTTTCTGCAGAAGCACTAGATGGCAGGAAGTAGATACTCTACTTCCTCTAGAGCAGGGATGTCAAACTGCTGGCCCACGGACCGGATGCGTCACGCCGAAACCACGTCCACCCCATTGTCGGCAATGGGGAAAAAGTCACAATATGTCACAAAACATCATGTGATGTTGCGAGTTTGACACCCCTGCTCTAGAGTATCTGTTTAATAGCTCTATTTCTTTCTTTGTACATGTTAAAATTTACTTACTAGTTTTATTTCTTTTATTTACTTTTTTTCAAAATTTGTATTGTTTTTATTCTTTTTTAAAATTTAATTTATTCTAGTTCAAAGGGTCATTGTATCTGAACAAAGTCAAAAGTTATTTTTTTCTGTAATTTTCCTTTCCTGTTTGCATCCCCCATTTTTGTTTTCTTCCCTTTTCCCCCACCTTTTCTCTTTCCATTTTTTATTAATTTATAATTTATATTTTTTAAACTCAATAAATTTTATGAAAAAATTCTTTAATTACGTGTGTGTGTGTGTGTGTGTGTGTGTGTGTGTCATACACATGAGTATTTGTTTGTTGTCACGTAATGGTCACCTGATTTTGTTTTCCAACTCAGATATGATAGCCCTGAGATGTGATATAAAAATAAATAAAAAGAAAACTATAACATCAACAAAAAGGGCTAAAATTGCAGGTTACATAAAATATCTTCTTCTCAAAAGTCAAAATAGTTATTCATCTGACTATTTTAAATAGTCAGTTAAGATTATCATAATATTTGAAGGAGTTTTCACCTACATTTATAGCTATGTACATAAATAAAGCTTTAAGCAACTTTTTAATATATAGAATAACACTAATTAGTGAAAACAGAAAAGCAGTGAAGTACTTTTTAAAATAACTTTATTTCATAAGCCTTCAAACAAAGTTCAAGGCACTTATGGTGACTTCAACTGCCAATGTACTAATTTTCTATGATTCACTAACCCACAGTCCTCAGCTTGCTTACCTAGTAATAAATTCCATTGAACTCTTGAGATTTATTTTTGAGAAGATATGCATAGAGATGTGAACCTTGTTTGTGGTCCCTTTCAAAAATGGTCATATTAAACCCCATCACTAACAAATTTACCAGAAGATAAATTCATAAAGTAACTTTTCTCCTCTCCCTTCTATGTATTCTGACTCTTCGCTATTTGAAACCAGGGAGGATATAACTAGGATGTAACTAGGCTGCATTTTCTAAACACTATCCAAAATTGTGTTTTTGAGATGGGCGACTATATAAATTGGAATAAAAAAAAATGAATAAATAATGTCTAAAGGATTGAGAGGCTTAGAAGTATTTTTATAAATAAGAAATGGTGCTGGAGCCCTATGCGTAGAGTTTTAAAATGTAAACATATCTTCTATTAATATTATTTAATTAAAACACCTATTTAAAACAAGGTAGGGATAACATGGCTTTGGGAATTCTTTCCAATCTTTGACCAGGAGTGGCCATAGGAAGTTTCTCATTTTCTTACGCATGGTAAAGTATCATACTATATGTTTGCATACATGTGCACTGGGCAGGTTGCAATCTTTGGACCAGAAGCCAAGGGACCAGGAGAAAGGAGGGAGGGGAACTCAATCTGGAGCAGTCAGTAGGATTTTCACCTGTTGCCCATCTGCCCTCAATATCAGATTCAGCCATAATGTTGTATTCACCACTGAATAATATTCACTCTGCACAATATAGTCCACATATTAAGCAGTGTTTTAACTACACCTCTAAGAATCGGATGACTTCAATACTCACTAGATGGCAATCTTGATCTACAGAACTATAACTGAGATATATCCAAGCAATCTTTAAAGCCGGAATAATTAAATATGATTCTCTAAGAGGGATCTTAAAATTAGTTGTGGGCAAGGAAGATAAAAGAGGACAGAGCCATAAGAAGTCTCCAGGCAAATAATTTTGTGTATGAGGAAGAGGTTTAGGATAAAAGTAAATGTGAGAGAGAGAGAGAAACAGGGAGAAAAAGGGAAGGAGAGAGAGATTTTGGAGCTCAATGATAATTAGTAAATAAACTCCAAAGTTGGGACAGATTGTCCCTTGGGAAAGTTCTGTAAAGGACTATAAATCAGAGAATGCCCAGCCTGGTATGTTGACATCAGAACAGATTTCCAGAAGATTCTCTGTTCCGTGTTCAACAAATGCAAAGGGTGAAAACTCTGACTCTATTCCCCCTTCACATCTCTCTCTCTCCTATGGGAATCCAGCTCTGTTTCTGTGACCAGCCACAGGATCTCTAATGTTGTCATTTTAGGAAGCTAGCAAAATGCTCAGGTTTTCTTGTCAGTACATTTCCCCAGCCAGGATGAACAGACACACAGGAAAAATGAAAATAGCCTAAGCGATGTTAGGTGTGTTGAATAATTTTTTTTTTTATCATTCAGGAGAGTTTGAAAAATAACTTAGGTTCAGTAAAAATACACGCACAGCTAAACCACGTTTCTGACCTCTCTTTTAAAAGTGTACCTGCAAACACTGAAGGATAACAAAGCAAGGCACAGGGCCCTTGTTTGCTCTGCATTTTGGCAATCCTGTAGCCCATTCTTCGCTTGGCGGGTTTGCTTAAAAAGCAGTAATTTGCATTGTGAGCTGAGCATTCAAGGCTGTTCCACAGTTTTAAAGCATAAGGAAGCTTTGTTTCGATCTGTAAGGATCTGAGTGCTGTGATCCCAATCTGGAAAATGTGGTTAGAACCTATTCAGCCCTTGATAGTGCCTTTCTCATGGGATACCCTTCAAGCTAACAGGGTTGTCATTGTGTATCCACTCTTCCCTTAATTACTGAATCATTCTCTGTTTATCTCTAGTAGGGCCAGAAACAAAAAATAATAATAATATAACTATATCATTTTAAGAAGCTTGCCCTTCTTTCATACTCTGTTTAGAACTGCAGTTTCTCTGCAGGGTTTTCAACCAATTTTACTACTTTTAAAAAAAAATGTTGGTCCCATTGTGAGGTTTTAACAAACCGCTGGACAAACAGGAATTCAATACATGAAAAGCATTCTCAGTGACTCTGTCTCCATGCTGGAACCATCTTTCCTACTTAACTTTTTTCCCATTCTAAGCTGCTATGAAAACATAAGATTGAAAAATAATGCAATGCTTGGCTTCCTCTAGTTTCTTATAAGTACAGTGATAATGATAAGTTAAAGATTGATCATCTTTCTCAAAACATTTTGATTCTAATTCTTATTTCTGGTACGTTGTTAGGGAATGGAATACAGGTAGTCCTAGACTTATGACTGTAAGTCATTGCAGTCTTTAAGTGAACACCATGATTATTAAGCAAATCCATTTCCCCAATGGGTATTTTTTTGCCAGAAACTTTATTAGGACTAACAAAACATCTTTGGTGCAATATTTGAGATGTCCAACATTCTTCATTAAGTTGGGTGTTAGACAAAAGAAAAATATTTAATGACTAAATTCAGATATCATTTCTTGGTGTCAGTTACTTAAGTGAAATTTAACCTTTGCTATAGACCTCAGCTAATTAATTCTACAAGTGAAGAGGCATGGTTTATTCCAGTGGTGGCGAACCTATGGCACGCGTGCCAGAGGCGGCACTCAGAGCCCTCTCTGTGGGCACTTCTCTGAACTGCTGGTGGCAGGCTGCACTGCGGCGGTCGAGGGGCTGGCAGGCTGTGGCTGCTGATGGGACAGTGTCGGCCCCCATGCGCTCGCTGGCCTCTGTGTGTGGGGGCCGATGGTGTCAGGCAGCAGCCACCCCGGCCCCTGCCTTGCCTTGCCCTGTGATAATGGCACCCCCGCCCTGCCTCGCCTCACCCCACAGGACGAGCCTCCTGCCCACCATCCCACCTGCCAGAGACCCCCTGGATCTCCCCCAACCCTGCCCGGCCCCCATAGGCGTTCCTCCCCACAAGCAACATTGAGGTGACCACGCCCACCTTGGCCACACCCACCCAGTCTGCCATGACCACCACAGCCACGCCCACCCAGTGGGCCATGCCCACCTGGCACTCGGCGATAAATAAGTGGGTTTCGGGTTGCAGTTTGGGCACTCGGTCTCTAAAAGGTTCGCCATCACTGGTTTATTCAGTAAACCATGTTAATCAAACTATAGCTTAGCCATTAGAATCTGAATCAGGCTTACATCTACGACCTGAAGTCACTTTTTTTAAATAATCAAACCCCTTGCTTTATGTAACAAAGTTATATTGCAATCTTATACAGTAACCAAGAAGTAATGCTTCTGAAAAAAAATGTATACATAAGATAGTACCACTAAAGCAGAATCTACATATCTATATGTTATTTGCATTGGTCCTATGTTAAAGGATCTTTAGGTGAGAGAGTAGAAGTCCTAGGATGTTGGGGTGTATGGAAAAACAACATTCCATTAAGAAAAATACTGTTGACAGAGATTGAATCTTCCTCTGTCTCCATACTAGCAATTCTTATGGATGACTGTACAATGTCTTATTCATCAATTCAATTTATACATTGCATCAATCCAGTGTTTTTCAAACATGACCACTTTAAGTTGTGTAACTTCAATTATCAAAATTCTGGGAGTTGAAGTCCACACATCTTAAAGATACCAAGTTTGAAAAACACTGCATTAACTTATAATATGATGGGAAATACAAGAAAATTAGTTGAATTCAACCAACATGCTATATTTATGTATATATTTATAAAATTTATTACAGCCACCCCACACTAAACAATATATTTATAAACTATGAAGACTGGATTATCACATCACTGCTAAGCTTGATCTACGATATCTGGGTTGCAAAGTTCCAGATGACCACTAGAATAGCAGTCTTGAGATGTTGGGGCTTCTCTGTCACATCCCTACTTTTGACTCCTGTGTTTCGAGAGAAGGAAGCAAGGGAAATGTTAGCTTAAGGATTTTTGTAGCACTTCCAGATCAAGGTGACAAAAAAATCCAGATGATCCCAACAAGGCAGCGAAGACTAAAAGCGTTAAACATCCTTTTGATGCCAGCTAGTGGCCATCTAGATTTTTGCAGCCCAGTTATGATATCCACATGCGAAGCTAAGAACAAATAAATTATATTTTGGCTTAGTTTGGTAGGTATAGTCTGTGTAGTGTAATCAGCCAAGACCCAGCAGATTTGAGAAGACAGCCCCAAAAGAGTTATTGCTTTGTTCTAATTAGTCTGTGGTTTTAGGAAAGCTCTGGAGCTCAAGGCTATGCAAAGCTTCAAAGGGGTGCTTCACTCCGACAAAGATTCAGTTCAATTCCCATGGAAGCAGATTCACAAAATGAAGTGGGGACCTGCTTTGATGTAGCAAACTGAATCAGATGGCTCCAAAGTGGTTACAGACTCCATGGCTTTTCTGTTGCTTTGGAGGCTTTTTGCAGACAAAATGCAATTTTGCCTTTTCACTTCTATATATGGAGAAGACTGGGGGCCGGACGGTGGGGGGGGGGGCGTTGTCAAGTATTTTCCCTGACATTTAGTAAGTGACTGGCCAATGAGTTTATCGCCTCATTAAGTTCTCTGCCTATCAGAGCTCTCTTGGGGTGGTAAGGGTGGCACTGCTTCAGGCTTCGTTCATTTTCTTAGTACTCAATGCTCATTAATGTGGCCAGCTAGAAGGCTTAACTTTGCTTTCTCCTGTGCAAACAGAATTATACATGTTTGTGATGATCCTGTCAGCCAATTTAGAGCCTTCTTCATTTCTTAGCATTTTGAATATGGTTTCACAGTTGACCAGTCCAGCAGCCCTTTGGAGCCATATCTTACTTTTAAATTCTGCTTGATCCATGCTCCGTAAGTTTCTCAATTATGAGTGAATGGATTAACATTTATTTATATATATTTTTCCCATTTCTAAAGCTGCCCAGCTTCTTTCAGTGACTAAGGGCAGAATATCAATTTAAAATCAAGAAAGAGAGAGGATTCATAAGGGCTGGCTGAAATGTTCATTGCTTTTAAGAATAAGAGGACCGCAAGCCTATCAATGCTATTTTCTTTGGGCAAATCTGTTCATAGCCTGCATATCTATGGCCTTTTACCCCAGTGCGCCAGCCTACTTGTTCTAATGAACCGATAGAGTGGCAGCCAAGCTCTATGAGGTAAAATTTATCAATGGGCTTTTTCCAGCCTTATCCCGTTCTGAGAGGTTTCTTTTAGGAGTAGCCAGGTTTGCCATTCAGCTATCCCAATACACCTGGTATCTCAGAAATTGTATTAATTAGAAGGCCAAGTGAATGGGAATTCTTCACTACAATGTGAATCTCAGGATCTCAGAAAATGAAGGGCCTAATGCTTAAATGGTTTTTGAAAAATAATACATTTCATTTGGAGGGAGGATACTTTCACCATTGATTCAACCTATCTCTATAGGCCCTTTGGGGGAACAATTTGGAGTTTGCTGTGTTGTCCTTTCCCCATCCTTGTTAATCTCTGCCTTAAAAGAGGCACCAGGGAAATATTTCAGACATTTAGTGGAGTCCTTGACTGCACCTGGCTGAAACATGGCAGGGTCAATTCCTTTTAAAAAGTCTACCATTTTAGTCTGCCAAAGAAAGGAAGGAACAAAAGTGGCTGCAGGCATTTTGATGCTTGCCCATTACTGAATATGCACAAATGTGTTTTGAATTGAATTTTGAAGTAGCTTGGATCATGCTTATTCAACTTGCAAATATACATCTCCAAATTCAACCAAGACTAATTGCCCAGAAGTAGCCTATTTTTATTTCTCTGCATAAATTTAAATGCTAGCAGAACAGATATTTATGGCTGTATTTTTATAGCTAGAAAGTCAACTTTGGCCTGAGAAGAAAAGTTTTTAGAGAGCACATTCCACTGAATGGCATACAAGATTAATAAATTATTGTTATAACAAATACAACAATCATTGGTTGAAAACTAATTATGTCTTTTAACATAGCTGTGAATAGAAAATATTGGTCATCATAAAGACATCACCTTCCTCCCTATACAAGACACCTAACAATGAGGTTACACTGCCAATTATCAGAGTCATAACTGAAGAAATTATGCCTAACAGTTGAAATAAAATTCTCCAACGAATTAACAGGGAGAGTGTGAAGTGATTTATGCCAAATGCTGATGTAAATCTTGAGTCTTCAATGCAAGACCACAAAGTTCTGCATTATAATTAATTTTCATGCCAGTCCTATTAATGATCCACTTTCAGAGCGATTTGTTGACAAGAATGTGTATAGTTGTCGAAAAGATCATTAAACCCTCATGATAATGAGCTCTTTTGATAGAAACTCTCTATTTAGTAATTATCATTTGATTGATTTATCACTGACTGTGGCATTCAGCTTCATAAACAGATCATGAATTGCTCCATTTAAGTAATGTAAACATTTTAGAATTCCGTAAACTGACTCTACAACAAATCTAGTCAGACAGGATCAACCCGTTTCAAATGCAACCTTGCAGCTTGAGAGATGGACACACAACCATTGTAAAAATTACACTGACCACCAAAGACAAGATTGTCTTACCTATTTCTGCCATGGTTATCCCTGGAGCTAATTGTCCATTGTTGCAAAAGCTATAGGTAAACAAGTTTGGTACAGAAGTGAGGTCATAAATAGGTTCTTGCTTGATCTGTTTGATTCCGGTCATATCTAAGCCAGACTGATCTGGGGAGGGCTGAGCAGAATCCACACTGTAATAACCCTCTGACTTCGGCAGGTCAATGACGTGCCCATTTGAATAAGTGCCATCTGTTTCATTGTTCAGGTTGCTTAAGCCATTGCTGATGCTAGTGCTGTAGACTCGGGCCAAGGCTTCAGCCTCGCCACTCTGTTGCTGGCGCTGCTCCTGCAGCCGCTGCTGATGCTTCTGTACCTCAGCATAGAGGCTGTCCCTCTGCTTCTTGGACATTCTTCCAAACTTTACAGCTGAAACAAGAACAATTTCAAAAATACATTGGTATTCTTATTTTTAAAATATCACTTTGACCAGGTGCAGGGTACTAAGTGCTTCAAACTGATTAGAAATCATTAATCTTTAAAGGCTATGCCAATCTGTGATTTAATAATGGTTATTAGATAAAGCACAACTGAATGGATTTATACCACATATAAGGCAGCGAAGGAGTTTAAGAAACCACATTTGTTGAGAGAATTTTTTATACGGTATAAGATGTCCATCACTGGAATCATTCATTCATTCATTCATTCATTCATTCATTCATTCATTCATTCATTCATTCATTCATTCATTCATTCATTCATTCAGTATAAGAAGCACCATGGCATCTGGGAGATTGCTTTCAGTATGCAATCTTCTTGAAAATCTTTGCATATAAATCTCTTATTTTGTCTCAATTAGACCAATAGAGGAATATAAACCTATATATTTACTGTGCAAAGACTGAAATAACCTGTACAGGAACTCAAAGAAAATTAATATTGAGCAACTGTGAACTTATCCATTTTTAATGGGAGAAAAAATTTGTTCATATAATAGTTCAAGCAATTCAGTTTTGTTTCCACCTGTTTAACTTCATGGTGAGAAAAGCTTTGTTTATATATACTTGTTAAAGTAAGAATCAAGCTGTTTCTGCCTCATTCCCTCGGAAATCTCAGCAACTTTACCTTAAGACCAGTAAACATGAGATTAATCTACTAGAAAGTAAAGACTCCAGATACAACAAGAAATGTTTAGCTTTAACTTCATTCCATTTAATAAATAGTTTGTTAGTTAAATTAACGGTCTGTCCATTACGGTAAATTGAAATTTTACTGCATATGCCATTTATGTCAATTACATAATTACGGATATAATATAAATGGATGCAAATTATGTAATTTGGATTTAATGGATATTTGTATTTAACAGATGACCCTCCATACTCATTACTGTCATAGATTGACTTATCAGGTTTATCAGGATTATTTTACAGTTGATTTCTTCTTCAATGTCCTGTAAATTTCAATCAAAATAGTCTACCCTGTCTGATTCTTCTAGAAATCTATTTGGTAGTTGAGATATACATTCATTTAAAAAAAGGTTTAGTAATGATGATTTTTAAAAAAATAAATCAGCCTGTTCATTGTTTTATAATGTTTAGAATAACAGTTAATGTTGGTCATTGTAAAGAGAGAGTATTTAAATTTTTAACTCACAGGCTTTCACTAATAGAGTGGAAGAAAATGATGTGATATAGTCCTCTGCAAATTTGGAATGTAAACAATTCCAAATTATTTAAAAGCCGAAAGGATGTCCTTTGTGTTAAGCATTCTTTTTAATTGAACTTGAGATTTCTGAAGGGAATGGAGAATATTTTAAGTATTTTCTTTTAAAAACACATAGAGTCTGACAGTGACCATAGGATATATTGTCACCCAAAGTGACAACCTGTTGTCCTTGTATGTATACTCTTTTGCTGCTTGCCTTTTCCTGACAAGGGAGCTGTAGGGTCTAGTCTCCCAGGCTCACTCACTCCAATTGCTCACCCTAGCCAAAGTTAGATTGAAATCAAGAGAATATTCTTCCTAGAGTGCCAGGCAACCACCATCCTGCTGTGCATAATGAACAGCCTCGCAACTGCTTTTTCATCTCCCCGTGTTCACTGTGCAGCAAACCAGGGCTCTAAAAATATTCTTTTCAGATTTGTATCCTGTGTGATTTATCTATTTTCTCCAAACCTTTAATCTGTGCACTAACAGGATTAGTACTCTTGGAAGATAACAAGCCCCAACTCCCTATTATCACAATCTGTCAACGGGGCTGTTATCTTCACACACACTTTTTGGGGAAGTGGGGGAGAATGTTATACAGGTTACAATGAAGGGAAATAACAGACTAAGGGAAACACTCTACAGGAATCACACTTCCTCTAAAGAAGCACAATTTGTAGGTTACATCCCAGAAAAGATTTGTCACATATAACTTTAAAGTAATAAAAGGGTTCATTTCTTCTGACAAGAAGAGGGACAAAATTGCCTGTCATGATGCAAAGCAATATTGTCATCTTCATTAGCCATTTTTTTTCAATAGGTTGGTACAGAGCTGGGGACAGCACCATGCAGAAATCCTTGCTGTTTTTGTCAGAATGATGAAAGCAGGGTCAAGCATTGCAAGCTCTTCTGCCTTCCGACATGTGAGTGACATCATGACCGCATTCCAAAGGGGCAGAGCTCATGTTGTGTGCCTCAATGTTGCTTTCATTATTCTGACCCCCTTTGTTCTCTCTCTCTCTCTCTCTGTCTCACATGCACACACACACGCACACATGCACGCACTGCTGTTGACCAGGGAAAATGTAGCCCTATACAAATTGCTGGACTGAAACTCCCATCAACCCAAACCTTGAGCTATCTTGCCTGGGATTCATTTGATCTGCAATCCAAAAACATCTGGCAGCATCACTTCAGCTCCACAATAGACACTATAAAAGACACCTGTATGAATAGACATTTCTTTCTAGATTGAGGTAATATTTGGCCACAAAAGTGACATGACATCAGGTAGGTACCTGTCGTCTATGGAAATTATCCAGGTCATGATTATCCCACATGTGCATAGGTACATGTCCTTTCATAATCAGGAAGTAGCATGCTACTACTGTTAAGGGAATATTTCAGACATTCTGGGATTTTTCATTTCATTGTCACTATTTGACCCGCTGCCATTACAAGGAAAGTGTTGCAGGGTAAGAGATTTGGCCTTCTTAATGAAAATAAAATAATAAAATATGCAGGAAAAATGTTTTTAGACTTGCGAAAAAATGGAACAGAGCAAGGACACATCACTCAAGAACTTTTGATATTTACTGCATTGAAACCCTTAAGAACATAATGGAGCTAACCTTTAACGTAACATAATTTCTATAAAAAAAATAAATGCAGCTTCTTGTATATTAACATTACTCAATATTAGGCTTCATTCTTCCTAAAAGGTTATTTAAAATATTCAAGAAATTGCATTCATTTTCAAGGCAAAATATATTAACTGTAGTAGACTCTCCTATCCTATGCATTGCATACTAGTTCAGTCCCCTGTCTCCTTAAAAAAAGAAAGCCCCAAACAAGCTGGTAAGTTCACCTAAGTTGCTTTTACAATGTGCATTTAACCACACCTATTTTCATACCATTTTGTTTTCAGCTATATTGGAACATAATTCAATATCTTTCTTCTTCCTCCATATTTGTAAGACTGACTCTGGTGAACAACAGTAAAATCAAATCATGGAAACAATTAATCAATGAAAAAACAATGGTTAACTAGGAAGAAACAATCCACTATCTGCCTTGTGCACCCAGCTTCACAAAGTAGTCCTCCTTTCACCCTAGTCCAAGGCCTAGGGCATGGGTCGGCCACCCGAAACATCGAACGAGCCGCACGGACCCGTTTGGCCTAAAAAAAAAAACCCCTGGGAGCCGCGCCCGTTCGCGCATGCGCGCGCACCCGCATGCCCGTTCACGCATGCGCGCGCGCCCGTTCACGCATGCGCACACGCGCCCGTTCGCGCATGCGCACACGCGCCCGTTCGCGCATGCGCACACGCGCCCGTTCGCGCATGCGCACCCCCCGCCCGTGCACCCCCCACGCCCGCGCACCCGCCTGCGCCTGCGCGCATGCGCTCCCCAAAATGGCGGAGGAGGCTCCGGAGCCGCAGGTAATACCTCAAAGAGCCGCATGCGGCTCCGGAGCCGCGGGTTGCCGACCCGTGGCCTAGGGGAATAGCTGAATCTTTAAGGCTTGTCTGAAGAAGATCAAGCCTGGGACTGTTCAAATATCTGTGGGAATGCTGTTCCAAATGACAGAGAAAGCACTTTCGTGATTCCATGAGATGACATTGCTTAATGGATGGACCTGGAGCATGTTGATTCTGTCTGAATAGACAGGCTGGAAGACAAGCAGCCAGTTTGGTCTGTGGCTAAGGCACTAGGTGGGAACACTGAGTTCTAGTTCTGACTTAGGCATCAAACCAATTGGGTGACCTTAAGCTAGTCCCTCTCTCAGTTCTAAAAAGAAGAAGGCAATGGCAAACCACTTGCAAAAATCTTGCTAAGAAAACTGCATGGATTGACTCAAAGGTCAACACATACATATCTATGTTGACCACTATTCAAGCAGTGCCTTGAATAGTGGCCATAATCTTTCTGGCAACGAGGACAGTTTGTAAAAAAAGAGGAGTTGCCTGGGCATATGGAGGAATGTCCATTATTGGAACAGCTGCACTTTTGCATGTTCTTCAAAGCAGTCTCACATAAAGTTGCTTTTGCTTCCTTCCATAATGTCCAAGTTGATTATGATTTACCAATCAGTGTAGAGGAGTTCTGAAAAATGCTTCTGATTGACAGCACTTTCAGCCACTTGTTGCTCAGCCTGTGCTAGTGAATAGCCAAGGGCAGAGAATGCAACCAATCCAGGCTTGCTTTCTCCTCTTTAAATTTGCCAGTTGCTAAATGCTCTGTCACCCAGTTAGTAATGTTTCTTTCTCCTTTGCTTCATAAAAACCAGAAGCAAATAAACAAATATTTTTATTTATTCATTAAATTTATATGCCGCCCATCTCCCCGATAATATTTCCAGCAATTGTCCCTAAAACGTGAACAGACAATACAATAATTTGCTCACGTTATCAATTGTAATGGTTATAATTGGTGGCTGAAATTTTCTTTTTTGTGCATTTACTCAATGCACTAGTATTTTCAATTCTGTAGGCTACCTTGAGCTTTTTTTGATTCAGTGGACTTCCATCCATCCATCCATCCATCCATCCATCCATCCATCCATCCACCCACCCACCCACCCACCACCCACCCCCCACCCACCCACCCATCCTATATCTATCTATCTATCTATCTATCTATCTATCTATCTATCTATCTATCTATCTATCTATCTATCTATCTATCTATCTATCTATCTATCTATCTATCTATCTATCTATCTATCTATCTATCGAAAGTTTAAGCTGCCCATCTCGGTCACATAGGGACTTTGTGGCCTGTAAATAATAGATAAAAATAAATAATAAAATAATAAATAATAAAATAAAGCTTTCATCATAATAGGCTGCTCTGGGGCCTGCTGTGAGCAATGTTTGTGGTTTGAAATTAAAGCATTGCTTCAGTTTAATAGACAAATGGGGGTGGGGGCATGGAAAGGGACCTGTTAAATGCATAATACCACATGCATAAAATAGCAAATGCCGTATTCCAAAGTCTACTTAAACCAAGGTCTGGCAAATCCCATTACAGTTGTTGAGAAATTTAGCTTAACGCTTATCAGCAATTCTGTTCCAAATTTCCATTGTGACATCTTGTACTTGGATTAATTTTACTCTCTGTTTGACATCATAACCCCTCTAGTTACAAAGCCTTCTGTTTGGGGAACAGCAGGGATCCATGTCACCGAACAGAAAGATGCCTTTACTTTGGGAAAGGGAAAACAGACTGCAAGGAAGAACAGTTCCAAAGACTGATCTGTGAATCAGAAAGCCAGGGCTTTACCATCTCGAGACATTCCCAGGGCAAGACACTTCTGCAGTCGGCAGTGTTGGCAGCGATTTCTGTTGGTTCTGTCAATTAAACAGTTTCTCTGCCTTGGGCAGGAATATGAGGCATTGTTTTGCTGACTCCTCCTGAAGAATCCCTAGTGAGGAGAAAAAGAAAGACAGCTAGATCTCTGTATTTAAGGCAGCATCTCAGAACCATCCTTGCAATTAAAATAGTGCCTGGATGTGATATAATTTTTGAAATTTTGCCAGGTACAGATAAAGTTGGGATAATAATGAATATCAGCCTTAGTGCTTGAACACAAGTCCCTACTTAGCTACGATACTCTGAATAATGCTAGTCTGCCTGCATTCTCAACTTAACGTTTCTCTCACAGTTGTTGCAAAGGTTAAATTAGGATAATTGTATACACACACTTTCCCCCAGAAGCTCCAAAGATTTTAGAGGGATTGTCAGGATACAAAAGTGAGAAATTAATGGAAAAGGGTTTCTCAACCATAGGTTAAGAGGTGTGGACTTCAACTCCCAGAATTCCCCAGCCAGCATGGAGTTGAAATCCACACAGCAAAGTTGAGAAACACTAATGTAGAGTAACAGGTTTAAGTCAAGAGTTATCTCCAAAATCTCTTGACTGACAGTGCTCAGTTATACAATCTATAAAAATGATGAAGCTACTATTGTAAATAAAAGGAATACTTTTATTAACCATATCTTCAGAGTTTCTAGAAAACTTGATATCCTTAGAAAAAAGAAGAAGAAAGGAACAAACAGCATGATATGATTATGAACGAGGGGACTTTTTTTAAAGCTTTCTGAAGTACTGTTCAAATCTTAACTCTTATCATTCAGAGTTGAATAATATGAGTTGCTAAAATTTTGTAATCTTACATATGCTTACCTGGGAGTAAACTCTGTTCAATAGAGTGATATTTCAGAATATGTATAGACTATGCAATGCCTTCTTAAATAAATGTTTCTGCTCCATTTTTATTCAACACATTTGCTCTCCCCCCCCCCCCCCCGCAATCTGTGGCAAGTATGACAAAGAAATGTCCTGCTGTGCCGGCAGTTTTTATTTCCCCTGACTAAGCCAAACAGAGGGGAACTCAAGTCTTTTTCATTCAAATGTCATAATTTTTTCTCACTCATTTGAAATAGGAGCTAGAAGCAAGACTTGAGCTAAAGAGATGTGTGCATTTATATTTGTTGAGAGGCTGTTTTATATTTACAGAGAACATGTTCTTATTGTGCTACTTGCACATGCCCTCAAACATTTTGGAAAAATCACATGTGTAGTCTTGAGATCAGGGAGAATGGCTGACATTTTTGCACCATTTTGAAAATCCTTGTTGAAATGACTCTCGTTTAATCCAAATATGATGGAAGCTGCCACAGAATGCAGTGACGACACAGACACATAAACATTACATACCTTGCAGCCTTCACAGGTGATGACCCCATAGTGTATTCCAGAGGATTTGTCACCACAAATTTTGCATGGTATCACTTCAATTTGTGCTGGAAAAGAAAGAAAGTGTTGGTGCATGTTTCTGCAGTTCTCTCTTTTCCTTAATTTTGCATCATGAAATAGATAGTTGAGGAAGCCCAGCCGGTCACTATGGAATTCTATCCTATAGTGCTGTGAATTCTCAAACACAATTTCACTGTAAATAATGTAGGGTTATTCCAATTTCTTCTTTCAAGCTACTCTTATCTCTCTAGACAGCGTGCTCCATAGATTTCATCCTGCATTTACTTGTCTTGCTGATAAGTCTAAATTCTTCTTTTCATAATTACATGTCATGGAAATCTATTCTTCTCTATAAATTAGCCTCTTGCCTCTTCTAATAATTTTTCAGGCAGAAATCTAGACTTTTCCTACAGCCCTGGATGACATGCAGAGAAATAACAACTCCTTTCATTTGCACCTGGCACGGTACAGTTCCAGGTGCAATATTGTAGATCACAATATTGATCTACAATTTCCCCATAAACTATTATAATAGAGATACCAGGTCACAAGAGACATCAATCTATTTATAAGCTTCTATGAACTTTTACTCTAACTGCAATACTTTGTATATGGGAAATTAGTGAAATTCTATTTTGCCCACATTTTCTTTTTTTCTTATATATCAATATGCATTAAAAGGATCATATAAGCATTATCAAGAAAAGGGATAAGGTTTGCATTAAAACCAGCCCATAATAATTTGCCAATTTGGTATAAATTTCAATATAATGTGATATATAATGATGTAACCATTATATTGTTAGGCTTGGTTTTCGGTGGCCTCTTCAGGTTCCTTAACTTTTCTATGGGTCTCACTGAAAGACTACAGGTGAGTCACTTGTTTTCAGTCCAAACCACCCTATGACTGGTCTGAGACCCATAGAAAAGTTCAGAAACCTGAAGAGGCCACCGAAAACTAAGCCTAAACCTCTTTCCATGTAAGATTGACCTAAGACATTTTGTGACTGCATTGGTTTTAATGGAAAAGAAATCTTTACACTAGTATCACAAGTATTGTCCATGTGACATAAAATTACTGATAGAAACTTAAAAGCCACGGCAACAACAACATATTTACTCTAAAGCTGGTTCAGGACACCTTTATGAGGCATCTGAATGGAATTAAGGATATAAAAATATGTGATTTATGAGGCAGTAATGAATAGAATATTCATTCTTCTGCACTCAAATGTTCTTGTGAAGAAATATATACAGGTAGTCCTCGACCTACGACCACAATTGAGCCCAAAATTTCTGTTGCTAAGTGAGACATTTGTTAAGTGAATTTTGCCCCATTTTATGATTTTTTTTTTGCCACAGTTATTAAGCGATTCACTGCAGTTGTTAAGTTAGTAATATGGTTGTTAAGTAAATCTTGCTTCCCCATTGACTTTGCTTGTCAGAATGTTGCAAAAGGTGATCACATGATCCCGGGACACTACAATTATCAGAAATATGAGTCAGTTTCCAAGTAGCTGAATTTTGATCAATGGGGATGCTGCAATGATTGTAAGTGGGGAAAACGGTCATAAATCACTTTTTTCAGTGCCGTTGTAACTTTGAGAGGTCACTAAATGAACTATTGCATTACAGAAGACATTATCCATGCAACTTGAATTCAGAAAATTGTATGTAAAACTCCATATATTAAGAACCCAGTGCCAAAACATTCTATATTAGTGAAAGTTTTGAACAATAACAAATGAATATTTTTCAGAAGGTATATAATAATCAGCTGGATTTCAAGTGATTTGTGCATCCCTATCTGAAATTGTTTCCGATAAGAAAAATTAAATAATGTGTTAGAGAAAATAGCTGGAAGCTAGATTTTCGGCTGTTAACTTTTGATTTTTTTCCATTTGGGGACTATTTTGTACAAACAGGCATAATTAGATGATAAAGCTCATCACATGAGAATTCTATCCTGTTAAAAAGTCATTTATGAGTCAGCCCTGAGGACTTCAATCAAAGACATTCAAAGGTAATATGGATCAAGGCCCTTTGTGTACATGCTATACTATAAAGAAGAAATCTCCGGATGCCACGCTTTACCTAATAGACTACTCAAGAAATAATGCCTATTAAAAAAAATCCTGTAATTATGCAAGTACATTGCCTGACAATCAGGATGTATGGGGAAGGTCTATTACTATATAAAAATGATACAGTATAGCAATGATTGCTTTTGGACTAATTCATAAGCGAGAGTCACAAATGATTTATATGCGCACATTGTATATGCATGAATGCATTCATTATGAACAAATGAATTACACACTGGAATCTGGAATATAACAAGAAAGAGGTTTACCAGGAAGAGATTTAAGAAGTGATTGGACAACCATTTACCTGAAAGGGTGTAGGGTTTCCTGCCTGAGCAGAGGATTGGACTAGAAGACCTCCTAGTTAACTCTGTTATTCTGTAAGTCAGTTGTGTTATTTTGTATTGTACAAAAGTACACTTTTGTATATAATACATATTCAAAGCACTATGTAGGTTTTGCAGAGTATTGTGAATTTTCTTGAGATAACCCCTAATGTATGGAGATCCATAAATACCAAGGCTTATTTCCTCCAGGGAGGAACTAAAAAGGTCTCTCTTGAGAGTCTCTTATCTCCAGCTCCTACATTAAATATACTGTATGCTCTGATCACATTGGTGCCATCAGACCGATTCTCTCTTTCTTTGAGACACCATAACATCTGAACCTCATTATCTACTCAAACTTCAAGTCTCAACCCAGAGAGTCCCATGAATGAAGAGCCGAATGGTTGGCTGAAATGTCTTATATTGCTCTTGACAGCAGGGATGGGAAATGTCACTACAGTCACGTCTGCAGCTTTGCAGCATATTTCTATTATTATAGGAACAACTAACGCAAGAGAGGAAAGAGAAACAGGCAGGCTTCATGTTTTGCAATCACAAACATATGCTAGGAAAGGCAGACAGCAGCATTAGCCTTTTTTTTTTCCCTAGAAGACTGCAACACAGTTTAAGGACTTGTAACAGAAACTTGAATCAATTAACGGCTGAAAGAAAAAGAAGTGACTATATTCCTGAAACATCTTGAATTACTGTAATTAACACACAGGGTACTAGGTTTCCTTTGCAGATTTAATGATGGCCAGCATCTCCTACATCTTGTGGACATTGCAGCTTTGTTTGACAATTGAGAACAAGGTGTCCCTCCAACTCAGCTTTCCCCTATGGAGGCAGGCAGATAATTGATAAATTAGTTTAGCCTATGCTTCTTTCCATTCAGCAGAAATGAAAGGAAAATCCCCTCTTCCAAATTTATCCTAGCAGGCACGTTTGAAATTTTGTACAAGTTTTGTGGAACGATGGCTTGGCTTATAAAGAAGGGATGCTGAATAGGGATCTTTTTATCAGTGGAATGCAATCTGCTCAGTGGTGGGATTCAAATATGTGAACAACCGGTTCTCTGTGTGGATGCCGCTTCCGGAAGTCCATTCTGGGCCTGGGCAACAAAAAATTAGCTACCAGTTCTGCCAAAGTGATGCGAACTGGCTGAATCCCACCACTGAATCTGCTGAAATAATAGAGAAGGAACAACATTTTTCTAGTTTTCTTACTGTTGCCTTCTATGTCATCTTATGTAATATCCCAGATATCCCTCTCTTGTAGTTTATGGTAGAAAAAATGTAAAGCAAAGATAAATAACCCAATCCAGAATCCTGAACTGAATTAAACCATACTGATTAAATTGGATTACTATTTAAACTTTCTTGTCAATCAATAAGACACAAGCAACTAATACCAACTACAGTTATGAAAAATGCCACTGCAATGTCATAAACCTGGATGTAAGTGCTTAAATCATAGATATGCATTCATCACTTACTACCCTTGCTCCTTACTGTGACTGGTTCTGTAGAGATCTAGATAATTCTTTTAAATTTTTTTAAAAATATTTTCCTGCATATTATAACACAGAAAGGGCCAATTTAGATTATACTGTATTAAAATATAGTGCATACTGTTCTATATTATCTTATAAATGGAAGTGTATATGTTGCTGTCCATGCCATTTTTGTCTTACTCAAAGCAAGATTAATTAATTCAATTTATTAGTTACCAGAGTCAATTTTTATTTATTTATATTTCACATTTCTGAACTGCCCATCTCCCTCAAAGAAGGACTGTGGGTGGTGTATAATAAAACATCAAAATGTAGAAACAGTATATAAGTATTAAAATGTTGGAGTTACAATTTTAAAATGAAAAATGTGAAAATAATAAAATATTTAATGAGGCAAGAATAATTAAACCCTGTTCAAAATTAGTTGACAAAGGCAGAGGGAATGTTTCTGGTTATCTAAGGATATTCTGGATATCTAAGGAGGGTTTGACCAGGCATAGCTCAAATGATATTTCCTGTCCTTTCAGGTAGACAAAATTCAAAGATTTAAAAAGTGCCAATATTGTAAAAAGTAAAAGGCTAAAATATTTGGAGACTAAAGAATCTTTACTTGGTACCCCAAAGATAAAAAATTAGGAAGCCTCTCTTGAAAAACATTCCATTTTCTACATTCTACCCCAGTATATTAAAACATATTCATTTGTTTTTACATAACTGAAAATTAAATGAAAAGATTTTCACTAAATGCAAAATATTTTCATTTTTTATTTCCAGGAAACCTTATTTCCCTTTTTTTGGTACAATATACAGCAAACGTTGTATATATACAGTATTCTCACACATATAACCTACATATAAAATATTATTTTGCATATGAAAAAATACTGATGATACCTAGTTTGACAATGTAACATCTGCAAGAAAACCACCAAGCTCAGAGAGCATGAAGGACCGCAGGGTTTAATCCTGAGCTACATACTGTATATTCTCTTCTGTTGATGACAAATCTATATTATAAAATAGTGGGAGGAAAATGCAAACTCAGCACTTGCCTTTGTTTTTGGCGCAGTTGATTTTCACACATTTCCACAAAATGAAAAGTATATTTGAAAAATGAACTCTGGATTTAGAAGACTTTCCCCCCCCCTATTCTTGAACCATTTATGGGAAGCTTCACCTGAACTGATCCAAATCTGGCATTTTATTAGATTACACTAAGATTAAGTAGATGGTCAATTCTATTTCATTAAATAAGAAAGTGATATATCACCATGCATAAGTCCTTTTGGATAGCAGAAGAAAGTGTCTCTTCCTTCAGAACTTTATCTATTTATTTAAAATATAAAAGACTTTCGAAAGTCTTATACTGTATGTGCTTCTCTTATGTCATTTACTTCTTTGATAGTTTTCTTTTATTCCAGATCAGACTAGTATGCTTTTTTTTATCCGAGAAAGATTTTCGTCCTAATTTTGGGAAAGGTAGAGCTGATTTGTCATTTCAAAATAGAAATGCAGTAGCAATTTTTCATTAATTAATTCTTTGTTTGCAAGCTAGGGCAATCAAATAAAATGGGTTCAAGTATAAAACAAACACTTTCTTGAATCAAACTAAGCACTTTCCATATTCTGGATTGTTAGAATACAATTGTAATAGCAGACTTTAGAGACAACAAAATGGAAGAGAAATAAGTATGAACAAAAATAGAATGCTGTTTGACACAATTTATCACCATTTAAGATTTCCTGTAAAGACGTTTTAATAGGAATCTTCACTGACAAATTACAAAGTAAAGGTGGATGTGGTGGCCTATCACAGGGGTTCCCAACCCCCGGTTCATGGACCAATACTGCAGCATGCCAGCAACCGGTCCGCACAAACAAGCAAAGCCCCATCCGTGGGATGCAGGCAGCACGCACCCTCCAGTCTGCGGAAAAACCTCTCTCCACAGAACCAGTCCCTGGTGCCCAAAAGGTTGGGGACCTGTGGCCTATCACATTTTGTAAAATGAAGAAGCAAAAGGAGAAAAACACAACCACTGCTGGAGTCTGCTGAACATATGTGAGCAGCAGAGTTGTTCACAAGCAGCACTTTAAATGTTTTTGGTACATCTTTTTTTTTTTTTTTTGTCATTTAACATAGTATGATTTGTTCAGGGAGGCGGGAAGAGGGAAATCTAACCAGAACTATTTGCAGACAAACAGATGTTAACTGTTTGGGATTAAATGGTTCTGCCAGAAATTTCTGTTTTATTCAAACAGCCTTAAACTGCAATCCTGAACATTCTGCTTACTAGGAGCAAGCTCTATTAAACACAGAAAGATTTATTTTCAAATAAACAAGAATAGTAGGATTGCAGAATACTCTTACACTTATATGCAGTTGCAATTTAAATGCTTATCAAAACTGAGCTAATATGCTCTGTGATACTTTGGATACATTTTATAACAGGAAATGGTTTGGAATGAGCTAATTTTTCCCAGAGTTACAGAGACTAATTTCTGCTGTAATCATGTAAAATAATATTGGCTTTATTATATTGGTCAACAACAATAAAGTTTATTACCACCTACTATTACTGGCTTTATTTGAACAATTAAACATATATTGTTAAGTTTCTTCTTCTGAAAGGGGCGTTGTCTTACCTGAACGCCTTTTCTCAGCATGATGATGGAGAATCCACGAATGGGTTTACTTCATCCTCCTGCCCAATGAGACTAAGTCAAAAAGGTTGCCACACCTCCTGCTGGGCTAGATACTGACCCAGTTATGACGAAGGCGAAGCAACAGACGATAGTCCGACGTGTTCGCTCCTCCTACCCCCGACACAGCACCTGATGGACACTAAAGGGGGTGGGGGTGGATTCTCCATCATCATGCTGAGAAAAGGCATTCAGGTAAGACAATGCCCCTTCTCCAGCATGAGGATGGAGAATCCACGAATGGGACACACCAAAGCTACCCTGTCCCTATGGGAGGGAATGAGTCTGGGCCAGTGTCCCACTCGATGACATCACTTGTTGTAGCACCCGCCGGCCAAATGAGGCGTCCACAGAAGCAAACTTGTCCATTTTGTAGTGTCGTATGAAAGGAGAAGGCGAAGACCAAGTCGCCGCTCTGCATATCTCATCAATGGAAGCTTGCTTTGCCCAGGCCGCCGATGTTGCGGCGCTGCGGGTGGAATGAGCCGTGATGCGGCTGGGCATGGGTAATGAATGTGACTGGTAAGCCCGCACAATGCAAGTTTTGATCCACCTGCCTATGGTTGAAGAAGATACTTTCTGCCCCATGGAAGAGGGTTGAAAGGAGATAAACAGTGCCTCCAACTTGCGAAAGGCGGACGTCCATTTGATGTATTGTCGTAGTGCTCTGCACACGTCCAGAGTGTGCCACTTATGTTCTAAGCCGTGGGATGGACTAGGACTTGGGCCCTGTGGAACAAGGTGTTAACTTTGGGAACAAAAGACGGATCCAGGCGAAGGATCACCCTGTCCTCGTGAAAGGTGAATAGATCCTCTCTGACCGAGAGAGCCTCTAGCTCCGATATGTGCCTGGCCGATGTGACGGCTACCAGGAATGCAACCTTCATGGACAGCAGTCGGAGCGTACATGACCTGATAGGTTCAAACGGGGGTGAGGTGAGGGCCTGCAGAACCTGAGGCAGGTCCCAAGAGGGATATCGATGGACCGTAGGTGGTCTGGAGTTGGTCACCCCTTTGATGAAGGAACGCACCATGGGGTGCTGAGCTAAAGGGGCTGAATTGTCACATTGTAACACCGTTGACAGAGCTGCAACTTGTCTACAGATGGTATTGGGCGATAAGCCCTTGTCGAGTCCCTCCATCAAGTATTCTAAGATCCTCGGGATGGTGAGGGACGAGAGATCTAACTGCTTCCTGGCACACCAGAGACTAAAGTTTTTCCAGGTGGAATCGTAGATCCTATTCGTAGAGGGGTGCCTGGAGGCCTGAATCATTGAGATGACCCTCATTCAATAGGATTCTCGGGTTAGGAGTTGCCGGTCAAGTGTCAGGTGGCTAACTGGAGCCACTGGGGATCTGGATGCTGCAGGGCTCCCTGACTGAGGGCAATGCAGTTTGGAGGTATTCTCCACGGGGGAGAGATGGAGAGGCCTACGAGGTCGGCAAACCATGGTCGTCTCAGCCAGTGTGGAGCAATCAGTATGACTTCCGCCCATTCCTGCAGAATCTTGCGGATGACTGCCGGAATCAGGGGAAGAGGGGGAAAAGCGTATAGCCGTTCCCTGGGCCAGGGGCTGCGGAGCGCATCCACCCTCTCTGCTCCTGGAGAAGGGAACCGGGAGAAGAAACTTGGGAGCTGAGCATTCAGCGGCGAGGCGAACAGGTCTAGTATCGGTAGTCCAAACCTGTCCGAGATCTCCCTGAACAGGGAGGGATCCAGGCGCCACTCAGAGTGGTCCACCGTTGACCTGCTTAAGGAGTCCACCTGCCGGTTTGCCTCTCCCGAGATGTATTCTGCCTTGAGGGAGGAGAGGTTGGTCTCCACCCAAGAACTCAACAACTGAGCCTCTGTCATGAGGGATCTGGACAGGGTACCCCCCTGACGGTTTACATGGGCTTTGGCCGCCACATTGTCTGTTAGGACCAGGACATGTTGGCCCGCCACACTGTTCTTGAAGTGACAGAGGGCGAGATGTATGGCCCTGAGTTCCAACCAGTTTATGTTGTGCTGCAGGTCCGGTTGGGACCACTGGCCCTGAGCCAACTGTGATTGGAGGTGAGCTCCCCAGCTGAAGAGACTGGCATCGGTAGTCAGAATGATCCGGGCGGGCTCCTTGAATAACGAACCCTTTGCCACCACTAGAGATGTCCACCAGTGAAGGGAGTTCAGAGTCTGAAGTGGGGCCCTGACTCTCTGGTTGGAGGAGCTGGTGCCAAGCCTCTGGAATGGGAGCAGCAACCATTGCAAGTGCCTGGAGTGCAGCCTGGACCATGGGACTATGGACATGCAGGAGACCATCTTCCCTAGCAATTGGGAAAGGGTGGCCAGAGAAACAACATGTTTCTTTTGTATCTGAAGCACCAGGAAGCGGATGCTGTCTTGGCGCTCCTGTGATAGATAGACCATGCACTGTCTTGTGTCTATAATCGCACCCAGGTGTAATAGACGAGTGGATGGTACTGTTTGGCTCTTCAGGAAATTTACTGAGAACCCGTGTTCCTGGCGGACCCCAATGGCTAAGGTCAGATCCATCTGGGCTGCCTGGACGGAAGTGGACTGGATCAGGATATCGTCCAGGTAACACTGGACCCGTACCGGGACTAATCTCAGGTGGGCCACCAGAGCTGCCAAGATTTTGGTGAACACTCTTGGGGTGGACGAAAGGCCGAATGGAAGGGCCCTGTACTGGTAATGATGCCATGCGTAGCAAAACCTGAGGAACCTGCGATGGTCGAGGAGAATGGGAATGTGTAAGTAGGCCTCTGTGAGGTCTATGGACATTAGGAAGTCGTCCCGTCTGATGCTGGCCAGAATAGAATGGAGTGTCTTCATCTTGAATCTTTTGTACATTAAATGGGAATTTAGTCCCTTGAGGTCGAGAATGGCTCTCCATCCTCCTGAGGTCTTTGGCACCACGAAGAGGATGGAGTAAAAGCCTGTCCCTGTTTGTCCGGTAGGCACTGGTTCTATGGCCTTGATGTCTAAAAGATGACGTATGGCCTCCTGCATGAGTCTCTTTTTGTCCGGACTCCGTGGAGCTGGGCAAGAGATAAAGCGGCCCGGGGGCCTGAACAGGAATTCTAGGGAGAGACCATCTGTGGTGGTGTTGAGCACCCAAGAGTCTGTAGTGATGGTCTCCCATTTGTCGATAAAGAGGGGAAGTCTGCTGCCTATGAGGGCTGTCTCCCTGCAGTCATTTATTTCTCCTGAAGGGGTGGCCGCCGGTCCCTCGAAAGGGCCGCTTGGCCTGAATCTGCTGTCTGGGTCTGGGGCCGGAACGCTCCCATTGATGGTTGGGTCTGGGAGGAAAAGGTCGGGCAGGCGGAGCCCATTCCGAGTCTGTACCCGCACGAAATGGCAATCTGCTGTAGTCCAGGGCAGAGCGTCTATCCACTCGCCTGTTAAGGTGAGACATGACTCTGTGCTTGTCACGTTTCTCCGCTCGCCACAGTTAAAGCCACAACAGTCTGCGGGCAGCCACGTTGTAGGCTATGGCCCGGGATGAGAACCTGGCTGCATGTAGCGAAGCGTCTGCCATGTACTCCAATGTTGCCAGCAACTTACCCAGGGTCTGGTGGGCGCGTACCTGATCCTGGAGAATCATGGCCTGGAGCTCTCGGAGCCACATAATGGACGTCCTGGTGAAAAAGGAGGTGGAGGTCGAAGCCTTCACCGACCACGCCGAGGCTTAGTGAGACCTGTGAAGAGAGAACTTGGACTTCCTGTCCTCTGCCTTTAGGGTCTCAGTCATGTCTCCTGATATGGTGGATGGAGAAACCAGAGATGTTAGGGCTTCATCCACCACCGGGACCTCTAGAAGTTCAGACAAGGAGGTGGCGACATTAAACAATCTCTTGTCTGTTGTAGCCAGTGTGGGAGGGGTGCCCAGAGCTGACCATTGTTTTTTAATAGTATTAATAAAGAAGGGAGGACAAGGAATATGCTTCTGAATTACAGTAGGCTCAGAAAATAATGGATTTGGGGCCTGGCTGGTGGAGGGGAATGGTTGGGTCTCCTGATCCAAATCAATTTTGGCCGAGTTAGTTGCCTTAGTCAAAAGAGATTTGAATAAGGATGGGTCAAACAACCCAACAAATGGGGAAGGATCCGGGGATGACTCCTCATCTTCGGATAAATGTATTTCCCCTGGTTCGTATTCCTCTGGATATGATCCCATATCGTGAGAGGATTGGTCAGAAGCAATGGAACAAGGGTAATCTGCGGGGTCTGACGGGTAATGAGATGGCATGATTGGTGTGGCGGATTCAGCCCTGGGCCTGTGGAACGATGAGGCCATGCCCTGGGCGAAAGCCTGGGCTATTAGGACCTGAAACTGTTCCGGCCACATCTCTTGAGGGGCCACGGGGTGGAGCCCAGCTGCAGTGGGAGTGAACGTGGCCTCTGGTCTTGACCGTGTCCTGGGCGATGGTGCCCCCCATTGAGGGTATGCTGGCTGGTTCAGCATTTCTTCCTCCTGTCTGGCGTCTCCTTCAGGAGACCATGCCCTTTGGGAAAGGGTGCCAGGGGGGGCGAGTTGAGCATCAAAGAGCGCCCCCTCCATCGGGACAGGAACAGCCGGGGCTGTCATGTCGGCCTGTTGCTGTTATTGGGCCTTGGAGAACTGCCTCTCCAAAGCGAGGTGTCTCCTGTTAGCCTCCTTCTCGGCCGCCTTAGAGGGGGTCTTACTGGAGGTAGCTTTGGCCCTGGCCTTCAGCTTCCCTGCCGCCTCCAATTTTGAGGACTTGCGCCTCTTTTTGGCTGGAGAGGCCAGACCACCGTGGGTAGTCATTGGAGCCACGTTATCTTCCATCACGCTCAGGATCCCTCAGTAGTAATCTGAGGAAAATACCAAATATGGAAGCAGAGCACTGGGTTTGGTGGAGGCCCCAGATACCAGCAAAGCCGGTAATCGCTCTGAACGATGGTGGCCGCTGGACCAAGGATTGGCCACATGCACACCAATGAGCTCCAGATGGCTATCAAGCCAAAATGCCGCAAGGGCCGATAGTCAGGTGGACGGTGGCAGCCAAAACCACAAACTGGCGAGCGCCTGCACAAACGTCAGTTCAGAATGGCGGCAATCTGTAATCGATGAGGCCATAAGCAGGCCCAAAATGGCATCCGTGAATGAGGACCAATTGGGGATGGTCTTGAATGTCACTCAGCAGTCAATTGTTCGCAGAAAAGCGGTGCCCCTCAGTGAAAAGAAGAGGGCAGTGTCCGCAAGGCCTGATTTTCAAATTTATAGTGCTCAGGCAGGGAATCCTCCAAGAGGAATTCCCTCAACGAAGCTGCCAAATGTCATTGCAGCACCTAAAATGGTGGCCGTGACAAGCCCGTCCAAATCATGGGCTGTTGGTGAGGCCTGGGCCGAACTAGCAGACCACGGTCTGCGGGCCACAATGTCGACCAAGAGAGCAGCGGGGGAGGCTAAAAACAGCCGCAGCAGATGCACTGAAGAAAGAACAGCGTCTGAGGCTTCGGCCGATCTGCCGGCAATCTGCGGTCCCCCGCGGAGCCCGCCACTCAGCTGAGCTGCGGGAGGCTTGGCCGCGGCTTCCTGCTCTAAATTCCAATCGCCGTTGTTAAAATGCGCTCAGAAAGCTAAACGGAGAAACTGAGAGCAAGGATTCAGAATCCACGAATGGAAATACGCCCTGCCAAGTCTGAAGGAGCCAATGATACGTCCTGTTGGGCTAGAGACTAAGTCGTAACTGGGTCAGTATCTAGCCCAGCAGGAGGTGTGGCAACCTTTTTGACTTAGTCTCATTGGGCACGAGGATGAAGTAAACCCATTCGTGGATTCTCCATCCTCATGCTGGAGAACTGATCGTTCCTAAATGTGATTAACTTATGATTGTGTAGCTTGTCAATTCCCTTTTGTAGACTAGTTCTATGAATTCCTAATATAAATTCACATTTTGTTACATATTTCTCAATGTAGGAATTGCAGCATTTTGATACCAAAATCTACATCTTAAATTAATCTTGAAAAGTAAGTTATCAATGCTCACCCCTCAGAATTGGTAAAATATGATCTAACATCCAGTAATTAGCAACCTAATTGCTACTTTTTGCATCAATAGAAATGTATTATTTATTCAGGAGGATAGACAATCATTGTAATATCTAAACAGGATGTAATTAGGTGTAATAAATCAAAACTATGCAGAACAAAATGTAGCTGTACAAATATAATTCTCGCCATCATCACTATTAACAATCCAGAACCAGTATGGGATCAGGTAGTACTTCCAAGCTCAAAATCTTTTAGGAGTATGACTGTTTCACAATATGTTAAATCTCAGTCTTTGAAGCGGTCTGGATACTGATCAACATCATTTATATTTTCAATCTCTAGCTCATCACATCTCCATGATCAAACTTGTGCAATCCTTGTGCCTCAATTCTGGAATATAATAAGGGAAAAATTATTTCTAAGATGAAAGAACAGAATGTTAAATAAAACAACTGGCAGAAACAATTTTGCGTTAATTTCCCATGAAGACCAAACACCTATACCATTTTTCTGCAATTCACCACTTCCAGAAGTATTGGAGCTTCTGTTTCTAAAGTTCCAGTTTCTAAAGCACATACTCCCATCACATCTGAAGGACAACACATTGAGAAAGACTGGCCTAAAGATCATCCATTGTATACTGATCAGCTCTATCATGGGCTGAATTAGGATGTCCCAGTGAATTATTGCTTGCCTCGTTGATCTTATTTGCTTCAAGGATATTGAAGGATACCTGCATTCAGCAAGAGATTTAATAATTCTATTCATTTTCAAAGGACACCTCTGGCCCACTTATGACCCATCAGAAGGATAAAAATAACTACATTTTTTGGTCTATCTGTCCTTAAAAAATAAGATTCAAGAGAATTCAAGCCCTTTTAGTTCAAGTCTCCCTGTCAGAAATACTGATTACTTGGTAAAAATGCAGATTTTGAAAATATCATGACAAGATAGTACATAGTATTTTGATACACACACCAGGAACCATCTTTATACCACATTTAGCTTGTAATGGGATGATTCTCCTTCAGCATTTGTTATCACTGTGGGAGACTTTCCTTGCAAAGTCTTTTTATGTAGCAGGCTTAGTTGTAGTCACTTTATCTCAGGAAGAAAAGCAGAGACTAGAAAAGATACAAGAAAATCTGCCCTACAAGAAAAGGTTGCAATATTTTGTTTAAAAAAATGGCAAATAAAAGTTAATATAATAAATATATAAGATTATGCACGGTATGGAGAATGTATATGAAAAGGGCTTTTTTCCTTTCTCAGAATTCTAGAATCTGAGATAAAGTGAATGATGGCAATAAATGATATTTGGTAGATTTATGGAGGACAATGTTATACACAGCCGCTTATAATGATGTTACCAATAGGTTCAAAGGCAACATAGACCTTATTTCATACGGGCTTTGAGCAGATATTTGGTTAGTAGCTGCTGGTTTAATCCAGTGGGCTCTGTTTATGTTCTTAACCCAGTGAAACCAAAGGAACTTTGCAGAATTGTGAGGATATTTAGATTTTTCTACAGGACAGGCAGAACTGAGTGTAGAAGCAATAATCACCATCCATGACACTGATTATCAGGCCTTCTTTGGGAGTTTGTCTGATAATGGCTTACAATTCTAAGATTTCAAATTAATCCATTGCTAAATGTGATACAGAATTGTAAAGAAAATAAAGAAAGAAAAAGGGGAAAAACCCAGGTATCAGTAATAATGTTATTTGATTTTTATGAAAAGTCTGCAATGGGCTTTATATATTTCTGTATAAAGTAAAAGGAAGACATTTTATAAAGCAGAAAGGAAACAGAATGGCTGACAATATGTAATGCAGGAATTCTAATATCTGTGTATTTAAAATGGTCATTGTAGATTCAGTTGGAATTAAACTGTAGTGTAATATTGAAGACATTGTTTATTTAAAAGAACAGCTCACTTTTGCATCACAAAAATAATCAGTCTGTGGAGAGTTCTGTATACAGTTTTTAGTTTGGAATTGGATTTTTTTTTTTTTGCAAGTGAAACTGAATAATAGCTTCCAGCATGAAAGAGAATATATCCCCTTGGACAAAAACTATAGAGAATTAACTTATCTATTTATAGAACCTTATCAGATCTCATGTGTTTGGAGTAATAAATGGCAATACTTCTTAGGCTCAATCTTTACCACGCTATGATAGTTATATTTGGGTCCACTGAAATCCTTTTGAAAATGCATCCATAACTCATATAAGAATCCTTTCTTTGTAGCATCCAGTGCACAACATAAACATGCTGGAAAACCGTATCTTGTAGGATCATTATTTATATCATTATTTTGAAAAACAGATCAAAATATAAGAGAATGACAGCTGGTGAAGTGCTGCTGAAATAAAATATGACAGGTAAGAAGAAAAGACCAAAATTCAAAGAGCTGTTTCTTCTTCCTTTGGATGGCAGAGTCCAAGTCACATTAAAATTGCTTTAAAGCAACTTGTCAATCTGAAACTTGGATCTATTGTATTTCTTTGGATCCAGACCAAGGGTGCAGTTTTCTTAAGGCCAAAGGCTGTGCTTAGCCTTTGAATGGCCAGGGGCCACACTCCAAAAAGAATGCTCAGCCAGAAAAAAGCAAAGCAAAGCAAATCAGAATAAATTTAATTTAACCTTAAGGAAAGCATGCATTATATTGGCAGGATTTCATTTGTTTATAGGTGATAAAATTAATACCTATCAGAATGTGTGAAAAAATACCTGGCCTGTTTAATAACAAACCTATGGGGTATAATGTATAGAAAGGTAAAGAAATAATATCAATAACAATAACAATAACAATAACAATAACAATAACAACAACAACAACAACAACAACAACAACAACAACAACAACAACAATAATAATAATAATAATAATAATAATAATAATAATAATAATAATAATAATAATAATAATAATAATAATAATAATAATAATAATAATAATAATAATAATAATAATAATAATAATAATACAAAGACCTGCAAAAAGAAGCAGGCACCAAGCAGGCAACTTGGTGCAATCCCAAAACATCTGGAGTACTGCTTGTACACCACTGGCATTGACAAAAATCACCATCAGTCAATTGCAAAAGGCAGCATTGCATGGAACAGCTTACATCCTGCAACAGTACTTTTAACACCATCAGACAACAATATCAGTCTGTCCCAGGTTGTTGGGAAGTACTTGACAGGTGGACAAAAATGCCAAATACAGTCCAAACAACTGCCTGACTATGCTATAAACCATAATAATAACTCAACAATGTTGAAGGCTGAGTATAGAAAAGAAACAATTTAAAACTGATTTGTAAATTGGAAGAACAAGCCAATGCATAATGAAATACTCGAAGGATATAGAACGGAAAGCCAGTAAAAAATTCACTAGGAGCTAGTTAAGATCAGAGGTGTTCAAAAAAAGAAATGGAAGGCTTTATTTTAGCGGCTCAAGAACAAGATTTGCCAACTAATTGCATGAAAATTCAGCATATAACAAACTACAGGAAATGTTGCCTTCATAGAGAAAAGAATGAAACAATTGATCATTTGATCAGTGGCTGCAGTTAAATTTCACAAACTAACTATAAGCAGTGTCATGACTGAGTTGCCAAAATTATTCATTGGAAACTTTATTGGAAGTTGAATTTAAATCTTACAAAAACTTCTGGGAACATCAAGTAAAGAAGGTTTTGGAAAACGAGGCAGGTTAAGATCTTATGAGACTTTAAAATCCAGACAGGCACTTTGTTTACAATACGTCTGATATAACAGTCATTGAAAAGAAGCAAGTCTGGTTCATTGATGCTGCTATTCCCTGTGATGCTAGCATTAATGGAAAACTGAAAAAAAAAAATGAAATCCTGGAACTTGCAGATGAAAGTTGGGCACTTATGGAAAAAGAAATCCTTAGATTGTGAATCTAACTGTAGATTACTCAAAATAATGAGTTTCACTTACACTGTAATTAATTAATCTGCTTCACATGACATGTGGGTGTGAAAACACTTCAAAGAGTCTTCTGCTTTGGCCAGGGAGATGGACTAAAAGACCTCCAAGATCCCTTTCCATCCCTATGATTCTATGGTCTGATGTAACTACTTAGACTAATCTCTGAAGTTTTCTTGGCAACATTTTTGCAAGTGTTTTGCCACTGCCTCTTTCCTAGGGCTGAGACTGAATGACTGGCCCAAGGTCAGCCAGCTGGCTTTGTGCCTAAGGTGGGACTAGAATTCACAGTCTCCTGGTTTCTATCCCTGTGCCTTAACCACTACATCAAACTTGCTCTCAGGATTATCCATTGCATATTTATTAATTTTCTTCTTCTGCATATTATAAACAATAATTTGATGACAATTTCTGGAAGATTCTGGAGGCCACTGTCAAAACTCTGGAAACTTAGTTTATGCTCCCCATTAGCTTTTTCAAAAATATAACATGCAGTGAAATGCCTTAGTGGTCTTCTTGTAATGACCTTTAGTGCTGGGGGATAAAAGAAACCCAAAGATCTCAGTTCAGTTACTAACTTTCTGCATCTCTGAAATGCAAACCTCTTCCATATCAACTATTCATCGAAATGGGATGGAAGAACCTTAATCCAAAATCCTATACATTACAGGCAGATTTTACTACTTATGTCTATATTATTACTTAAAATATTAGTGGATGGCAAGAGACAGTGGCTGCATGTTCATCTGGCATGGCTATACTCTAGCTTATTATCCATTCGTAGCCTCATATTTCCTTGGACCTAATGATTTCTTATCAAGCAGCTGAAAAGATTCAGAGGCTGTGATAATAGATGTCCTTGTAAGAATAACTTCAGCAGCCACTGTAAATTCAAGATTACCACTGAACCCATGTCAAGCAGTGGCATTTTGGCAGTATGCGATAATGCAATCTTATTTGGTGCATCTTTTACTGATATATCCAAAAGGGCAAGGGAACTTTTAAAAAAATCCATAGCTATTTGACTCAGTTCTTACTCCTTTTCCATTAATAAGAGCTGGACAATATAGTATCCAAAGGAAACATTTTATTTTGGTGATGTGGAATATATATTTATGAAATACGCACATACTCTCTCTGTGTGTGTGTGTGTAGTTGCACAAGGCAGAATTCCTCCTCCCCCCCAGTACTGCAATTACCTGGAAACCTTATAACAAGATTCTCTCTTTTCTATCTCTGTTTCTACAATCTAATCATTTAATTGGCGGTTAGTAAAGTCTGAAGTGAAAATAATAGTCTTTTAAATACCTGGATATGAAAAGCAAATTAAGTTAGCACAGTGTAAAAGCCAAGTAATGATATCATGTCAGTTCTGCTTTATACAGTTTAATCTTTAAAGTGTGTGTACAGAAAAAGGATATGTCAGTGAGGAAATTGTCGACTTCAAATGATTCTGATTCTCCATCCCGGCAAAAGGGGATTATTACTAGGAACAGCAGCGTTTTTTTTACTTGGAATGTACCTCAAATGCCACCACTAACATGCTAGTTAGTGTGGATTTAAAGATTTCCCTTTTGCCCGTCACTCTCAAGTGTCAGCAACCCAGGATGAAAATTTGCCAGCTTGGGAAATGGTTCTGTCTGAAAAGCCAATTTTAGCTGCCATGCTTTACAGTATATGAGAAAGCACAGAGACACCAGCAAAATAAAATAAGAGGAAAACATGGGAATTGCTACATTGGATCATTCTGTTCAGGGGGATTCTTCAGGCGCTTGCCCAGAAGATGATATATTGCTGATGACAAAATTACTGGCTTATGATAGCAAGGTTGTGGTCATCTGCAAGATTCAATTTCTGACATAGATATTTATAGTCCTGCTGCCACAGACAAATATCCTGGACTCTTCTTATGTCAGAGAAAAATGATCAGGGACTGAATGTGCAAGCTCTTGCACATGCTACTTTATATAAAAGATGAGTGATGATAAGTCCAAATTCAAATCCAAATTCAAAGATGGGTGCTCAGAAGTTGTAAAAAGCAACGGTATATTTAACTCTCTTCAACTTCAAGTGAAGGAATCTTCATTTATAAATCACCTTCACTATAAAGGTGAAATTGTCAAAAGCTTTAAACACCTTTGTTTATGATTGATATAGTGCTTGCCACAGCTCAACAGATTCTCTGTTGGTCTTTTCGCTTCTGTTCTTTACACAGATCTCCAAATTTGTTCATAATGATTTACACCCAAAAGAATCCTCTGAGCTTTATGTACAAATGTTCATTAATTCAGTTTCTGGAACATTCCTCCCACTGGGTAGTGATTTGGGGGGGGGGGGAATCCTGAAAAGTAGAAATGGAGAAATATTTGTCTGCTTCATTAGAAATAAAGTTTTCACATGAAAAATGAGTTTCACATTATCAAAGCATCAGGCAAATCGATGGAAAAGAAAGAGAAACCTTTCAGCTCTTTAACCAATGTCTTAACAGTCTGCTCTTGTTTTTGCAATCTTCTGATATCCCTATTACAGACTTGATTTCTGTCTTTCTTTATTACAGTGCTTATTCTGTCATTATTTTATGATGATAGTTATAAAACTGAATAAACCACAATCAACATAATAATAAGAAAACCATTCCATCAAACCCACAGCAAGGGCATTCATATTATAATATGAACCCTCAAAATTCCAAGGAACAGCAACAACAAAAGGAACAAGCCCTCAATCCCAAAGTCACAGAGTAACAGATCAGTTTCAACTGCCCTTCTTGAGGACTATTCATTTGGGCAGCCTGAACCACTGGGGACAGACTGTTCTATAAGGATGGGGCAGCAGCCCAGAAGATCTGCCCACATACTTTTTTGGAGGGAGAAGACCCAAAGCATCCCTGTCTTGACAAGAAAGCATGGGGCAAATTCCCTTCAGAGAAGACACCCCTGTAAGGCTTGATAGATCAGATCCAGCAAACTGTCCCACTTAGTTCCCTTCAAATGTTCTGGGACAATACGTTTTAAGGGCACCAATTTCTAATCAGCTGAACAACTGTGCAGAATATGCACAATTGCATTTTTTGATTATTTTCCTTGCTATGCAGTGTATTTTTCTAACCTAGAAGCATAAGAGAAAATTTCAGATCTAGAATTTTTGTGTAATGATGTCACTCCTCTCCTCTCCTCTAAAAATTTGTTCTGTCTTTATAAGCAAATGTTTATTTTCCGATAAGATTTGCAAAATGTGATGTTCACTTCCATCACTTCCGCTTCACATTCCACCTATTTATTAACCAGATTAATAAATGCTTGGCTGCAAAAAAACTTATTTCATGGCTTATTCAAACCACCTCTTATAATACCCATGCTTTTATTTAATTAATAGCATCAACACATTTAAGTATCTTATATTTGAGCTCGTCCCTATTGTTATATGAGCCACTCTCTTTGCAGAGATAACTGGCAGCTTATAGCATTTTTTTTTTGCAGATTTACAGTCCAGGTTTTCTCACTCCTTGGTTGCACCCTATTCAGAACTGAAAAATCCAGATGCAAGGCATTATAAATTCTCTTTTCAATAGGAGTTGTCAACGTTAGCCATTTTATCCCTTGGTGTTCTTTAGATATCTTGGGCCATAATATGGAGTCCATGTTGACACGAAGTTATCACATTTGCAATTAAAAAACTTTCAAGAGCAGCATTTGGGGAAAACTAATTCAGTGATGAAGCAAGGCAAATGTTTCAACTTGCCACCACTGTTCAACTGTCTACATATAAATGACATCTGACATTACCTCGCTAACCATTGATGCATCAGAGGTACTTATGAGACATTCTCATAAATAAGGTCTGCAAGTTTTAATGCATTTTTTTTTTTTAGAAATTCAAGTATTTTATTCTGGATCATTTCATTATGTTTGCCCACACTCTGAAATACATTGCGCTAGATAGTTATTAAACATCCACGTATAGTGCTTTAAAACCTGTGAAATTTTACTTTACGACCTGGAAATGTATAACCTTTAGAAAACTGGATACTTCATATTGGCACTTCACTTTGACGTTTTTTTCACCAAACAGAACCATTGAAATTCACAAAGGATGCAGTAATACTTTCAGAGGCTAGACATACAAGGCCATAGCATTAGGCTTGCTGTATATACAAAATGGAAATTGCAAAATCTTCTTTTGCATAAGAACATGAGTGACATGAATTAAGGACATTTGGCTTTGTAATACCATTTGCTTTACATTAAACTAACATCATAAAATGATGAAAAGTGAGAGAAAGGAATGGCTGGAAGCAGTGGTGGGATTCAAATATGTGAACAACCGGTTTTCTGTGTGGATGCTGCTTCCGGAAGTCCATTCTGGGCCTGGGCAACACAAAATTAGCTACCGGTTCTGCTGAAGTGGTGCGAACTGACTGAATCCCACCACTGGCTGGAAGCACTGTAGGAAGAAATGGAGTCCTATTGGTGATAGCAAAAAAAGAAAGATAAAGAATCTGAGGCCACAGTTTTAATCTAGGAAATGACTTTTAAGACTGCAACAAACCAGAGATAAATTCAGAGATGGAGTCATTGGCTATAGAAAAACAGCACAAGATCCAAAGGAAAATAATAATAAAAAAACCTGTGTAAAAACTGAAGCCTCCAAAATTGTAGAGATGCATGCTAAGTGAGAAAAGCTGTGGACACTGGAAGTGGATATTGGCAAATGTTCACAATAACAATATGCAATCTCACTGCAAGAAATGATTTTCTAAGGTTCAGCCTTGCACAACAAGCTCCTATAAACAGAGGGACTCCGAAGTGTGTAAAAATACACTGCAGAGGATGCTCCTTCTTGCTCCCCACTCAGCATGCTTTAGAAAACATGAAGGTGCCATCTATCTGCACATTTATACATCTGGAAAGAAACTGTGCAATCTCCCAAAATGCAACTATTACCAGAATTGTGGCAACTCTAGAAGTTTTGATAAAATGAAGAATTAGAAATTCTCTTTAAAATTCATTCAGGAGGAGAACAGGTCTTCAACTATTAATAGAGAAGTAATATGGTTTAAATTCAGTTTCAAAAACTGCATATACCTCACAGTTAGATTTTTGTTCTTACTGAGATTTTTAACTTATACCCCAAAGGATGTTTATTACTCTTTTGTGTTCTTTCCAAGTCAACAGGATGTTGAAAAGATTATATAAAGAGGCTAAGATTCTTTTTGCTCTCCTTAATTGAAAAAAAAAAGGGGGCCAAATTTGCTGTGGTGCATGAAGCTGGCAAAAAAAAGTTTACAAAAGGACCAGATAAAGGGGAAAATAAACCCTCTCTTTACCCCCACCAACTCAGAATGTTGCTGATTTCTCAATTTTAAGCCTGCATCTTTCCTGGTCACATGACCCAGAGCAGGGATGCTGTTAAGGGAATGAAAAGCATTCCAGAAAGCATGTTATTTGTGTCTTTCCTACCTTATTTATGAAGCCATGTATTTTAAACTGCATTGTTATACTTTTTAATCAGTCATTTAAAAATTAATAAAGTTTAAACTATTCCACTGATGTCATTATATTTTTAGCTCCATAATGGGACATTTGTTGGCAACGTTTATTTTCAGTTCAAGGGGCTTATTGTTTGATAAGTAGTTACAGGATTGCATCCAACCACAAGGATGACACATTGAATAGACAGACAGTCTTTAAATCTTATTTTTCTAGCTGATGAACACAAATATGCCAAAATTGCACTATAATGTGTCCATATGACAGGTTAAGTAGAGGCATATTTCTTCACTTACAAAGGGATATTAGGCAAAAACTGCAGGTGTGTTGCTGATGTCTTGGAAGAGATACAGTAAATGAACTACTGTGTATCTAAATATTGTCTTTTTAAATTACTGTGTCACTAGTAGATGCCTGAATGGTGTAAAGTCTATATACTTATTCCATCATCTGTATTCTGAATAGAGAACTGCCAGTTGACATAAAATCATGCAGATTTTTCAGCTAACGTGGTAGCCAAATATAAAAATACCCTGCTTGAACTTGTCACATAGATATCTCATATTCTCTAAACAACTAGGATCTGTAAAAACGGGAAATATACAATATACATTGGATTCATTTAAATGTGCCTTTTTATCACTGTCAGCCGCAACATGGAAAAAAGAGTAACTAAGACAAATATGTTATGGATACGACACCACCTATCTCCTGTTTGCATCACAGTCCTTTCAGCAGTTCCAAGATGGTTCCACACCCATGAGGGCCCAGATAAACCTCCAAGTGGCCTCAACGACTCTCAGAAAGAGTGCTAACAAGATGACTGCAAGGAATATAAATCCATTCTCCACCATTCAGTCAGAACTGAAGAACCTTCTTGGGTGAGAAGCGAAACGTCTTCAAGGAAAAACAAAGACAGCCTTTTGAAAAAGCACCTTTGGGACAACCATGACTTGGATGACTGAGAACCTACATAGAGATTAAGACAAATATAATTCCAGATAAACTAACATAATTTAAACCTTAGCTTACCTTTTTTTGGGGGGGGGAATCCTTTTGAACCTTACATTTATAACAACAAATAACTAAGAATTGCAGCTATAAGAAGAGAAAACTGGCTGCATTTTGTATTTATTGAAAATCTCTGAACAAGACTGGCTAGAGTTTAGATTTTGAGACTTTGGGAAAAATCACATTCTCATTGTATTATAATCAGAGGCACTTGAAGTTCATGCTGCAATTTCTAATTTCTAAGGCAATGGATGGCATTTAGGGTTATTGCACAGTGGGAAGTATGCAATTCGTAGATTTTAAAAGAATAGAGGGCTGCATTCATCATGCAGTTCAGTTATGGAAACCGTTTGTACCATGAATCTGCTGAATTCTATTCCTTTAAGATCCATAATCAACGGTGGTTCCAAAGGGAAAAATTGATACTTACAGCAGCCCCTTTTACTTGCTCATGCTGATGGTGAACTATTGCTAAATCAATCTGCAGTCTGGGGAAAGGAAGAAGTAACATCTATCTCTCAATCTATAGACATGGGACATTTGCTTAGGGAATACATGCACAAAATCCTTGTCACTTAATCATCTTGATTGTCAGGTAGCACAGCTAAATATGTACACTGCTTTAATTGGGAAACTTACCACTAAAATACTAACATGCCCTAATACCAAGTCGTGGAACATGCTTATCATGTCATTGCATAAAAAACATATTATGCCGTATATGTTCTATTTTGTAATTTGCATCAAACTCAACACGTCTGTTCTGAAATGTAATGGATTAAATATAAATGCTGTATATTTGGTCTCTTAAAATATTAATTCATAAGGACTTCTAACATAAAAATGAATTATCATGTCAATTGTCATGATACAGTCAATTGTCTGTATTTTGTTGCATAAAAAGGGGGTTGGAGTTTTTTAAACCATGTGTGTTAGTAAACAATTGAGAGACAACTAGCAGCTTGCATTAACTGATGGACTGTGGTCTTGCCTAGGCAATCTGGCCTCTGAACTTATTGGACTTCCAAACGAAGTATGAACATCAAGCTCAGCCACAAATGAATTTTTCCACAGCATACAAGAAAGAGTCTTGAAGAACCAGTTGTTTGGTTGCACAAAACCACTTCAATAAATAATGAGTTTGCTTGGGGTAAATATTTCATTGAGATCTTGGGTAGACAAATAGTTTTTATAGAAGTCTCATTTTTGCAGAAATCATATTTACCACATATATGTATCATTTGTATCTGTAATTTACAGAGAAATATAATGTGTGTATGCACTTTTATATTTATTTTGTTTTTCTGTGATTTTAAATAAATGTTTCTTTTTAAAATATAAACTGCTATATTTTTAAGCATAATAAATATGCTCTGACTTAGGAATCAAGAAGCTATATAATGTTTATCTTTTTTACTCAGTGAAACCATCCATTTTAGAGACATCCAGGTAATAGGGTCAAAATGATTCACATGATTTCTATGGGTAGCTAATGTAAATTCAGAGTGGAAGAAGAAAACAATCTGGTTCATAATCACAGCAAGCATTGGTATATAATTAGATACACAATCTGTATACTTGTATTTGGTATCTTTCCATCTCCTTGCTCATCTTCCTTTTATAGTGTTCGTAATATGTCTACTCCCTCAACTATGGCACCTTCCTTCCTTCCTTCCTTCCTTCCTTCCTTCCTTCCTTCCTTCCTTCCTTCCTTCCTTCCTTCCTTCCTTCCTTCCTTCCTTCCTTCCTTCCTTCCTTCCTTCCTTCCTTCCTAGAACACTTTTAGCTTGATTTAAACAATTCACAAGAGCTGAAGAACTAGTAGAATGGCTATCATGACAAGCAAAGGGGCAGAACCCCTGTTCAGCTGCCTTGGGTGAACGATCCACTGAATTCAATGGGATTTGGGTCTGAATAAAAATGTGTTGATACAACTGCCCATTCATAAAGCAAGACCTAGCACAAGTGAGCATACTACACCATTGAATAACATCTACAGTTAGTACTCAGCTCAAGCAAAACTGATCCCTTGGTTGGGCCTGCATTAGAAGCACCTCTTTGTCCCAAACCCAGGAACGGAAGTGTACCACCTGCTGCTTTTGTCATCTGAATCGTTTTCTCTTCACACATTTTCACTCCATAGAAGCAAATTGGAAATACTGTGCTTTTAGCTGAGGTGTAAATTTGAAGGAAGTAACACAAAGGTCATTCTGCAATAGTGTCTGTGAAATGTTGCTTAATAATAGAAAAATCTCCTGCTCTGAGAGAAAGGATTTGAAAAAAGAGCATTTGAGAGAAATCAAGCCTAGAACTGCCTCTTAGCACTTAAAAATGTCCCTTTATTCTGATATTATTTTTAATGATCTGTCTGTCTGTCTGTCTGTCTGTCTGTCTATCTATCTATCTATCCAGTGCTTTTTTAAAAAAAACAAAAGGTGCCGGAACTCACACACGTCACACAACCCGCCTTGCCTACCCTACAAGGTTCCATCCAAAAAAGGTTGGGCGTTCTATGACAAAAAAAGCCATCTATCTATCTATCTATCTATCTATCTATCTATCTATCTATCTATCTATCTATCTATCTATCTATCTATCTATCTATCTATCTATCTATCTATCTATCTATCTGTCTGTCTGTCTGTCTGTCTGTCTGTCTGTCTGTCTGTCTGTCTGTCTGTCTGTCTCTGTCTGTCTGTCTGTCTGTCTGTCTGTCTGTCTGTCTGTCTGTCTGTCTGTCTGTCTGTCTGTCTGTCTATCTATCCTTGTTCTAGTTCAATTTCCCATCCCATGGAGAAATAGCACAAATGATATGAAGTGTATAATCACATAAATGTTTATTTGTGACATCCTCATGGTTTACATCAGATTCCTAGGACTGAATAATACTACATTTAGAGAAACTGGTGTGCTGAAACTTCTCCAAACAATTTATTGTTTCTCTAGATGAAATTCTTCTTATAGAATAATAATTCATAACATTCTTTATATGTACTGATAAAAATACAAATTGTTACACAAAGATAAGAGCAGTTGGTTCTGATTCAGGGGCTTCCTGGACTCCTCTCAAAAATACTTTTCTGTGTTAAGCAGGCCTGGAATATGGACCTTATAAAGATGAAACCATAGATGTTTTTCTAGCATGATCCTTAGACTGAAATCCTCTAGCTAGAGAGCCAATTTAACTTATAATGATTTTATGCACCAGGCAGAGGTAGCAATTTGTTGTTTTTTTATCTGGTCATTTGCAAAAGAAGGGAGGGAGGGAGGGAGGGAGGGAGGGAGGGAAGGAGGGAGGGAGGAAGGAAGGAAGGAAGGAAGGAAGGAAGGAAGGAAGGAAGGAAGGAAGGAAGGAAGGAAGGAAGGAAGGAAGGAAGGAAGGAAGGAAGGAAGAAGTAAATTGAAGATCTTGTTAGAGGAATTGTTTTGAGTGCAAAGGTACATTTCATGCTGCATTTAAATTTCTATTTAGGATAGAAGGATAGAAGATGGGCATTTTAATCTATTATTTTATTGTAAAGTATAGAAGTAGTTTAGTTGTCACAAGGCCGTAACTTTAAACCGTATCTAATTTAAATAGGAAATTTTGCAAAAAAACTATTTAATGATTTTGCCATATAAACTAATGTTTTTAATATCTGATGTGTAATAGTCACAAATAAGGTTCCTATAATCCACGGCTAGTCTTTTGGCTTATGGAGTATGTAGAAATTATTCTGTTTATCAGAAGCTAAAGAGCTTCCTCTTCTTTAGAATAAAAAAATGTCTTTCATAATTCTCTTCAAAAGATATTGAATTGTGGGTTTCTATACTTTCAATTGCTTATTCTTGTTTTTAATTTTTTGCTTTATGATTATAATTGTCATTAATGTCAACATTGTAATTGCATGTGACAGCTGTAATGATTTTTCACTGTTGTTCTATCTGTGCTGGGCTTTGATCTAGGAAATATAAATTTGAAAAATAGATTAATTAAAGAAAAAGCTGTCATTTTACAATTAGCATATTCTTTTGTTTGTTGAAAGATTTTAAACCTATAATTAGGAGAGGTCTATTTATTTTACGCTAACAGTGACAAAAGTATACAGCAAAAAGAAAGCAAACTGAAATTGTGGGCCTTTACTAACATCGATACACCAATTTTTATCAGCAAGCTATTGCACTTAGTACAAATGAATCTTTAAATACAGCATGACAGGGTTTCCTATTTCTAGCCTTGCTGTCAGGTCAGATCAGCTACATCACTAGTTTCAGCAGCAGCTAGGGAACCAGGTATAACTTTGGGTTTTTTCCATTTCATATAAAAGTGGTTTTTACATTCAGTTTATAGAACTGTTGTGTCTTTTCAGCTCCCTATTTCTATCAATCTTTCTTGCCTTCCCATCCCCATCCCATTACAGGTAGTCCTTGACTTACCACCATCTGTTTAGCAACTGTTTGAAGTTACAACGGCACTGAAAAAAGTGACTTACAATTGGTCCTTGCACTTACAACCACTGTGGCATCTTCATGGTCACATGATCCTAATTTGCTTGCTTGGGCACTTGGCATGTATTTACAACTTTTGCATTGTCCTGGGGTCACGTGATCGCGATTTGTAACCTTCCCAGTCGGCTTCCACCAAACAAAATCAATGGGGCAAGTCAGATTTGCTGCATGATTCACTTAACAACTGCAGTGATTCAATTAACAATTATGGCAAAAGAGGTCAAATCTTGCCTAGGATCCAGATTATGGTTTCCCTTAATGAAGAAACAGAACTGTGAATAGATCCCTATCCATATCCATCCTTCTTTGTGATTCTGAACAAATAAAAATTCAGACATACAAATGGATGGATGTAATTGTGACACCTCATTCTTTCCTTTGTCATTTGGGTTAATGAAGGTGTTAAGCTTACTGATAACACCTTTGGCAGATTTATGTAATAGGAGAAAAACTAAATGTTTACACATTTAACAAGTGTATAAATGAATATTTAAGGACTGATGACAAATGTGATAGACATAACCTGGATGAGACTTTGCTAAAGAAGAGAGGGGTTATTCAATTGTGCCCTTGCCTTTTCTAGATGTGTTACATGGATTAAAATAAAAGGTTTTTCCACTGCTTTGATACTAAGTGAAGTGGACTTAAAAGTTAATTCAGACAGTATCCTTTTTCCTGCACAAGATTTGTAGCCAAACTTCAAAAAAAAAATCTTCTTTATAAGTCTGAAATCCCTTTGTTAAAGAAAAGAAGGGAAGAATCATCATAATTATAACAATAATTACAATCCCTAGAGAGGCATTACCTTGCTCTAAGGAAGATGAGAGCTATATCAGAGGTTCCTCTGTCAACAATACTGCACAGGCCATGGCTATGAAATATTGAAATCATCTGTTATCCTATCAGACTTGGTATTTATGCTGTATAAACAAATACAGAGGTAATATGCATTTTTGTCTTATTCCCTTCCCTATTTCTCCAAACTCAGTTCTTGCTCATTATAAAAATTATTCTAAATAGTAATTAGGGATTATGGCTGACACTAGTCTTAATATATTCCACATTCTTGCATGATCTAAGTTTAAAGGCCTAGCTGTGGTCAATAAAGCAAAGGTAAATTCCTTGTATTGTTTTGTTCTTTCCATTATCTATTTTATCTAACAATTTGGCCTCATATTCCTCTGTTTTATCTGAACCCTGCTTGTTTAGATTTTTTTTTCTCTTCATGCATTGCTAAATGCTTTGTAAAATATTATTATAATATACACAAGTTTTCCAATACCTTGAGCATATTTCTTGACATAGAGGTTACTGCCTCGTATGTTCACTTTGATACATTTAGGGTTAGGGTTATGATTATAGTTCAGTCTCCCTTATTGTACATTGCAATCTGGAATAAAATTAACACTTTTTAAGTGAATAATATAAAAACCAAGTAGGCAATTGCCAAAAGATCAGGGATAAAAAGCCTTGATATTTCACACAATGAGGTATTAGTAACTCTTGCTCATTTGGTACAAAACAGCTAGATATCTATCAATAGATCTTTGTTTACATGGTGCATAAGTCTATGTGGATACTGAACAATTAGAATGTACTTGGAATAAAACAAGTACCAATAAAAGTAGCTAAAAATAACCTGTCCTGGAAGAATCTAAAGCTATCATTTGGCAAAAAGCCAACACTCAATTTAATCTCTAGAACAGAAAAACTGGATTCTAAGTGCAAGTTCTATTTCTGGTATTGTTCCTTTAGTGGTTTGAAACTGCGGGAATTCTGTAAAGTTTTCCCTCTCTAAAAGACCTATGGTTCTTTATGACAGGCAATGTAATATAAAGTTCAGTCTTGAAAAGACTAAAAGAACATGAAGACTTCCACAAGAACTGAAGAGTTCACTGTTGGAAACATATTTTCCTTTTAGGAATCTGATTTTATTTCATCCCAGTATTTGGTCAATTACATATATGGAATTACCAAATACAAGCACATTGTTGGTTGACATAAGCTATTTGTCTTCTTGTTTCTCTAAAGTTCTCTGAGAAGATTGCAAAACTGCCAAACTATTAAAGATTTCTAAATCTACAGAAAAAGCATCAAAAAAGAAAACCATAAAAACAACACAGCACAATTAATAAATACCAGCATAGGAAAGACATATATACCATTCTAGTGAAAACAGGATATTTCAATTTAAAATTAACCTTAAAACTGAAACAGAAACAGAAATCCTGGAAGAAGAAGAGAAATATCTCCTGCTAAATGGGTAGACCATTCTCTACAGGCAAATTTATAGCCAAAGATGCCTTTTCCCCTGTAGAAACCTACCATCTTTACTTGACTTCATGGACAGCAATGGATGGAGATCCCAAAGGATGATTGAAAAGCTGACCCAAGGAAAGGGGTGATCTTTCAGATCAGTTGTTCAGGTCTTTAAAAATTAGTACTAAAATGCTGAATTAAGCATTGGCTTCATTACAAATCTTACATGTCAGGCAAGATTTCTTTGTTTAACCTCCTTCAGGGATGCCCAGAACTGAGACTGTCCCATTCTGTATGTAAATTACATACTCCTTCACTGAACAATGCCCCACCAGATGCATGTAACAATAAAGCAACCATGCTGTGCTATTCAAGGATTTCTATGACAGTGGGACAGATATGGCCAGATCACACATTTTCTTGTTCCTGCTTCCTACATGAGCTACACTAAATCTCAGGTTATATTACATCATAGTTTAAATTTTAATGTGAAACATGATCAGTGAAGAACACTTGATATAAAAGAACTTTCTGCAATCCACATGTTCTCATGTAACTCTCAGAATTTCCTGGAGTTCTCATCCTACTACATCTGGATGGTACCAAGTAGCCAAAGATTGGTGCAGAAAATGTTGCTATATTCTACGGCGGATTAATATGTGTAGCCATCATTAACATATGCAATCATCAACCATTAAGAAGCATCATGTTTATGTCTTAATTCATTTTATTAATCATATTTATCTGTCCTTCTACTGAATTGTGATATTGTCCTACAACCTATTTGACAAGATGAATCAAAGGCATGAGAATCTGCAGATATAAGAGGTATAGCAGCAACTATAACCCAAGCATAACAAGCCTTTTGCACGAGCAATGCAGCATTAAGAAAAAGCAGTCCTTTTGTCAACCTCATTATCAACGGCAGAAACAATATGAAAAAGATGACCCACCACTATGATTATAGATCAAATTGCTCCTCTTACACTGCTGCTATTTAGCCACCTAGAAGAATCTTCTTAACAGTAGAGAGCTTATTTAATGTAACATTATAGCCTTGAAATTCTTTCTCAATGGAAAAAAACACACACACTTCTGTAGTGCAAAGTGGAGGGATGGGAAAGTTCCTGTATAAATAGAAGCTCGAGTTCAGTAACGTTACAAAAGCTTTATGTAACAGTGGACAAAGGAAACATCAGTGTCAAAATCTTCATTACTCAGCCCTCCTATGGTGCTTGAGGGACACAGCTTGATCGGTCACCAAACTGAAGCGTTTCATTGTGTGTGTGTTTAACAAGAAACAATTCATTAATTTTTGAAATTTCTCTACTGACTTTTTCTTACTGGAAGAGTCAAAGCAGATTATAATTTGGTTGAAGAGAATAGTATTTCCCAAGATAATGGAATCTGAAAGCTTGCACTTACAGTTTTATTTCTTTTAAGAGTCACAGAAGATGTGCTGTTAAAATGCACTCTTTCTTTTCCTGCCCTGCCTACACTGATTCTCTCTTGTGGCCCTGCATTTTGGGGGGTTAGAGTAGAGATGTTGCATGAAATCATTTAAATCAGCCTTCCTAAGCAGAAGCTCACTATATGTATAGAGACTACAATTCCCAGAATACCCTGGCAACAGAATCATAGGCTTTGGACATTTTAGAATATTTCTAGTTTGGGAAGGCTGGTCTAAACTATGTATATCAAGCATCCAGTGGTGGGATTCAGCCAGTTCGCACCACTTTGGCAGAATCAGTAGCTATTTTTTTGTTGCCCAGACCCAGAATGGACTTCCGGAAGCGGCATCCACACAGAGAACCGGTTGTTCACATATTTGAATCCCATCACTGCAAGCATCTCATACCTCTACAAGGAACATCTTAGTATAGCTTTACCATTTTTCTCAAAATGATTTCTGAACTGATTAGGGAGATAGATTTGATATGTTCACGTTTATTTATTTGTTAATTTGGGCACTGCTTAATTCAGACTAATTCCAGAAAACTCACAAAATAAAAACAATATCAATAAATATACAGTAAATATAACAATACTGTACAAAATCCAGATTTAAAAAAAGAATGAGCCAGTTAATGAATCTGGCCAACAGCAGCATATTTGCAACTTACAAGGGCTGCAACCATCCTAGCCCAAAGCCTGGAAGAAGAGGCAGGTCTTTAAGGCCCTCTAGAAGACCATCCGGGTGGGAGCCATGCAGATCGTAGGGGAACCTTCATTCCAGAGGGCAGGGACCATGGCAGAGAAGGCATGTTTACGTGCTCCCAATAGATGGCACTGCTTGATTGAAGGAACTGAGAGCACACCAATGCTGTCACATTGAATTGGTCAAGCTAATATGGGAGATAATCAGTTCCTCAAGTAAGCACTTTGAATGGCACCCAGAAGTAAACTGGCAACTACTGTAGCTCTTGAAGCAGGAATGTCATATGGGCATTTCTCACAGCACTGCATGTTGAACAATTGAAGTTTCCGGATAAAGTGGTCTTCAAGGGAAGCCACACAGAGAATGCCCCCACACAGCAATTTCACGTAAGTGTTGAATAAAAGGACAGAGAAGCTCAAATCCACCAAGATGGGACCGAAGGAGTGATCTCTCACTTCTAATCAGCATCAAATTAAAATGATCCCCAAGGAAGGAAGAGAATCACCAATATTCTCTCTTGGCTGAACTAACACAGCACAGTTGGCTTAGTCTGCCACTGCCAGTTCAAAGATTTGTGTTAGCCCCAACTCTCTCTCAAAAGAAAGTTCTCACAGCCACAAAGGAGGCATGTTACTTCACAAAATTGCCAGTTGTAGACCTTACACAACTGGAGGATGCTAAGCAAGAAAAGGCTGCCCTAGAACCTAGGAGCTTATCTAATTTCGTTTGAATTTCTATTGATGATTATCAGTTATGGACCTGAAATAAAGTCCAAGTATTTATGCTTGCTTTAGAGGACAACTATAGTGAGACTACCATCCCCTCACAATTATACACCCAAATTCATGTGCTACACCAAAGATGACTGAGTATTTTGGAAACCACTGTGCTTTAATATTCATAATTCTCCCAGACAGAGGAGAATTATGTGTCATGGCATGCACATTTAAAAATAATTCTAAAGGCTTGTGATGACTACAAAGCACCTTGCATGTTCTCTCCCACTGTCACATTCTTTAAAAGCACAGCCAACATGGTTGTTAAAATATTCATTATGAAAGCTGTCCCCAACCCCCACAGCAGCCTCAGGAGAAAATCTTGGGATAACTTTATGTTTTTACTGTTAACCCCAGTTCAGCAGCTCGATTCCATTCTGACAAAAGCAGGCAGTGTTTTCCTTTCTGCCTCATGAAGTTGTATACCTCATTAGTGGGCCTTTGCTAATTGTTTTTGATTTAATATTAGTCGGGTGTGAGCACCAATAAAAATGTAAATCCTACACATTAAACCTGGTTGTTAGTTGTTTCTGCTTGGTGCTGAAGTTGGTTAGATCAGGTTCCCAGAAATTCTATGCAACCAGTTCTGAAACAAACAGAGAAATGGATCTGTTCAAATAAGGCATGCACAAATGCTGCTCTGGATGATTATTGGATACCCAAACGTTTGCAAATTAAAGTTTATCTGAAAAGCTGCACTAGCTAAAGCATAAAGTTCCTATTTAAAAAGCAGCATGAAGAAATTGCTATGTTCTTCAATCTATTGATTTTTATATGAGATTCAATTACCCATATCCTAGGAGTTTATTCACCAGGCAACTTAAAAGCAATAACAACAATAACAACAACTCTATCCAAGAATCAACTTTAAAAAAAAATTACTATCATTTGTATACCTTGCTGATATTTTCTCAGAAAATTAAATTAAATGCAACATCGCGGTAGCTGCTTTTTCAAAAAGCTTCTGAGGAAGGTGTGTAATCATTTTATCATTTGGAGAAACAGCTCCCCTCATTGGCGTTTTTGAACAACAAGGCTACACTTGAAGATGAAAATGTCCCTTTTAGGAAATGTTTCTAATAAACTACCTGGGTTTATGGTATCATAACAAAGTGTGATTATCAATTGACTGGAATCAGTATTTTTTTTATTGCTTTTTTTCTAGAGTCAATGCAAAGTTGCTGTTTGTTAATACTGAAAGGACAGCCAATGTTGATTTTCACTTCTGAAAAATGGAAGAATTTTTGATTTCCCTAACTGAGTTCATTTCATTTCATCTGCCTAAATAACTTCTCATCATTGTTAGGCCTGTTTAAGCCAAATATTTTACTCCTAACTAAGAGGTCAAAATGAATGCTTTCAGTGGACAAATCTATATGATATTTTCTAAAATAAAAAAAATGATAAATTCCTGCCATGGAAATTCTACAATCTAAAATTAAGGGGGTGCGGGAGTGGAGAAAGAGTGTGGAAAGGACATAACCCGAGCAAATGTTGTGGCATGGAGACATAATCCTGTTATAAAACATGATGAGGGAAACATAATCAAGTCTTGTGTTGTTATGTCTTGACACAAACCTCGGCTTTGCTTGCTTCTGGATACCAAGGTTTAAAATTAGTATTCAGAAGCTTACCTAAAGTAACTTTTTGAAAACTTTCCAGTTCAGAAAATCTTGGGACATTGGGATCATGATGTCGGACTGTCTTTCTATTTCCATAATGACTCAGAAAGGTAATTATTCAGGTTTTATGCTGATTTCCTTGATGCAGAACTCACCAGCTTTGCAGAGGGCTTCAAAGGAAGCGATCACAAACTGCACCTTTTGAATGAGTCGAAGTATATTTGCAATTAGGATATATGTTTATGATGTATGTGTCTTCATTCTTAGGGGTATATAAATAAAATTCATCATTTTATTTATGTATTGAATATATTGCCTGTATTATAAATATTGCTATGTTATTACTTCTTGAAATTAATTTATATGCCTGAATAACATAGCATCAAAGACATTATAAGCAACATTTCTCCATGCACAAGCTTTATCTGATGTTCATTCAATTGCCTATAAAAATATCTACATGTTGGCAAATACACCAGAAATTGTACTAGGGTAGTCCAAAAATATGGTTCAGAGAAGTAGGACATCTTTTTTCCAATATGATTTCCTTCTTATCTCATTGAGATTTTTTGAGGGACGTTTGCTGACAATGACCACAGCAGTAAACCTTTTCTGCAACTGCCCAGATCTCTGCAATGTGCTCCCTGCCAAGGTGAGGACCCTGGCCAAATTTGTTGGATTCTCAAACAGTCTTTAAAACACAGAATCCTAACGGCTAAAGATTTCAGCATAAGAGTCAGGTGCAAGGAACCAAACCCACACTGTGAATTGACCAATTTACTTATTTATTGTTGCAATGCCTATTTACAAGAGTCTTGCCAGACTGACTACATTTTCTTGGGAACAGTGAGATCAGGCTTGAGGGATTCTGAAGGAGGTAAGGTCTGTGCCACTTTCCACTGTGCAAGGACTCTAAGCTCAGCCCCCTCTTCACACCTACCCCCACCCTAGGTTTTTTTTAAAATGCTTTTATTGTAAAATGCTAAGAGAGATTATAGTGATATTAAACAACCAAATAAATGAATAACTAGTATCCAGAGATGTAATCATATTAATCTGTTGCAGCAAAAAAAAAAATAAACTACTGTAGCTGAAAGAGTCAAACATTTCCCCCTTTAATATTAGAACAAGCATGAAAATAGCAAAAAAAAAAAAAAAAAGAAGTCCCTTTGAGGTCTTAAACCAAACAGGATTTGTTAAAATAACATGGCAATGGCTCTGTCTTCTCAGCCTGCACACTTGTCAGGTTGAACAGCAAATAGTAAAAGGATCTCTTCCTTTTAAAATTACACACTTGCTTGACCTTGGGAAGAAATTTCAGAACCATCAAAATCCCTAACAAAGATTTCAGATCACAGTCAGGTGTGGAAATGAATCCAGCCCCACTTTCTACTAACGCTAACAAAGTTCAGAATAAAAAAACAACAAACTCTCTTTCTTTATACATGTTTACAGATAATATTAAGGCTTTACACTTGAGTCACACTTTGATTCAGTAAAACCTGGCAGCACAATAATGATGGTTCACTAAACTGTTGCAAAATCCAGCTATCAGCAGCAGGAAGAGAATTAGGTCAATGCATATTAAATGGACTTCTGAAATCCAAACTGTAAATTATCAAAACATCTGTTTAGCAAAAGAGGTGGAAAGGGCGCAAGCTGTTTTTCCCAAAAATGCTGCTGCTGCTGTTGCTGAAGCTCTTTGGGGACTCTGGAAAAAAGGTAGCAACATGTGCAAAAGCAGCAACAACACTTGAGTTGTCTTGCAAAGCAGATGATTTAAGAGTACAAAGAGTACTGACAGAAGAGAATATTTGTACTCAGGGTTGAGCTGTAGGGTCCCTGGTGCTCTCTGAGCTTGGTGGTTTTCTTGTAGACGTTTCATTACCAAACTAGGTAACATCATCAGGACCTCACTACCAAGAGTCATTGCTAGAGCAAAGATACCTTTTCCATTGTAGTTCCACTTTTTCTTGTGGTGGCGATGGTAATAAAATCCTAATTAAGCAGATGTTTTCTGTTCTCCCAATTCTTAGTATGACCAAATAGTTCATTTATGTGCAGCAAACTATTTGTCTAGGACCAGGTTCAAGTCTATTTTCAACCATGGAAACTCACTGTCTGATTTCTGACCATTCACTCTTTGTCAGCTTAAGGAATTTTGGACATAAAAATGTTGGGAGATTTTCATGCAAATAGCTTTAAACTCATCAGGGACAGGGAGGATACAAATCTAAGAAACAAGCACATATTATTTGTCTAATGCCACTGTAATTTTGATGTAGTCTGGTGCTAAACTATATCAGTTATATGTAACTGATTCTCTGACTGCTGTATTTTGCCAGGTTCACTTTCTTCAAACTACGGCTTCGCAGGCTCGTCTACTGCAGATTACTGTAACCTGCCACAAACCAGTAATCCTATCATGTAAAAGGATCTTTTCTTGAAGAGTACTGTGCTAAAAGTTGTGAATAGCTGCTTTTATGCCTCTACATGCACAGCAAATAGGTGAACCTTTTGAATGGAGATTTAGGTAGCTTTATTTGGCTCAGTGAGCTCTGCCTCTTGTGCATTTATTAAGGCCTTAATTAGGTTTGACATTTCGGGTTTCCTCAGCTATGGACTGAAAACCTGTAAAACATTTATTGCAAGCATGGCAAATATAGTCACTTGAAGTCTGGTTTCTAAAAGGACCTAAATGTCTATAAATATTGTAAATTAGCAGATGCATATAAAGAAGGAAGTCAAAAACCCAGTAATTCTTTTTTATTTTCTTCATTTTCTTTTCTGATATTTTAAACCTTGTTAAATTTGCTTCATTTATTTAGTTTTTACTTTTATTTTACACACACACACACACGCACACACACACTACAGTGGACATTTTATATTAAGTCATCGGCTTAATATCAAAACCTTTAATGTAAATAAATACTATGATGCAATTTGCAGGGTTTTTTTCAACTAATACTCAACCTTAGATGAAAAAGCCAAATAATTTAATGCTTGTAATATTGATATCCTAAATTATAATTAGTTGAATGCTTTTTCCCCTTTTTTATTTTCAACGGTAAGTTATCTAAATAATAGAATGTTAATAATCTTTAATTACTATTGTACAAACATCACTGCATTGAAACAATATAATGTTATCAACATTCATAACTATATAATATAAAGACAAAATATTATGGAAAATTTCTGTGTGTGTATCAGAAACAGGAGGGGGAGGGAGAGAGAGAAGGAGAGGGGAAGAGAAAAAGAGAGAAGGAGAAAGAGAGAGAGAGGGGGGGGGGATTTTAATACATACAGCTCAAAATGCTTCTGTTATTATGCTTTTACAATGAATAAAAGAGTAACCTGAATAAATAAATTTATTTTTGGAATATACATAAGGCAGGTATATTCAACAATAAAAAAAACTTGTCTGACACAAAGCCCTGTCCAGGGCTGAATGTTTATTCACTTGTTAAAACTGAACTGTATAAAATGTAATGAAGGTATTTTGAACTTTTGGGAAAGTTTCATAGGGCAGAAATACAAATAGTAAGAGGAGTAATAATAGTAATCTTTATTACAGTCACTAGCCAATTCAAAATCAAAAAGAAAACAAATTCTGAGACAGCACATGAAAACCAAAGTCAAACTGTTCAAACTTAATGATGATAAAACTGATGTGATCAAAGTATGGCATATTTTACAAATAGCAAAATGAAACGAACTCACTTTTTAAGACAATAGAATCACACTGACCCAAAAGTAGCAATTGTAAATAAAATGGATTGGAAACAGGGAAGCATCTTTGTTATGGATTAAGGCAGTATAAAAGAGACCACTCCACCACCACCCCATCCATAAATTTCATTATGATATCACCTTTGTATGATTGTACTAAACAATATAGTGAATTTCCAAGCTGAGTCAGGACTTCAGGTGAGCGTGATACTGAGTAGCGTGAGCAATATAGGGAACTCTCTGGGCTATAAAAGGTATTCTTACCATCCTTCTCGAACTTGGCAACTCTAAGGCATGTGGACTTCAACTGCCAGAGTTTCCCAGACATTGGCAGTGACAATCATTTAAAACATTTAATTGTATGGTGTATAAATGATCAACAGCTTTATTCAATGTAACAGAGTTTGAGAAATTGAGTACTAGCCAAAGTTAAACTTCTGAAGACTGTATTCAAACTACTGAACCTATAATACTATACACACAATGGAATAAGGTCCGCTGAACTCAGGAATACAGAAAAACCCAATTTAAGCATTAAGTTGATGTTAAGTATAAAGTTAGTCATCATTGAAATCAATGAAGTTTTTCTTTCTTTTAAAACTGATAGTTATTGTGCATTTTCTTTTCTTTTGTGTGTGTGTATGCTTCAAACTATCTTTTTGTCTTGAAATCCATGCAGATTTCCAGCATGATTTACCATGGCATCTTCCTAATTGTATAAAGTTTGCATATAATTCTAAATTACATAACTATGCACTGCAATATAAAAAGTGTTCTACATTCTCGCTAGGAATGGAAGGAAATTAGGTATGTTATACATTGTCTCCAATGATCTCCTGATCAGTTCCTGTTCACATTTTAAAATACACCATAAAATGATTTTCGCACCTATGTTCCTTGTACCCACAGAGAGTTTGTATGCAGCCTTTATAACAAATCTGTATTTTGGTTTATGGTTGCCTTAGTAGCTTTTAATAGGGATCAACGTGCACTTACTTGTGTACTGTCCTGCCATACATAAGCATCTCCAAATCATGACCAGTTTGTTTGGCAGAAGATATTTTATAAAAGGTAAACTCTGCCAATGCCAAAAATTAAAATTTTTCATCCTCCACCTTTTTTTAATTTCTGAATCAACAACACTGTGTTCAGTAAAGGATTGCAAGCTACTATGATCCAAGATGCTAATTACAAACTCAGGAAAACTGATTTCAACTCTCTAATCCATAAACCTAAGTGTAGTTGCCTTGTTGATCAGCAACAAGCAAGCTAGGAACTTTGATATATCATACTTATAGACTTTGAGAATAACTTTCATAAGGTAAGCAGCATAGAACAAAAGAAGGTGGAGCTAAGATAAAACTTACTTCAGATCAATACTTAAAGTAAAATATTATTAGGAACAGGCTGGATTAATTAAATGCAATTAACTTCTGAAATTTTTAGAGAAGACTGATTCTACTCTGATCTTCTGTTTGTACACTAGGAGTAAAGGCTTTCTTCAGATATTACTGGCCAAGATGCTCCCAGTTTCTAGGTAGTCAGAAATAGGAAGAGTTAATGCTGTAACATCCATCTTGAATGAATACATTAGAGACAGGGGGCGAGGGAAGGAGGAAGGGAGGGAGGAAGGGAGGAAGGGAGGAAGGGAGAGAGAGAGAGAGAGAGAGAGAGAGAGAGAGAGAGAGAGAGAGAGAGAGAGAGAGAGAGATTGTCACGAAACAGCAGAAGAAGAAGAAGACAACTGGCACTGTTATGTAACATTTTACTTTAGAGACTAGGAGCTGATACTTGGCACAGTAGCTGCAAGTGATGTGATTTTAAGGCTTCAATCTACGTGTGCCTCAAAGGGTTGGAATTGTGCTTTCAACAGTGAGTACTTAATACGTTCTTTTTATGGAAAACTTCGGATAGGCATATAGTGTTTCTTCTTCATTCTTCTACACTGTTTACACAAACTGCCATATCATCTCTGTTTTTCAAAATGATAAAAGACAGGGCTGCACACTTTTGTTTGCAGCTGCTTCTAAAAAACTTTAATTGGAACTCTTTAGCAGTAAAAGTTTGGTTGTCCTTACTTCCTGAAGTTTAAAATATTTAACCAGTAGCAGTAGGCAGGAGAATCTTCTCTCAGAAGATTCAAGACTTAGACCATGGCTGGCTGGGGAATTCTGGGAGTTGAAGTTAAAGTTGCCAAGGTTGGAATACCCCTGACTTGGATCCTTGGACAACACTAGCTAACGCTATCACTATACAGTCAGTTCTGACTAAAAGTACTGTTCCACAGAAGAACTGGGCACAAATGTTTTTCAAACTTTTTCACTAAAATTGTGGGCAAAAGAATTATATGAATGATTTCTCTGAATTCTTCAAGAAAAAAAAGAAATTAAGCAACAATTTCTCAATAGCAATAATATCCCTTAGTGATAACAACAACACTGCTATTGGAAATGTCCAGCAGCAGGAGGTCCCTTATATGTCTGCAGACTTAGAGATGATCACAGGCCATTCATTCTGTGATCATCTCTTAACTAAATATATATGTATCACATTCTATTCACGAGAATCAATTTTCTTCAGCTTTGAAAGAACCATAACAATCATTATAGAAGAAATGCTTTATTTTTAATATGGAAAAAGATAAAAGTGAAAATATATATGAAAATTCCAGGTGGCTTTCAACAAGGAAGCGTTCGCTCACCCAACTTTAATTAATCCTGAGAAAATTTTAACGTACGAAGATATCTTGAATATATCAAAGGGAACTTAAAAACCAAACAAGAGTTGGAAAAACAGGGCATCGACTTATCATGGTGGCCTCATTTACAAATACAAGCAAGATATGAGAAAGATAACAAAATGTATGGTTTCTATAAAGAGCAGATAATGTTTGATCAGGTACTATTAACATCAGATGAAAAACTGATTAAGAAACTGATAATTTTTTGTTAAGCTTAAAGATGGAAGATGAACAAGTAAAAGAAACAATGATAACATGGGCTAAAAACTTTGGGCACAATATAGAGTTAGAAAACTGGCAAAATCTTAGGAAAGAAACTATAAAATAACAATGGCAACTGCATATAAAGAAAATCTGTATAATATGTTTTATAGATGGCACTTACCACCGGCCAGACTAGCAAAAATGTTTAAAAATATGTCTAGCAATTGTTGGAAATGTAGACAAAAACCAGGCACGTGCTATCATCTTGGTGGACATGCCCTAAAGCAAAAAAAAAATTGGAGAAAAATTCATACTTGGTGAGAAAAAACGCTAAGAAAGCATGTAGACTTTAAACCACAACTATTTTTATTAGGTATAATTTCAGGAAAATATGAAAAAGAAAATGTATATTTAATGGTACATGTATTAACAGCAGCAAGAATTGCTTTCGCGCAGAATTGGAAAAATGAAGAAACACCTTCTGAAGATGACATAATCAAGAAAATACTGGAATGTGCAGAGATGAACAGACTCCCATTGAAGTTTAAAGAAAAGGAAGACACAGAATATTTTCAAATATGGGATCTATTTTACCAATGGCTGGAAAAACGGGGTAGAGATTAGGATTTTATTACATGTTATCAGTGCCTTTTTTGTCATAGAACGCACCGGAACAGAGTTCTGGCACCTTTTTTTGACAGATTTTCCAAGTTTTAAAAGTAACTTTTGAAAATTTGATGTTTGGTCCTCGTGGACTTGAATTGCCCTGTCAGTTGTAATAGGTCGGTGGCAAAATCATTAAAACGATGCATGAGGGCTGTTTGTGTGTCGAGTCTGATGCATGCGTACTTTGTCTGCGCTAGTTGTGATGGTGCTGCTTGGCTTATGGCACTGCTCCATTAAGTTTCGTTACACAACTGATGTGTGTGTGTGTGTGTGTGTACAATGATTGACTATGTGTGAAAGGTAAATAATGTCTTTATTTTAAAAAATTGTTGGTGAATTGAAAATCTTTTTTTTTTATTTTTAGTGTAAAATTTACTATGAACATTTGCCTTAAATACAATAAATTAAATTTATGTTAAGAACTGAATATATAATTTTTTTAATAAAAGATTAACAAGATGTGGGTTCCGGCACCTTTTTTCTTACAAAAAAAGCACTGCATGTTATTAAAATAAGATCCAGACAATGTGTTGTTTGTTAAGCACTTATGAAATGTAAACTTATAAGACAAAATAAATAAAATATATTATTAAAAAAATTCTAAACTGAAAGGAACATTTAGGCCAACAAGTCCAATGAGCTGCTCTGTGCAGGAATCCATATCATTATTTATACAAGAGGAACTCCCCATGTCTGAGTGATTGTTTCCATTATTCTTGATTTCTAAATCACAGAATTATGCCTTGCAAAAATCTTTCATAGTACTTTTTTATTTTTTAATTGGCAAATTGAAGTTTGCAGCAGATGTTGCCTGCAGAAAAAGCTTATGTTTCACACAGACCATTAAATGCTTCTCTATAAAAATATAATTAATATATGGAATAGTTTTATATGAGCCTCCTCAGACAATGCTGAATCAATAACTTACCCTTCCTCCTCCTCATTCCTTCAATTCTTCAGCACTGACATCAGAAATTCATTGAGAAGAGAACATACATTCATACTTGTAGGTCTACAAATATTCACGCTTCTCTATGTGTCTTCTTTCTATTGGATTCTGAGTTAACAATTGCAGAATAAAGCTATTTATTACTCCCATAAGTGTGTTCCCTCTGTCTGTCTGTCTGTCTGTCTGTCTATCATCTATCTGTCTGTCTGTCTATCTATAATGTTTCTATGATATATTTACTTCTGAGTAAGTGCACATGACCTAATCCTTAATGATACCACTTTGAAAAGAATGGATAGAGTTAAAGTTAATCCTTCTTTCTTTAATTCACAAACAGGATTTTTTTTTTTCCTGTTTCAAGCAGAAAAGGAGTCTTGAATGAACTATTGGAGACTCTGTTTTTCTTCTTTCTTTGGATTCTTGTGACATGAGGAGGGGAATTTTTGGATCAAACTTGCTGAAGAATGAAAATAATCATATAGCCATTCCTATTTGGATTGGGATTCTGCACACTAACTTAACATCAAATAACAGGAAGAGATAGTCTCAACTTTATATAATGCATAACTCGATCCTTGGATTGGAATTTGATAACCACGGAGATGTGTTACTGAAAACAATGGAACTTATATCTGAATAGGCTCTAACTGCAAGTAGGAACACTGAAAAGATTTCCCTGAGTCAGACAGCTTGCTTTTTATAGCAATCTGGAACCCTGCCACAAAAATAAAAAGTCGGAGATTTGTCTTCCCTAAAGTTTGTAATTACAGAATATAATTAAATCAAACATACAAGCTAAACTGTATTTTATTGGTGGTTTTCACAAAACAAAATAGTTTTTTTTAAGGTGTACAGTTAGTGTTATTTGCTTGCCTTGAGATTAGTGATTTTCTCAGTTCTTGGATTCCAGCCCTGTCAAGGTCTAATAAAAGAACCTAAACTGCAGCCGGACAAAGGCTGCTACTGTAGTTTAAAGAAAAAGATTTAGAGTCATATGCTATGCAGAAAGCTGAACAACCTTCCTGAATGAAGTAGAATACATTACAAGTGTGACAGACTGATGCAGAATTGTAGGCATATTTGAATATAAACCTATTGATCCTGCTTTAGCTGTCAAGAAAGCAGGGAGAGATGAGAGAAGCAGCTGAGAAGACAGGGTACCACTTGCTTTTAATTAGCGGCCTATGATATGCAGTATTCACAGGTTTTAGCACGTGCCAGTTTGCATTTTCTTCTTTGCTTTCAGAAATGCAATGGTACAGACAATATGAGAATGGCAGGAAGATGCAATTTCCATTTTAAACATCCTAGGACTGTTAGTTATGCTGCTTTGTGGTGGGGGGGGGGAAGAAAGAAGAAGAGCAGAAAAGAACTACATCAGAGAAAATGCTGAGTGAGGGCTTCCAGATAAATCTGGATTATTGCTGTTTCAAGACCACTTTCTTTTTGTCTTCCTTTGCCCTCACTATATTAACATTTTTTCGACAAAAATTGGCTTGTCTCAAAAACAACAACACATGAGTAATGGAAAAGGGCACCAGTCTTTCACTCTTAAAAGAAGAAGTAAACATAGGTTTCTGCAGAAACTCAATCTGGCACTTTAGGATCTTCTCAGGTTTACCTCATGGAGGTACCCTTGCCTACTGCCTTTAATTAATTATGCCAGAAGGAAAAATAGCAAGCAATGGTAGAAGTTAACAAACTAAAATTTTGGCTGCAAGCACATATAGACGGGGAAGCAGGGATTAGCAGGCAAAGTAACACTGCTTTTAAGGATGTATTTCTGATCCAGCAAATTTCAAATCCGATATTCTATTTTAAATCAGATTGACAGAGTAGAGCCAGGAACAGATGGCATTGTATAGTACTTACATTAGAAGCAGTAAGATGTAGTCAACATTTACACTCCTAGTATGCTGGCAGGTTTGAGTTCTTTTAGGAAGTATCACAAAAGAAAAACACTTGTCAAAGAATTGTTACTGCTGTTACATTTTCTAAAGGAATTAGACATCTCTTTTCTACCTCTTAAAACTTTGTCTGCAATATGTGCTTGCTTGTTTGTTTATTTGTTTTATTTTGTGTGGAACAACAGACACTATCTGAAATTAATTCTGCTTAGTGAAAGAATATGCCTATCACTTTTAACCAAACCTAAAGGATCACTATTTGGCAACAAATAGTTGGTTGTTTCTGCATCTCTTTGCTGCCATCTATTAGTCATCCAAGTTTTTGCAACTCAAATATGCTAGTTGGAAGGAAGGAAGGAAGGAAGGAAGGAAGGAAGGAAGGAAGGAAGGAAGGAAGGAAGGAAGGAAGGAAGGAAGGAAGGAAGGAAGGAAGGAAGGAAGGAAGGAGACTGCCATAACTGAGGAGTAGACATACTACAAACATAATGCAATCCAGGTGGACACACAACCCAACCTTGGGGAAAAAAGATGATTCTACATTGATGATTAAAGGACAGTCATGCTTGAACATGACTTTTTGGAAGATACTATTCTAGAAGGCAAGCACCCTGATAGAGTCCTAGAGATACTGAAATTCATTCCTTCAGGATCCTGAAATTCTCAAGCTTAAATTTCAAACTATTCATAAAACTTACTTTCAGCACACAAATATAGCCATTTATTTGTTTATTTATAGGTACATCTCACCTCAGCTAGAAGGGTCTCTAGGCAGTTAAAAACATAGTAAACAAAACATTAATGCATTACAATAACAGTCATAAATTATAAATTCCAGCAATACATTATATATTAAGTAAAATAGGCCCTGATGGATCCACAACTAATCCCCTCATACGTGAATTACTGCCAGGTGAAATAAACAATACTGAGCATGAGAGTCATTATAGTATAAGGTTCTCATAATCTGACTTTACAGAATTGTGAGACAAAATGGGGAGATCTTGTCTTTGTGTAGTATATAGAACCTTTCCTTCCGTGGAAGAAAGGTATGCCTAGTACAAATAGACTTCCCCCCCCCAAAGGTATGGTTTTATCTGCATACACATCTATCAAATGAAACCAATAAATCAGTGACAGCATTGCCCTGCACTTGGAAAAATATCATTGAGTTTAATGAGCAAGCATAGAACTGTTGCAACCTCAAGCCTGAATTCAGGAGTATCTGAGGACGGTAGGTACAACCGTGTCATTAAAGCCCCAATCCTTAATGGCTATGTGTCAATACCTAATAAAAAAGTGAAGATTTCATTGTGTGATTGTGCCCTGCAGCTTAACTTTTTTAACCTGTTTGTATTACTTGATAAAACTGAGGCATGCTTTCAAAATGAATTAGAAGATGTACTTAGGAAACTGCTGGAGTGCACATTCAGCATATCTTTAATGAAGTTATTTCTTTTTTGGAGGGGGGGGGGTTCTCTGTGGGCTTTAAAAAAACATGGCTACTTTATTGAGCTGCATTGAATGATGATGATGATGATGATGATCATGTTTCAATTGTGTCTATTTTCAGGTTTCTGTAGAAATAAAAAAAGACATGGCAGCACTAAAGAGTAATTGTGTGATTCTGCATAACTGAATCATTTCTTCTGAATCATTTTTGTAACATGGACAGACCTGTTACAGTATGACATTTATGTACTTATAAGAGTAACTCAAACAAATTTAACGGAGTTTATTTCTGGATCGGCATGTGTAGAATTGCACTGGTTTCTTTAAATATTTTTTTCAAATACTCCTTAATGGTCATGGCTACAGTATGTGACATGAAAAGGCAAACATACCTTGGTTCACTGCATTATCTAAATCGCTTCAATCTTGAGAGTATAACTAAAATGGAAAAGCTATAAAATTGACTAGAATCATGACTTCGAATCTGGATATTAGATCTGAGATGCAGAAATCTAGTTATTCATTTGAAAGCAGTGAAAAGTCACAGCAAACTCTAACTATTTGCTCCCATCTAATGGTTATCTTCAGTTTTTCAATCCAGATTTGATAGCTTACTATATTCAGTCATAGGTTCATGTGCCAACTAAGCAAAGTCAGGAGAGCTAAAATTGGTTTAATCTTCTGATTGTTACACTATACATGAGTCCCTCTCTTACTTAGCCTGCTGAACATTTTGAATTTTGTCAGTAATTAAATATATGTGCAGCCCCATCAGTTTAAATCTAAACTGAACTATAGATTTACAGGATAGACAGTTATTTAAAGAATCTCTAATATTTTAGCAAGTTGATGAAGGCAAAATATGTCATGATATTACATGGAAACTAAATGCATCACAAATGTCAAATGGCTTTGTTCCTTATTTGGCAAATTTTAACAAATCTTTTTTTTTTAGCAGGTTACTTCTTTGGTACATCACAAGATCTTTTCTTAAAATTCTGGGACTGCTGTTTTGAAAGAAAACATGACTCCTGCTTACTGTGCTTTAAAGTAATGCTAAATGATTTTGAAATTCTTTTCAGAGCAGGATTATGAAGTAGTTCAGAGTTTTAAACTAGCTTTGTCCTTGGCTATGTCTCAGTATATAAAAGGACTCTGTCATCTATAAAGGTCTGTCTAATGGAATTTATCCATATTATGGGATGGGAGGTTTTTTAAGAGTTTGATGTATTGCAAGTAGATAATAAAACCTCAGGGAGGGTTTCCATGTAATCTAACAGTAACTGTTCCTTCCTAGCCTCAAAGAGTTTTCCCTCTCAAAAAAAGTTACCTTGATATCACCACAGATAAAATGTATAAAAAGGCAAAGCGGTTTTATGCTTTTATTCCTCCCAAAATGGCCCTCCCTAATAGCTGGCACTCATTTTCAAATGAAGCCCAATTTTGTAGTTGGTTTTGAGAAAAACAGAAATCTGTGCAAAATCACATAGTGGATGAGAGGGGAATGTAGATTTTGTATAAAGGGATAGGAAATATGTGAAAGATTGTTCTCTTCCTCTTCCAGCTAGGAGATCTACCATGGTCTGTGTTACATTGGCAGAGAGAAAAATCACCCTACATAGGAGACAGGTAATTAAATGTGCATCATTTAAGCAACAATATGAAGGAGTCGGATAACACACGTTCAGATTAATCCATATGATTAAAAGGTATAGCCATATGTGAGCTACAGCTCCCTTCAACAGAATCTTATGAAGTGAGCTACACGCCACAAAAGCTTATGTCTTTTAATAAAATATGTACAGTTGCTCCTCACTTCGCAACTATTTGTTCAGTGACTATTCGAACTTATGACAATGCTGATAAGTGGTACTTAAGGGTTGGTTCTTGGAGGTCTGGCCAACACAGGATCACACAATCACATAGTTGCTATTTGTGATCTTCTTTGCTGATTTCCTCCAAGCAAAGTCAATGGGAAGCAAGCCGGCAGGAGGTTGCAGATGACAACTGTGCAATGTTCTCCCTTAAAACAGTGCAGGATTCATTTAATGATGGCAACCAAGAAGTGCCAGAACTGCTATCACTAAATGATACGATCATGTGATATCACACTTTACAATCATGTGGCTTAGCAATTGAAATTCCAGTCTCAATTGCCATAGCCAAGAACTACTATAGTCCTAAAAAGTGCTGACTCCTTCAGGTTTTTGGTTATTATAAACTAATACAGTTCTCCACCTACAATAGAGTCAAGTAAGATAGCTCCTATTCCCACTCTTGCTGGAGTAAGTACCCACTATATTTGGAGGGTCATTCTGACATTCTGGAGAAGCCAGGGGGCTGCAGAAGTCCAGCATTATAAAAAACAAATTAAAAAAAACCTTAATTGTACAGTACATCAGTTAATTTCTTCCAATCGTTTACTCTTTTGAATTGATTTCAAACTAAGAAGCAGAGATAAGTATTTTGTGTCAAAGGAAAGCCACATGTTCTCTTAGCCTTCCTTACTTGATTTACACATTAACGGTAATTTTGGGTTCCCCAAAAATGAAATGGTATCCTACAGAAATATATATGATTCAAGCTTCTTCTTCTTCCTTCTGGATTCTTTTATGCCTGCATTTTAAAACAGTGGAAACACCCCCATTTGCAAATGGGTGCATAGAAGGCAACTATTATGGAAAAGGCTGCTGTTTTCATGTAAAACAAATACATGTTTCACCTTGTTCTCCAGGGCTTCAAATTGCCAAGCATGTGATGTGCTGTCACAACTTATGCGTGACTGGCTGGTTATAGTTGCTGATCTATATGAAGAGGTGAGAATTTCTCACTGTGCATAAGCAGAAAGATCAGTTAGATACAGCGATAGATCTGTTCCTTGCCTGGGTTCATCTGTTGCTATATTAAGGAGATTCAGCAGCTGCCAAATCAAATTCTGTGCCTGGTTTTGTGGTTAGCAAAAGAGAAAAAACAGCAGTGATGTCATGATGGAACCACTTTGGGACACAATTGTAGAAATAATGATCTTTTAAACTTTCTACTGTGCAAAGTATCCTATGCAGTCACCACTTTCCAAGTCTGCCTTAGAAATCCATTTTTCCCAAATCAAATGCTAATTATTATTTTTTTTAATTTAATAAACCATAGATAAGTGCATGCACTTCATTTGATTGACTGAATATGATAGAAAACCCTCCAGGCTAAATTCTTCTGGTTACTAGTTTCATTGAAATTTTGGGCAATCTTTGAAAAACACAAAATGCAGGTAGTCCTCACTTAACAACCACAATTGAGCCCAGAATTTCATCATAAAACATGGCTGTTGTTAACTGGATTGATTTAAGATGACTTCATTTTATGACTGTTTTTATGATGGACATATAGAAAGTCACCATAGTTGTTAAATGAATCATGTGAATCACGTGATTGTTAAGCAAATCCATTCTCCCAAAAGGATGCTTTTTGCTAGCAAAAAAACACCAGGAACTGACAAAAAAAGTAATGCATAACAATCACGTGACCACAGGCCACTGCCATTGATCATAAATGAGGAACGTGAAATGTTATCACATGACTATGGGGGGCAGGGGGGAAGTGCAGCAATTCAAGGATGGTGGTCGTAAGTAACTTTTGGGGGGTTTCATCATAACTTTGAATTGTCATTAAGTGATTGAGGACTACTTGCATCTCATCCTTACTACCCTTCGCAAATATTGCTACTGCTATATCTTAACTGTATGATTATGCTATCTTGAAAGTATTAACTTACAATGTAGTGCAATACAATCCAGTACAATTTCTGCTTGGATATATGGTATATATCTCATTCTATGCTATAATATAAGAAAAGGCAACAATGGTACAAGCTACACAGTGTTATAACTACACAGTGTTATATATCAAGTTGAATGCGACTTTGAATTCTGCCTCCATCTTTTGGAATATGGGTGAGCTTCAGCAGTTAGTAAATGAGACAATGAGTGGCTACAGCAGATAATCATTTATTGAATAATATACCACAGGTAGTTTTCTACAATGCTATATGTTCTAACAATGAAATCATCATATTACAATGATGGGACATAATTCAATGTAAATTTGTATGAATTCTTGTTTTCTCAAACGTGTTTGTTCTGTTTTATTTAGAATATGGCTCTTTTGTTCTCTGTTATGATGAACTATTTCCCCATTTCATAAGAGCTCGAAAACAAAAACCTGCTTAACCCAGACTTTTCTACCAGCTGCAACCTGCAAATGGAAAATTCCTACAGAATGTGAGGCAGCAGCTCTTTTTCATCTATAATATTTAAGACTGGATGTATAGAATAGTAGCCACTAGTGGTCAACTTTATCCTGTATTTGACTTCATACCCAAATGAACTAGGCAATCGTTTAAAAGTTAAATTCCACATCCCAGGTGTGCCCAGTCACATTGCTTACTAGAGCTTTACATCTATATGGTAACGGTTCAATCCTTACCATATAATCCTTATTATAGGGCTCCAGGCCCTATTAATGCACTATATGTTCCAGTGTAAGAATTAGATAAAAATTTTAATAAAGAGGAAGATGCTCAAAGTATGATAACAAAAAACCTAGAGAATCAGAATCATTTCAAATATTAGTAATAAGTCACTTGAACCAGATTTGTTCAAATGAATCTTCAAAGAATTGAATCTTTCAGTCAAATTTTTAAAGCAACTGAGTGCATCGAATTAACTATGTGCCATTGGTTTGATTCAGAGATTAAGTTAATTTTCTGGTGCTTTGCATGGTCTCAAACATTGTTGCAGCTTTCTCTTCTTATTTGAACAAAACTAGACAGGAATTGAGTGGTACGATGGACTTTCTGATAGAGACACAATAGAAGTGTTATCACCTCCATAGGTTTTGCTTTTCATAACGTTAGGATGAATGCAGTTCTGTGATTGTGTTTCATTCTTCTAGTAGACCTGGTTAAACAGGTTTGTTGGAAAGGGTGCAGGAAAAGAAAGAAAATCTGTTTTTTTCCCCTTTAGGGATAGTCTGCCTTTCTGCCAACTTGTACCCATTTAGCTTTACCCTTCCTTAGCTTTAAGCTTTCTGGTGTCATTTCTGGTACCTCTGAAACTCTGTGTGTAATTTGTTGAAGTTCAACATTTTCAACCCGATTTCACTCCTTTTCATTTTCTCCATTTCCCCAATATTGTAAAGCAGTTCCCCCCTGCACCCCTCTGTTTTCTTTTTGTTATTTTCCTGTCTCTATCTTATTTTGACAATTCATTCTATGAGTCTGAGATAATGAGCTTGCAGTCAGAGTATTATGTATAATTCAGTTTATTTCTTTGTATCGTGAGAAATGTGTCGACAAATAATGATATGTATACATTCTCAAGACTTTTTTAAAAAAATTGTTGCTCAAGCAGCGTTTCATATATCCAAAAGAGGCTAATATCAATGAAATATGTCCCAAAGGCTGCCAGCTCAGAAAAGGAAATGGACAAGCAGTAGGACTGTCTTTGACCTTTAGTAAGAACATACTGTTTAATCAAGTTTTCAAAAGGGTGTTTTTGTTTTAATAGCAAAGGGTCATTTTATGATTTGGTTCAGTACAAGTCTTCCATAAAGTTGTCAGTGAACAATGGAAGGCTGAAATGCTATCCTTTCCTCATCCATTCTCTCTCTACATTAAACAAGTTGTGAAAGGAAGATTTTAAAAAAGAATTGCAGTGAATTCATTGAAGGTATCTAGCTGAAACTTGGCAGGGTTAATCATTCTGAAAACTCTTTCATCATTGCTATTTTCAACTCCAGTCTGCCAAAAGTGAAGCAACTACAGCCATTTTGACATTTTCCCATTGTAGCCATTGGCTAACTTTATCAAATCACATATTAGATTGAATTTTCTTTGTCTCTGAGCATCAGTCTTGAAACTTACCACCTCAGAATCTCAAAATTATATCTGGGCTGCTTCACACACTCCTAAAAACTGGTTTTAGAGAAGACAAGGACACAATTTGAAAAACTGAGTATTAAAAAGAAATAAAATGTCAACAGAACACATTGGAATAATTACACTGAAGCTTAAATATATTAAAAGCATGATGGTAACTATTCACTATCATGAATTGATCCTATTACCAGTAGACTAGTTAAACCCATTTTCATGTGTATGTATATCTTTGAATTTAGAATAAGGCTTCATGCATCAGAAGGAGTAATCTATATTTCTTGTACTCCTAAAAACTTGTATCCTCACAAATATGAATTTGTTTTGTAATTCTCTCTAATTTTATTGCAACTAATCAAAGCGAATGCTTTCGCTGTTCTGGAAACTATCACACATGAAGTAAGACTGTTCTTTATTTAAGCTTTATCATAGTGCAAGATAGCTATAATTTTCTTCCACGGGAAGATTTGTGAGTCAGAGACAACACAATTTTCTTCGCTAGCTAGAATGTTGCAGATTCTTCCAGTTATTTGCAAATGTTATTTGAAGCAGCAGTTGAAGTCTAGCAGTATGACTCTCCCTCTTCCCTTGTAGAAGTGAAGCAGCTTAAAGGGGTGCTTCCCTGACTGAAACAAAGCAACCTCTTGAAGATCTTCATAGCCCTACTGAGTACCAATTGTTTATTGCTTCTGTCTAATTATAATGTGGTGTAAAGCTCTACAAAACAATTGTATACTGTTGTAATTCTGAATGGCTGAGGTAGTATGCCTCTGCATTTCCTGCATATTTATAAATAGGCAACAGCCATTACAATATACATAATATTTCAGGTTACAATTTACACCATAAATTGTAAATGCTGTTACTTGCAAGCGACTGAATTTTCATTAAGAAAAAAAATACTGTTTAATTTATTTACTAGAAATGTTAGAATACTGAATTGTTCTAATATCTAAAATTATATACACAAATTCTGATTGCACGATATTTTCCATAATCTTGCTATATGTAAGGAGAGATTATCAGAATGTGTATATTTCAGTGGAAATAAATAGTTTAAAGAGAGAAACAAAATTAGTCATTTTTTCCAGTTTTCAAGAATGAATCTTATTTATTTTTATGTATTTTCTTTATTTTAAAAAAATATATAGCCACCCATCTTATACTAAACTGAGTGGTTCCTAATCTTCATCAGGAAACAACAAAACATTCCAGCCATTGCATGAGATATTTTATTAGTATTTGATTAATTGACAGGTTATTTATGGTAAATAATCACTTTATTTACCCATTAGTTTATCCATTGCAACTTCTTATTGGATAGATATATGATAGTTAATCTTCTATTGTTCTTTTTTGTAAGTGATAAAAGTGATACATAAATGATAAAAATCAAATTACAAATATATATACAGGAGGACAGAGGAAACCCATCCAATAATAGGAGCAAAACATCAGTCTATGCCTGAATAATGATTATTCAGGCTGTTAAAAATTAAGGAATGATATTAAAAGTAAAGGCTAGATTAAAACTAGAGGCTGGATTTCTGAAGATTCAAATTGTCTTTTCATATGTCCATATTCCATTTAGATTATTTTTGTGCTCTGTGACAACACAAATATTATATTTAACATCTTTGCTGTCACCTACAAATGAGGTCAAATGTATGGCTGAAATCAGATGAACTTTTATTGTGAGTAATGGATCTATATAATAGAGAAATAAAAGTTCAATATATTTAATAGAACACAAACATTGTTAATAAGATGAATGAATTATTTCAAAGTAAATACTTAGTTGGATATTATATTTTCATGTGAAAAGTCTGAAAAATGTTTCTATATAGAAATTTTCTCTTGCATGGCTGCTATCATGCAATGCCAAGGAAGCTTTTGGACAGATTTTATGTAAATTATTTGCTAGAGGATAAATTCATCTACCAGGTTGCAAATTTTTGTGTGCTATCTATACAAGCATGCTGTAGCAAGATGGTTACTGTGGAGTAAGTCTGAATAACTCGGATATATAGATCGATTTATGTGGGTGTCTATTGTATTTAATGGTTCTTTCATTTGATTCAGGTCTAATACTACTAAAAAGTTTGTAATAATACCAAATCAGCAGCTGCACTTCTGGCACTGTTAATATGAAACAAGGACATGTCAGCCACATTAATCAGTAATTTCTTTGTGGAGACAGTTTTGAATTGATCACAAATACACTCATTGTGGTAATAATGGGGAACAAGCATTCACATCTCTTTTACCAATTTCAGGAGACATGTGCGCTTTCATAAGTTTCTGATCAAATCTTACTTTTAGTGGATTAAGTATCCTGCTGTTCTCTGTGATCAAACAGAAAACTGTTTTCTTTTTAGTACAAACTGTTCATACACATGTACTAAGAAGGATTTGCTCCATTCAGCAGGAATAAACAAATCCTAGCACAAGGGTTGGGGAGGAGGGTGGGAATTATTGTCAGCAAGGAAGAGGAAAAAGCTGAATAAGTGAAGATAATGACACAACCTCCTTATTCAAAGGTGTCGGTTGAAACTATCAATAAGCATAGTCACCATTTTTAAAATTTTCAGCAAAAAAAAGTGTTCTTACAAACTTTAGCTAGGATTAGGGTTACTGCTACATTTCAGTATTCTTAACATGCATTGTGAAGATGAAATAGCCACAAAGAAATAAATGCCGGCACCAGGTTTAATTTTTTTCCATGTTCCATACAGTCCTGTCCATTTAAGCACACTGTCTAGTTGTTTTAAAATATTTATTTTTCTTTTAAAGTCTGTTAGGCCCAAAGAACCATGAAGATCCAGGGAATTACTTCAGAGTAGTTCTTTATTGTCACTCACCTATAGATACAAATCTTGCCAAATTAAAGAGGCCCTTCCTCCTGCAATTCTGGCCCACATTCTACCACAAAATCCTTGCTTTGGTCAGCTGCATATTTAATAATCACTTGTGCGTCTTATTCCAATAAAAAAAAATTAATAAGAAACACTATGAACAGAATAGAGCTAAGGATAGATTCCTGCAGCAGTCCATTCCAGTTTCATGTTGAGCTATTTCTGAGTGCTATCTGGGTGCAGACATAGTTCGGCAAATTATGAATCCACTGGTATAATGGTTATTATCTAGCCAATGTTTCCCCATTTTATTAATGAGGATATCATGAAAATTTTATCATGATTGATTCCAACATCGGGGCAGGTGCAAAACGCAGAAATAGGAATATACGACAATAATCTCCAAGAATGGAGTCTTCTTTCCTGCCTTAACTTCTACTTCCAAGCCTGAGTCCAGCCATAGACAAATACAGAGTTAGTTCCATTTCAATATTCTATTTCTTTTGGCCACCTCCTATTTTTATTTCCTGAATATTTACTGTTCATCCAGCTATCTTAGTTTACTCCAGGTTGCAAGCTGGCTTGTATGCAAAGACCAATCCTGGAGGCAGATGGAGTAAAGGAAGGGCAGTCCTTCCTGTTCTCACAGAAGAACAGGAGGAGGAGGAGATAACACAACATCTTGGCTTTATCATATTTAAAAGCAGAGCAAAAGGCAAGCCTGTTTAAAAAATTTTAGCGCCAAGTGTCGTTAAAAAAACAAAACAAAAAAAAGTCAAACCTTGGTCTTCTTATTCTTATTTTTTAAAGAGCATAAAACTATGATTGACTTAACTAAAGCAAAGTGCTCTTTTGGTCCCCTGCTGTAGTCTACAAAAGAATCTCAGAAACATTACTGCTTGCTGCTGTGGTGTTTGAATAGGATTTATCCTGCTTGCAAACCTGTAACTAATAATGAAAAAAATCAATATACACTCCATCCTGTTATAATGTCTGCATTTTACATTGTCAAGGGTTTAATAGTGCACAGTAGGTATTAAAGAGAGGCTGGGCACATCTTGTTGATCTATTCACACTTTTATTTCTCTTTTTGCAAAAAAAAAGATCGGTAAAATCTCTTATGTGTTTTCAAGGCATCTCAAATATTTTTAAAAGCATTATCTATTTATTTGAATATTGTAATACAGTTTCAGAGTAAAACATTTTTCATTTCTTTTTTAAAAGAATTATAGAAACTTTAAAAACTAAATTATTTAAAACCAAAAATGGAAGGGAAATCCTGATTCTGTTATGATTTGAGATACTACTGAATGTTCAGTTGTGTTGCTATCATTAGTACTTAAAAAGCAGGGGGAATGGTAATAGAAAATTATCTCTGTGAGGCAAGATAACATCTGTCGGGAGCAATATTTTAATATGTGTTATTAATGTTGATATGAAGCTCTTTTGCAAATGTAAAGTACTATTTGCAATCTAATAATTTAAAATATAAATAAAACATAAATGATAAACCTGAATTTTTGCAACTTTAAAAAAAAAATAATTTATGAAAAGAACAGTGAAAAACTTATTTTATGGGGTGGAAAATAAAGGTTGTTATTGGATCCCTGAGAAAAACAAAAATTCTAAATCTACAATTCAGCATTTTTGTTGCTCTTTGCTATAATAATAATATAAATTCTGAAAAAGAATCTGAAAGCTTTCAAAAACAAAATGTTTGAGAGTCTGTACTCTAGGGAGTGCAGACTTTGGAAAGGAGGTAAGGAGATTATATTAGATGTTGTTTTTGTTTTGTCACAAAAATTGACCCTATATTTGATCCTGTGACCGAAGCAAGATGTTTTCTTTTTCTTTTTAGTTCTTATAAGGTATGGCTGCAGAAACTTGAAATTATTAATTTTTAATGCTGTGACCAATGATTAATTCAAGTTACAAAAGAAGAAAATAACAGTGATAGGATTAGGAATAACAAAATTAGAAGAAAATATAACAAAATGAGAAAAATATGGTGAAGGACACACACATAGAAAGAGACGGGAGAAAGAAAAACTATTGGGAAATCATGGAAACAGGAAAAATTACACATGTTAATATGCATTAGTTGAAAGTAGAATAGACTAATTGACCACAATGAGTTAATTTGAGTGAACATATGTAAGGCTGAATTGTACATAACAAACTCAATATAGGATTTCTTCTTGTTTCTGCTCAATGCAAAGTAACTGAAACAAGGGAGGAAACAGCAGCAATTCAGATATTTTAAAGATTTTTCTCAGTTTAGTTTCCCTACTGTAAGAGGTGCTTTGTGCTATGGATGGCAGAATAGGACTTTTGTCCTAGAAATCTTGTGAAAATGACACAAGGAAAATCAAAGTTTCACATGGCCTAGAATGGCAGCGTTCCTTTCAACATAATAATGTTAAGTAAGGTATGAAATAAAATGGATACACGATAAGATGGGGAAAACTATAATTGTTATTGTTGGGGAGAATTTCTGTGATTTAAAAAAAAGTATTAGAATGATGCTTCTGTTTCAAACAGTACCTATTTTGATTACTAAGGCACCATTTAATAATGGCAAAAAGATTTATCTCGGTTTATATGACAAGGGAAAGAAACAAGAGTTAAATCTGAAATTCTTCAAGAGGTAAAGGAACGAGGAGGATTGGAATTGTCTGATTGGAAATTGTACTTTGCAGCCTGCTGTTTGGTTTGGATGAAAGAGTTACTGAGAAATAAAAGAATTTTAGAAGTAGAAGAGCACGGCCTGAGGTTTGGATGGCATTTATGCTTCCACAAAGCTAAGGTCAATGTACACTTTAAAAACCATTATTTTAGAAGTGCCATTTTGAGAATATGAAATACAGACAAACCCAGGCTGTGCTTAAAATGCCTTTGTGAATCTCAGCACAGGAAATATTTTATAGAAATAAAACAGCAGGTAAAGGGAAATGGTTAATACACCAAGAGTTAAAAACAAGAACATGGAGAATACAAGATAAAGTCAAAAGATCAATTGATTGTGAAAGGATTTAGTTTTCAACTGTTTTCATATGTTCAGTTAAGAGAAAGATTTAAAATAGACAAAAGGACATCTGTAATTGAACATAAGATAGAATTGAAACTGTTATGTGCAAATAATGAATTTGTAATTGCTGAAACATATAAGTTTTTACTTAAATTTGAAATGGAAGAACAAATTAAAGACTACAATAAAATGTGCTGAGAATGTTGATTATAATATATAGATGGAACAATGGTAAAATATGTGGCTGAAAGGACTGAAATTCACATTGTGTTACAATCTGAAAGAGATTTTTTTAATAAAATGATGTACCCTTGGTACATGACAATAGAAAAACTGTATAGACTGTATAAAGTTGCTTCAATTCTATGTTGAAAATGCAGAAAATATGGTCATTTTATTATGCTTGGTGGACAAATTTAAACTTTGGATTCATGTATATATATAGTGAAACAAAATAATGTGTAAAGTCTACTATTCAACTGTGCTGGGACTAATGGACAGACAACTCGGAAAGACTTATAGAACATTGTTTTTGTACATAATAACTGCAGCAAGACTATGTACAAAGATGAAAAGACCTACAAAGGAGGAGTGATTGATGAAGAGGACAGAATTTGTGGAGACAACAAAATTGACTTGTTTTATTAGGAAAAAGGCAATATTTACATTTATTAGTGACTGAAAACCATTTATGGACTTTTTGCTGAAAACAAAAAAAGTGACCTTGTGACCTATGGGTTTGATGATTAGAAAGGGTAGAATTGGAAAGAACAAAATCATGATATAACCTTCGAGAGAGAGGATAAAGAGATGGGGGGGATATAAATTTAATAAATAAATACATAAATATTTAAGGTCAATGTACACTCTAAAAATCATGATTTTATAATAAATAAATAAATAAATAAATAAATAAATAAATAAATAAATAAATAAATAAATAAATAAATTCATTTATAACTCCTGTAAAGACTGGAAGCCACTTCTTAATATCTTTTCTTTTCTTTTTATTTCTTTCTCTCTGTCCTCTCTCTTTTCTTATATTTATTCCTTATCTTATTTACTTATCTCTTTTATTACTTGTACTTTCTTTTTTGTTTACAACTGTATTGCTTATATTCTGTAAAATTTTATTTAATAAAAATTAATTTTAAAACATAGAAGGGTAGCATTCCCAGCAGTAGTCTCACCACACCTATAGAAATGTGGCTATGTGTACCATCTTTTCTACTATAATACTGAAGGACTACAGATAAAGCAAGCAAGCTTTTTGGATTAGTTGAAACTTAGTTCTTCCGAAACCGAGCGTATGGTGAGCAGTCACATAAAGTAGCTGCCATGCTCAGCAGGAAGATACAAAGAGATCCATTTACAAGGAGGTGAATGCATGAGAATGGTCATGATCATAGAGTCTCCTCCCAGAGTCTTCGGTAGCACCCAACCCCCCATTCTCTGTCTCCTAGTACATACTCATCCTTATAACTACTGGGCTTACATAAACCAATCTTTATGTAAGTTCTTGTAAATAAAGCTTATGCTAGAACTGGCGCGCTCCATTGTGCCAGCTTTTCCCTTTCTATATTTTTCAATTGAAGTAATAATTAAAATTGTTAAACATACTAAGAAACTTGTAGCAGGTTCATGAGCACCACAGATATCATCTTGTCTATGACAGATTGAAAGGTTTACAAGACTAAATTATTTGCATGCACTAAAATAATGCCCCAAAATGGCAATTAAAAGGGGCGTTGTCTTACCTGAACGCCTTTTCTCAGCATGATGATGGAGAATCCACAAATGGGTTAACTTCATCCTCCTGCCCAATGAGACTAAGTCAAAAGGTTGCCTTTTGACTTAGTCTCATTGGGCAGGAGGATGAAGTTAACCCATTTGTGGATTCTCCATCATCATGCTGAGAAAAGGCGTTCAGGTAAGACAACGCCCCTTCTCCAGCATGAGGATGGAGAATCCACAAATGGGACATACCAAAGCTACCTGTCCCTATGGGAGGGAAGTAGTCAGGGCCTGTGTCCCACCTGATGACACCACTTGTAGCACTCGCCGGCCAAAAGAGGCGTCTGCGGAGGCAAACTTGTCCATTTAGTAGTATCGTATGAAAGGAGAGGGTGAAGACCAAGTCACCACTCTGCAAATTTCATCGATAGAAGCTTGTTTAGCCCAAGCCGTCGATGTTGCGGCGCTGCAGGTTGAATGAGCCGTGATGCGGCCAGGCACGGGCAATGAATGTGACTGGTAAGCCCGTGCAATGCAAGCCTTAATCTACCTGCCAATGGCAGAAGAAGATACCCTCTGCCCCATGGAAGAGGGTTGAAAGGAGATAAACAGCGCCTCCGACTTGCGAAAGGCGGACGTCCGTTTGATGTATTGTCTTAGCACCCTGCGGACATCCGAAGTATGCTACTTACGTTCCAAGCCGTGGGACAGGTTGGGGCAAAAGTTAGGAAATATCACCACCTGGGCCCTGTGGAACAAGGTGTTAACCTTGGGAACAAATGATGGATCTAAGCAAAGGATCACCCTGTCCTCATGAAAGGTGCATAGATCCTCCCTGACCGAGAGAGCCGTTAGCTCTGATATGCACCTGGCCGATGTGACGGCTACCAGGAAGGCGACTTTCATCGTAGAGGGGCGCCTGGAGGCCTGAATCATTGAGATGACCCTCGTGAATAGGATTCTCTGGTCAGGAGTCGCCGCTCAAGTGCCAGGCGGCTAATTGGAGCCACTGGAGATCTGGATGCTGCAGTGCTCCCTGACTGTGGGCAATGCGGTTTGGAGGTATTCTCCACGGGGGATAGATGGAGATGCCTACAAGGTCTGCGAACCAAGGTCATCTTGGCCAGTGCGGGGCAATCGGTATTACCTCCACCCGTTCCTACAGAATCCTGCGGATGACCGCCTGGATCAGGGTAAGAGGGGGAAAGACGTATAGCCATTCCCTGGGCCAAAGGCTGTGGAGCGCGTCTGCCCTCTCCGCCCCCAGAGAAGGAAACCGGGAGAAGAACCTTGGGAGCTGAGTATTCAGCGGCGAGGCGAACAGGTCTAGTATCGGTGGTCCGAACCTGTCCGAGATCTCCCTGAAAAGGGAGGGATCTAGGCGCCACTCGGAGTGGTCCACCGTTGACCTGCTTAAGGAGTCTGCCTGCCAGTTTGCCTCTCCCGAGATGTGTTCCGCCCTGAGGGAGGGGAGGTTGGACTCTGCCCATGAGGGTCATGAGGGATCTGGACCGGGTACTCCCTTGACGGTTCACATGGGCTTTGGCTGCTACATTGTCTGTAAGGACCAGGACATGTTGACCTGCCACACTGTTCTTGAAGTGGCGTGGAGCGAGATGTATGGCCCTGAGCTCCAACCAGTTTATTTGTGCTGCAGGTCCGGTCGGGACCACCGGCCCTGAGCCAACCGTGATTGGAGGTGAGCTCCCCAGCCGAAGAGACTGGCATCGGTAGTGAGAATGGTCTGGGGGGGGGTCCTTGAACGACGAACCCTTTGCTACCACCGGAGATGTCCACTAGCGAAGGGAATGCAGAGTCTGAAGTGGGACCCTGACTCTCTGGTTGGAGGAACTGGTACCAAGCCTCTGGAATGGGTGCAGGAACCATTGCAATTGCCTGGAGTGCAGTCTGGACCATGGGACTATGGACATGCAGGGGACCATCTTCCCTAGTAATAGGGAAAGGGTGGCCAGAGAAACAACACATTTCCTTTGTATCTGGAGCACCAGGGAGTGGATGCTGTCCTGGCGATCCTGTGACAGGTAGACCATGCACTGTCTCGTGTCTATAATCGCACCCAGGTGTAATAGACGAGTGGATGGTACTGTTTGGCTTTTCAGGAAATTCACTGAGACCCCATGGTCCTGGAGGACCGTAATAGCCAGGGTCAGATCTGTTTTGGCTGCCTGGACGGAGATGGACTGGATCAGGATATCGTCCAGGTAACACTGGGCCCGCACCGGGACTAATCTGAGGCGGGCCGCCAGAGCCGCCAAGATTCTGGTGAACACTCTTGGGGCGGATGAAAGGCCGAATGGAAGGGCTCTGTACTGGTAATGATGCCCTGTGTAGCAAAACCTGAGGAACTTGCGATGATCTAGGAGAATGGGAACATGTAAGTATGCCTCTGTGAGGTCTATGGACGTTAGGAAGTCGACCCATCTGGTGCTGACCAGAATAGAATGGAGTGTCTGCATCTTGAATCTTTGTACATTAAATGGGAATTTAATCCCTTGAGGTTGAGAATGGCTCTCCATCCTCCTGAGGTCTTTGGCAACACAAAGAGGATGGAGTAAAAGCCTGTTCCTGTTTGTCCGGTAGGCACTGGTTCTATGGCCTTGATGTCTAAAAGATGACATATGGCCTCTTGTATGAGTCTCCTTTTGTCCGGACTCTGTGGAGCTAGACAAGAGATAAAGCGGCCTGGGGGCCTGGACAGGAATTCTAGGGAAAGACCATCACTGATGGTGTCGAGCACCCAAAAGTGTGTAGTGGTGGCCTTCCATTTGTCGATGAAGAGGGAAAGTCTGCCGTCTATGGGGGCTGTTTCCCTGCAGTCACTTATTCCTCCTGAAGAGGCGGCTGCTGGTCCCTTGAAAGGGCCGCTTAGCCTGGGCCTGCTGTCTGGGTCTGGGGCCGGAATGCTCCCATTGACAGTCGTGTCTGGGAGGAAAAGGCCGGGTAGGCGGAGCCCATTCCGGGCCTGTACCCGCATGAAAAGGCAGTCTGCGGTAGTCCAGGGCAGAGCGTCTATCCACACGCCTGTTAAGGTGGGACATGACTCTGCGCTTGTCACGGTTCTCCACTAGGTAGGGATTGAGGGACTCACCGAACAATTGCCCGCCAGTGTAAGGAGCGGTAGCCAAACGCCATTTCGATTTTAGGTCCGCTCGCCACTGTTTAAGCCATAACAGTCTGTGGGCAGCCACGTTGTAGGCTATGGCCCGGGAGGAGAACCTGGCTGCATGTAACGATGCATCTGCCATGTATTCCGATGTCACCAGTAACTTACTCAGGGTCTGGTGGAGGCGTACCTGATCCTGGGGAATCATGGCCTGGAGCTCTCGGAGCCACATAATGGACGTCCTGGCGAAAAAGAAGGTGGAGGTCGAAGCCTTCACCGACCACGCCGAGGCTTGATGAGACCTGCGGAGAGAGAACTCGGACTTTCTGTCCTCTGTCTTTAGGGTCTCCGCCATGTCTCCTGATACGGTGGATGGAGAAACCAGAGGTGTTAGGGGAGGACAAGGAATATGTTTCTGAGTTACAGTAGGCTCAGAAAATAATGGATTTGGGGCCTGGCTAGTGGAGGGGACTGGTTTGGTCGAGTTAGTTGCCTTATTCAAAAGAGATTTGAATAAGGATGGGTCAAACAACCCCACAATGGAGCAGGATCCGGGGATGACTCCTCATCATCGGATAAATGTATCTCCCCTGGTTCGTATTCCTCTGGATATGATTACATATCATGAGAGGACTGGTCAGAAGCGATGGAGCAAGGGTAATCTGCGGGCTCTGACGGGTAATGAGATGGTGTGATTGGTGTGGCGGATTCAGCCCTGGGCCTGTGGAACGATGAGGCCATGCCCTGAGCGAAAGCCTGGGCTATTAGAGCTTGGAACTGTTCTGGCCACATCTCATGAGGGGCAGCGGGGCATAGCCCAGCTGCTGTGGGCATGAACCTGGCCTCTGGTCTTGGCCTTGTCACCGGCGATGGTGCCACCCATTGAGGATATGCTGGCTGGTTCAGCATCTCTTCCTCCTGTCCGGCGTCTCCTTCAGGAGACCATGGCCTTTGGGAAAGGGTGCCAGGGGAGGCGAGTTGCGGAGTAAGGAGCGCCCCTCCAGCCGGAGCAGGGGCTGTCAGAACCGACAAGTCGGTTTGATGTTGCTGTTGTTGGGCCTTGGAGAACTGCCTCCAAGGCGAGGTGTCTCCTGTTAGTCTCCTTCTCGGCCGCCTTGGAGGGGCCTTACTGGAGATAGCTTTGGCCTTGGCCTTCAGCTTCCCCGCTGCCTCCAATTTTGAGGACTTGCGCCTCTTTTTGGCTGGAGAGGTCAGACCACCTTGGGTAGTCAGTGGAGCCGCGTTATCTTCCATGATGTCCAGGACCCCTCAGGTAATCTGAGGAAGTCTCCAATATGGAAGCAGAGCACTGGGTTTGGTGGAGGCCCCAGATACCAGCAAAGCCGGTAATCGCTCTGAATGATGGTGGCCGCTGGACCAAGGATTGGCCACTCGCACACCAATGAGCTACCAGCAAAGCCGGTAATCGCTCTGAGTGATGGTGGCCGCTGGACCAAGTATTGGCCATTCACACACCAATGAGCCACCAATTTGCACCTCTTTTTGGCTGGAGAGGCTAAACCACCATGGGTGGTCATTGAGGTCACGTTGTCTGCCATCACGCACAGGGTCCCTCAGGAGTAATCTGAGGAAGGCAGGCAATATGACGCAGAGCGATGGGGTTGGTGGATGACCCAGATACCGGCAAGGCCGGTAATGGCTCTGAGTAATGGTGGCCGCTGGACCAAAGATTGGCCACACACACACCCAAGAGCTACCGGTGAGGCCGGTCCCTGGTCTTAACAGTGGTGGCTGCTTGACCAGGGGCTGGTCGCTCACGCACCAATGAGCTATAGTAGTCTGACAGGCTGAATGCTGCTCGAGATTGAACAAAGGAGGCAATCTTGAGGCGAGGAGGCTGCACAAAATGGGAGGCCTCTTGGGAAAGGCCTGGCTGAGGCTGAATACTGAGCCTTTCTGTCCACCGGAAAGGACAGTGGCCGTGAGGCCTGAAAGCCAAGCCTTCAAACTGCCGGTGCTCAAGAATAATCCTTTAAGAGGAATTGGCAGTGAAAGTCACTCCTTTTGAGGACTTGTGCCTCAAATTGTGCCTTGCAAGTTCTGTTGCGGTGCCCAAAATGGCGGCCATGACTAGCCCGCTAAATCCACGGCCCGCTGGCAAGGCCCGGGCGGTCCAAGCCGGCTCTGGAAAGCAGCAGACGAATAAACTCGATTCTGGGCTGAAAAGCTCACCGCGAACTGTCTGAGGTTTGCGGCCACGCTGTCAGTCAGCGGTGGCCTCCCGCGGAGCCCACGGCTCAGCTGAGCAGCAGGGAGGCGTTCGCGGCGTGTCGGGCCGAATTATGGTCGATTTTTTCCCCTTTGGTTAAAATTTGGAAGAGCCTGATAATTTTTAAAATGAGAGGAAGAAAAAATCCACAAATGGGGATACAACCTGCCTGCTGAGATTAAGGAGCCAACGAAAAGCGTCCTGTTGGGCTAAGAGACTAAGTCGTAACTGGGTCAGTATCTAGCCCAGCAGGAGGCGTGGCAACCTTTTGACTTAGTCTCACTGGGCAGGAGGATGAAGTTAACCCATTTATGGATTTCCATCCTCATGCTGGAGAAAACACTGTACACAATTATGATGTTTTTACCTTTTATTAGGCCAAACAAAATATCACAAAATATCATACAGTTTCAAATTTTCCAAAACTCTTCCTCACTCTTCACCAAGTGAACAAAATAAATAATGCAGCACTGAGTAGTAGAGAAAGTGTAAGTGGACCCGATGGTTTGTTAATTAAACAATATTCATATAACACCCTGCTGATCAGAATTTTTCTAAAAAATTCAATTGGAGGCAGGAAGCCTGGCAGGTGCCAAGAGAAATTTCTGTAAGCACATTCTTGCCCTCAGTACAAGGCTGAATATCCTTGGTATATTAGTTATATTTATTAGTATTTAGTTTGAAAATCTCAAATTATGGAACTAGGTGGTCAACCCAAGACTGTTTCCTGAGGCAGTAATGGAACATTATGTGCAAGTCTATTGAATTTACTGAGAAACTTGGGGATAGAAAATTAGTTTTTCTCTATGATAATCAAAATTAAACTACAAGTTGCATTTTCTATCCTTTCATGATATCACATATCAGCTGAGCCAAACTGCCATACTCTGCCCGATTGCAGGACCAGCTGTGTAACTTTTTCAGAATAAAAGTGTTATGAAATACTTCTTCATGATGTTACTCAGCTGATTGAATGAATCCCTGTCCTGCGCTGTGAAAATGATACCTGGAAGTCAGAAAAATAACCATTTTTGACTCTGCATGCAAGAGTTGTTCCTGTTAAACATTAAATATTACATCAGTGTTTTTCAGCCTTAGCAACTCTAAGAGATGTAGACTTTAACTCCCAGAATTCCTCAGTCAGAATCTTACGGCGAGTTGCTAAGATTGCGTAACTCTGCTCTACATGACATGGATGCAGACATAGTGAAAGGGTTCCTACTAGATCATGGGTGTCACTTGATCATGTCACGTGATGTATTGTGATGTATTGTGACTTTTTTTTGCCTTTGCAGCTCCAGAGTGGGCATGGCCTGCGCATGACGCATCTGGCCCACGGGCCGCCAGTTTGACACCCCTGTACTACATGATCCTTTAAAGCAGCTATTAAGCTATTAAGTATGAACAAACCTTTCTTATTTATCTGATTAGGTTAAATTGTTAGCAAAACAATTGTTTCTTTGAGTATTCCAAAGAGAATACTCAATATACGCATATAAGCTCCTGGACAACTTAAATATTTTCTTCCTACCTGTTTTCCAAGCGAGAAATCAAGCCTTCCAACTGTCCTCATCTGAATGTGGCTGATCTATCTCCCTGAGTTCATAACAATTGTTATATTCACACCCTATCATATGAGAAGATATTGGGAGTTGCTAGTTGCTAGTTTTCCAGGCAAATGGATTTCTATGCCTTGCTGCTGGTTCTCTCCTTATTACAATAACCATGGGTGGTATGGAAGGGAAAGGGCTCTTAGGGAAATCTGGTGCTAAACCATTTTTAAGCCCACCATTTCTGAATTTGCCATTCTTCTGAAGAATGTTCCTTCAAAGCATTCTAAGTACATGTAGTCCTTGACTTATGACATTTGAGCCCGTTGCTAAATACTCAGATTTTGATCATATGGCCATGGGGATGCTGTACTGGTCATAAGTGTGAAAAATGGTCATAAGTCCCTATTTTCAGTGCTGTTGTAATTTCAAATACTCACTAAATGAATTATTGTTAAGCCGAGGACTACCTGTATATGATTTTATAATCAAAACAGATGCAAAATGGAAATAATGAAGTTTCCATAGTTTTATATTAGTTATCAGATGAAATGAAAAAGAACCACACATGTCTAATCCAGTTGCATAACAGGGGTTCAGTACACCTGTGCTTCTCGCATTAGTAAAAGCACTGTTATTTAGAAATATGCCATTTTATTTTACTTCATTTGACTCGGCTACTATAATGATAAATGGCTGACCTTTTATTTGAACCTTGTGGGATAAATGGCATAATTCTATCAGTGTCTATAAATCAAGCTGCTTAGCAACAAGAGCAACAATCCTTTCAGCAGAGCAATATGATACAAAGTATGATACAAACTAGCACTCCTGATAATGGTTCCTGCAGCAAGTCTATTTATCAGCTACTTTGTTTCATTGAAATGAGAAAAGTTGCTTAGATAGAATTAGCTGATAAAACCGAAATAGATATGGACATTACTGGAAAATTTTTAATTCCTTATACTTTTCCATATAATGGCAGAAAATATGCATTTATGAAAAGAAAAATGAAAAGCTATGAAGTCTAGATACTGGGAAATGGAAAGAAAATGTTTTAAAATGTAGAGCTTTGTAAGGTCGGAAGGATAGTTGGATTTGGATAGATGAACAGAAACAAATCCAACATTCTTGCAACTTAATCTTCTCGATACTAAAAATATTTCTGTTTCTGTACATATTTAAGTATATTACAATTTTCATGTACTTAGTCCATATATATATATATATATATATATATTAAAATCTATAAAATATGTCTTTATAAATAAGTAATTAAATAACAAATACAATATATTGTATATTTATAATATATGTAAATGATGTAATTATAAATATTACATTATAAATAAATAATGTAATTATTAAAAATTGGATACTGGTAAATCTAATATATAGGCTTTCAAACTAGCAACTTGTGTGCATATTTCAATGTGCACACTAATATGCACGCAAAGAGAATGACCTAAAGACAGTTCACCTGGTTTCGTTCTGCTAATGAAAACACATTTCATAACTGCCCACAGCATATTAATGAATCACTCATGGTGCTGTGGATGAAGTTCAGAATGACACAATGTATCCCAGCGACTTCTTTTCACAGCAGTTTAATTGATTGATTCTCTCTAAATATTATCCGAATATGCACAACAGCTTCATGGTGTGTTTCCAAAACAATGATGCTGAGGATCCAAGGGGAAGCTTATGTAATAAGTATTACAAAGGATGGATAAAACAAAATTGAATAAATCCTGTTGGATTAAATTAATATGAGTTAACATGAAATGTCTCGGTGTTATTGCTCATTTAATTTTGATTTTGATTTTTTTTTGGGTATCTAGATGACTGTGGATATTCATGAAAGAACTTCACTCACTTATTTGAAACTGAAAAGAAACAAAGGGAATTGTCCACAATATGACATTCTTATATTTATTTTTTTCCTAGTGTCTTGTGTGCAAATATCAAAATTAAAACAAAGCATATTGTTAGTTGAAAAGTCAATTATATTGGGAGTGAAAAAGAGAAGGGGCTGCCCACTAGCTGGACACTATAAAAATAACACTGAGATGACCATGGCAGATCTGAAGGATGCAGTGTGAGACAAAGGGGTATGGAGAGTGCTGATCCATAGGTCCAGGGTTAGACACAACTGAATGGCTGACGATGACAATGATATTGTTAGTGTTATCAATATGACACATACAAGTTAATGTGTGAAGATGTATGTTGAATAGTGGGCAAAATAGTTGAATCAAGGTATGACTTCTGAATTTAGCCTGACTCCAGAATATTTTCAAACTCAGCAGTTAAATACAATTATGGTATCCAAGTGCAGTTTGGTATAGTGGTTAAAGCACCAGGCTAGAAACCAAGGAAGTGTGAATTCTAATCCTGCCTTAGGCATGAAAGCCAGCTGGGTGGCCATCGGCCACTCACTCTCAACCCACAATCTCAGGCTTGGGCAATAAGCTAGTCAATTCCTTCATAACCAATGGATCAATACTCATTTGATCCCCTCCTCCCCAAAATGGACCCTGCATTTTTGGGGAAAAATACTAGGAAAAATTAAATAAATTAAATTCAGTAATCAATTTGCCAGAAAATTCAAGTCAACATTATTTAAACAGAATCCCTTTTAAGGATTTTAGAGAAGGAAATAATAAATATCAATATTCCGTTTCCAACCCAATGTTTATTCTGTTCCATCTTGCTCATTCTACCATTTTGAATTTCCTATAAAATGTACTTGGGAAATATAGAGTGATTTGGGCAACAGCGTTAAGTGTCTTATCATGTTTTCCAGTCTTTAAACCGTCTTACTTATTTCCCTTTCCAAAACAGGTGGGGGTAGGGGGTTGGGGGGGAACAATAGAAAAAAGGGTCTCTTAGCCCTCATTCCAAACATTTACTAAATCAGACTAAAATCATTCTGATATCCAGATGTTCATTGCTTTTCTGTCATTTTTTTTTAATTTTAGATCATCATTTCTGGAAAGGAGGGCAGGTAGAAAAAAATACTATATGATCTATTACCAGTTGCATTCTTAGAAGACAGATATTACAATATTCCTGTAAAGATTTGAACTTGATTTATAGCATAGGAAAGTTGAAACTTTAATATATGTTTTATTGTACTATTTATTTTGCCAAGTTGTTCATGCCAGCTACATTACTCTGCACATGACTAATGATCAAGCAGGTATGACCTATTTTATGCATTTCTTACTTTCCCTTTTTGGCAAATATATATTCAGTTGTTATACTTAACTCAATTTTTGTGCATAGGCTTGTAGAGATCTAGGTATGGTTATTTCAGACTTGGCCTGATGTTTTGCATACATATGCAGATATACCCACAAATGCATACTATGCTATTCACACACAGGGAGAGAGAGAGACAGACTGATAAGTATCTATACAAATTCAAATTTAAATTCTACTTAACAATAAAAATAAGAAATGGGAACAAAAAGGAAATAAATCCTTCTTTTTCAGGGAAATGTGTTTTTCAAAACTGGAAACTGATTCTGTTGGCTGGCTCTGAGGGAGATAATATAAAAAAGGGTTTTTTTAAAAAATTTCTTGCACGGGACAGTCTCCCTCTATTCTCCTCAGAGTTCTTCACTAGAACATTGGGGCATTCTAATCAACAAACATTTGAGAGCATTTGATAATTTATCTACAAGTTTCCAGTCTGCTTTTTAGCTTTTTTATTTGTTTCATAGCTACAACTAGAAATTATGAAAAGTCAAAACTGAATTGCACTTTGATACTCTCTACTCAGTCCATTGCACAAGAAAGTCACACAAGCTTTATTTAAAAGTGTTAATAAAATTATTTTTTAAAAAATATAAATTCAAAAACATTTTAAGACAAATTGAGATTTCAGAGTATAAATCACATTTTTAATGGGCTCAGGAAGGAAGAAATTTTCAAGTCCGTTGTTCTAAGACTCCAGTTATAAAATATCATTAGCATTATTATTAGTTTATATTTCATAACTGATCTCTATGATATGTGAAAATGAGAACATCTATAATTGCAGTTGATTGATATATTTAATATTTGATTCTTAATATTTGGTAACTGCTTGCGTTATTTCCATGTACTAATAACTGAGACTGTACCACCTTTAGTATTTAACAAACCAACATTAGGAGAATATTTGATTTTCTTTTACTTCAGGCACTGCATGCATAATAAGATTTAAATTTTTTTAGAAGATATTAACTTTAAAATAACTTTATGCATGTTTTACTGTCAAGAAGCTTTATGAAGAAACATGATAATGCTATACTTGAAATCGATCTGGCTCTGCAGGATCTTTCTGTGCCAGCTGTCTTACTAAAGAGTTTAGGACAACTTAGGAACTTAATCTAGTAGTATTTTGATGGGATAAAATGAAATTACTGCCCACTTCATTTTTTCCTTTGTACCAACATAGAGGTTTTTTGAAAAATTGTTTTCAAAAATAGTATTTTGTTCCTAAAGTGGAATCCATCATTACATAAGTAATACATTATTGTCTATATCTGATAATGCTAGTCATAAGGTTGCTAAAAATTCTTTTGAAAGTAGCAATGAAATAAATGAGAAATGAATAATCAAGCAATGTGACTAGCATGCTTCTCTGTGCCAAGATTTTTTAAAAATAAAATTTTATAATTACAATTCTTCTATTTTTAAAAGAAAACCCTTTAAAGCAAGATATTGCTATTGAAATGCCTTTGATAAAAAAAATCTATTTCCTTTTTAACCACAAGAGAAACATTCTTGTGGGTTTTTGTGTTTTCTGATTAGCATATATAACTGACAACTTCAAATATTGAAGGACAAAATAATTGCAGAAAATATAGTATGAAGAATGAAAATACAATCCTCACTCTGCCATATCAGATAGATTTATGATATGTCTTACTGCATAACTTTATGCATTATGTATGCATTTATTTTTTAAAAAATAAGCCCTGAAGTGTTAGATCAAGATCAGGAGAAAACCTCTTGGGTACGGAAAGAAGTTTTGCGAATTTACAGCAAGGCAAAAGAGTTAAACTCTCTCCCTATACTCTATGATTTAATTTCTAATATTCTCCCTATAATTTTTCTCCCTTCAAACAATTATTTACAATGTTTAAAAATAGATGTGCAGTACTTTTAAAAAAATATTTGGGCTTGAAAATTCCTTGTTACAAGATCAAAACTGTTGTTTTGCATTTTAAAAAAAGACCCAAATTTCACTAGAAGTGCACTCACATTAAAATGTTTCAAGGGGGAAAAAACAGTGCAATGACTGCAGAAAAGTTAATGCGAGTAGGAAAGTAAAAATGTTAAGCTAAATCCCATAACGTAGAAGCTGACTTGCTAGATGTGCCAAACTTTACTGTTTCTAAGTAACTTATATAAATATGTCCAGTGGTGGAGATGGGAGTAAAATGCTGGGGAAAGAAGATAATTTGGGCACTAGATGGAGAGTTAAATCAGAGCACTACCAAAGTGCCAGGTCTGAATCTGACAAGGCAAAGGAGAACAGAGGAAAAGAAGTGAGGGGAAAGGTGTTTGCACCTTTGTGGGAAGAAAAGACTATTTATAAATAAGAAATGTAGGGAGAAAAGATGAGATTCGCCCCTCTGCCCAGCTGGGATTCCATTCCTTACAGAATGGAGGACACAAAGAATTCAGGGGCATTCCTTGGCAACTAAGCCAATGTGGATGGAGAGATGCCAATAATTTCTATCAGTGAGATACTGACCAATTGATTGGCTGAGGAAGGACTGGATTGTGAAGAGCCTGAAAAAGTGGGGAATCCATTAGAGACCTGATCAAGAATGAGAGGTTAAGGAGCCAGGAAGAGCGTGATCAAAGCTACTATACAAGGGTGGCTGTTACAGTTATTATGTTTGCCGGGGTGGGGGAGGGAGAGGGATAGATTGTTTGAATATGTACATTATTTTAGAAATATCCTGCAACTTTAAGGAGACTGCTTGCTCTATTACAGGGTTCCCCAACCCCTGGTCCGGGCTGCGGCATGCCAGCAACCGGTCTGCACAAACAAGCAAAGCCCCATCCACTGGATGCAGGCAGCACACAAAACCACTCATCCTCTGATCTACGGAAAAACCTCTCTCCACAGAACCGGTCCCTGGTGCCCAAAAGGTTGGGGACCTCTGCTCTATTATGTGAAGGAGATAGCAAGAGTTTAGTGTTATTAGTGTACTTATGTGATCCTGTTTATGTGTCTGTTCTTTAATGCCAAAGTAACATTTTAGAACATTCATAACTATTGTAGGAATATGGCTTTCTTATAGTAATATTGAGGGAGAGAAAACACCCTTTGAGGGAGTTCTGGCAGTAGGCTTATTTAAAACAATATCTGAAAGGGTATTTTGCTCAAGCAGTCCTTGCGTGAGTCAGACTCCACACTGACATCTGTGTTCCAGCAGGCCTAGATTTCAACAAGATTTCAATTCGGAACCCTAACCCTAAGCAGATCAGAACAGCCTGCTTCAGAAACATGTTCACCTAATTTCCAAATAATTTTGCTGCATATTATCTCTTGATCTTCTGCTGAATGGAAACCACCATTCATTGGAAAATGCATTTTTAGCCACAATACTGAGCGCATTTGGAAATATCACTCTACTCACTGAATTACCTGCAAACAGATTACTGTGAAATGTTAATTACCATAACTGTTGCATGTAACTAAGTTCCACTAAAAACAGTAAGTCAAAATAATACTTTAATTGAAAGTAAATATATGTCAGGTGAAGATTTTGGCAGATTAATCCAATGCAATTATGAATGGAATGATTTCATGACTTTATACATGATAGAGAATTACAAAAGAGAGAACCATGAAAATTATGTATCATGAGCTTCAGAACACAGTATTCTGTTGAGGAGACAGTTTGGTTTTTGACAGCCTAACAATTTTGGCAATTCTGAGTATTTTGACAACATTTGGAAGCAGTTTCCAAAGAAAACTGCCACGAACCTATTTCTTTTCATACCCTGGCATTGTAGAAATCCAAGAAATTTGAGCAATTGCAACAAAAGACACTAAAGGTTGCCCATACACAGCACAAGCTCAGTTAAATATACTTTTTTTAGCTCACCACACTGGGCAGATAAGCAGCAACCACTGCTTATCTGGGTCTTCCTCCCTGTGTTGGATTTGCCTCGATCTACCTGGAACTGGGCATTAGTTCAGTCGAATGCATGGCGTGGATTAACACCTTCAAATGGTGGTTTCGGGTGCTCTTTTCGGCAGTCCCTGGTAGCTACCTCTCCCTGGTGTTTGCTGACTCTCATACCTCTCGTTGGGAGAGGGAACTAATGAAGAAACTCCACTTGCTAGGTTTTATGGGGGATGCTCTGGGAGATTATGGTCTCAAGGACGCCCAGTTTAGGGTAGTCCAACGGCTTGTGGACATAGATTTACAATATTTAAGAGCCAGAGCCAACAAAACCTGCTCCCCTCTGATCTTTAGCCATTCTAATAATTACAGATTGAGGATGGCTTCATATTTCTATACTCTAACCATCCCCAAGTATAGAAGAGTTTTTTCCCTGGCTCGTTTCAATGTCTTGCCCTCAGCACTACTCGATGGGCGATTTAAGAGGCTCCTGTTTAGTGAGCGACTATGCCCCTGTGATAGGGCCGAAGTTGAAACTGTGGAGCATGTCTTATCACACTGCCCTATGTATAACACAGCCAGAATTAAACTATTCTCTCTCCTTGGAATTGATCCCTCTGGTTCTAACGTTAGTAATCCGGTTTTATATTGTCTAGGGGATGGCTCCTCCTATATTACTTCTCAGGTTTCTAAATTTCTTTTAAGAGCTGTAACTACCAGAGGAGAACGTTGTAATTCCTCCTTAGCCAAGGCTTCTGGTGTTTAATTGTTTGTGATATTTTTCTGTGTTTTCTTTTGTTGCACTTGTATTTTGGTCTGTGACCGCAAAATAAACAATTATTAATTAAAGCAGCAACCACTCCAATGCCGGGCTTCATCCATTTAATTCACTGGGGAGGGTCTAAATACATTTTTACTGAAAGATTGGTGCTGTTTCTTAAACAGTCCAAATATATGTTATGGTAATTATTAAAATTCAAATGTACATCCAGCATTGAGAAGCAACTGATTGCACCATATTTATCACATTTAGAATATTGCCATCTATTATTTATTTTGGTTATCTTAACAAAGAACTCAAAATTTAACAGATCTTGGTCAGAATGCACTTGTGAAATTTCTAGCTATGAATGTTCCTCCTGTAGTGCTGTAAATGCAGTCCAGCCTGTTCCTTTGTATCTGGTGTCTTTCTGCAAATTTGAATCTGTTGGCATCGTATGAACTTATTCCCTAGATGAATGCATGGTCCAAATACATAATACCGCCTTTCTTTTAAATGAAGCTGTACAGAGGGTCACTGCTATAAACCTGCTGAAGCATTTATTTCTACCCTATATTATAAGCAGAGCTGCAAATAAGTACATACCGTAGTTAAGCAAACATTTGCTCCTATCTCATTGAAATGCTGGTCGGCATTTGAAATACACAGTGTTGAAATGCAGGACTGAAGCCAGGATAACTGCCTTTGGGTTGTACAACAATCTCAGCACGTTTACCTCCCCTATAACATGTTCTTTTGATGTCAGCAGTCTTGAAGGCTTGTCAAATTACTATGATGAAAACTAAAACAGGGCTGAAAGGATTCTAAAGCACAGTGGCATAAGCTTCTCCCACTACTGTATCCCCCTAAAACTAGCGAAGGTGCTGGGGAGAGAACTCCTCTCTTGCCAGGGCCTTTGAACGCTGGCCTTAACTGCTGAGGCTGCGATCAGGAATTTCAATTAGTGCTTACCACAGTGCTGCATATCTCTCTCTCTCTCTCTCTCTCTCTCTCTCTCTCTCTCTCTCACACACACACACACACACACACACACACACACACACACACAGAGCTTTTGTTTTTTTGAGTTGATGAAGAAAGTTCATTTGAAAGGAGGCAGAGGCCACCAACGTCCAGAACAAAGACTAGCAAAGAGGCATCTTTTAACTGCAGGGATCAGTCGCTGTCTGATTCAGATTCTTTAAGGCTGAAATAAGTTGGAGTATTGCTAGCCACAGGGTTACATGCGTGTTTGAACATGGGGGTGAAAACATGGGATACCCAGATAGACGTTGATTCTTTTAAAAAAGCATTGTTTTGATAACTAGCTATTTGGAATGCTAAGGAAAGACAAAGGCACACATTAGCCTTTCTCACTTGGGGTTCCACTAGAGGTCATGAGGGGTTCTGCAAGAGATCATGATTACAAACAAACAAATAGAGGTTTGTTTGTTTTTTTAATTTTGTGCTAGCATGGTGGTAGAAACTTTTACATGCTATGACTACCTATCCGCTGGCTACTTTGCTCCTGCTGTAAATGTGATTAAAATGCAGATTGGATAAGTGTGGTTTTTTTAAATTATTTTTTTATGCAGGGCTTCCTTGAGGCCTAAAATTGTTTTAAAATTTCCTCTTGGATAAAAAAAAAGTTGAGAAAAGATGGTAAACATGCTTAAATAAATAAAAATCAATGGCCTTTTAAACTCATCACCTGGATAAGTAGGTTTGAAGACCCTTTCAAAGCAGGGGCCTCTATCAGCTCCATCAGCAGTTTTCTCCATAGTATGTTAAAAATTTCATTCACATTGTTCACATTGTTATAGTAAAAGGTAAGAGGACTTGAAAAGTAAAAACAAAAGGAACATTTTACTCCTAATTTCTTACGTTAAATTAACTGAAAATTATTTCTGCTCTATCATTTTTTGCTAGCTTGATACAATGAGGTATCCATCTAACGTACTAGAATTTTCTGTGACAACAAACAAACGGTCCATTTCTAGCCATGGAGGTAGTTGAGAGAAGTGTTAAACAACTGCTATTCTGGTAGCCCAAATTGGAACAGTTTATCGTGAAGAGAAAGTCGTCAAGGTTGTAGGGGAGGCTGGCTGTGGGAAGAAGCTTTTAATTCCAGTTTTAATTTACCACAATTTAACATTGCATCAAACATATAAACAATAGTTAACTGTAACTATAACTTATTGAAATAAGCTTACTTCAAAAATTAAGGCATGGAGTAAGCTTATTTTATCATTAAGATTAACCATGATTTGAAAAAGCTTCCAAATCTTCAACTGTGGTTCATTGTGGATACTGGTTCAAATGTTTTAGATCTTGGGAGGTGGGCGGGGGGCAATTGATGATTTTTACATGAAGTGCAGAACTACACACCTTTTGTCAAATTATTAAGTCTCAAAGAAATTTAATTTGTGTGTGTGTGTGTGTGTGTGTGTGCAAAATCATGTTAGGTGGAGCAAATCTGACTAATAAGCAGTTATCTGAACCCTCCTTCTTTGTTTTTCTTCTCCCCCAGAAGGTTTAACTTTGTGGTGTCTGCAGGGAAGGTGTGTTGATTACATTTTGGAAAAAGTGGAATATAGATGTCTATATAAATTAAAAATGGATGAAAATATATAGAAAAATTTGAAAGCCAATGTGGTATTATATTAAACGTGCTGGATCAGAAGCAAAGAGATTGAGGTTAAACTGTTCCCTTAGTACAGCTGCCTGAATGATTTTGGAGTTGGACTGGGAAATTGACAAGTATCTGTTCACTAAACCAACTCGATCTGTGGTGGTAGATCATGGACAATAACCTTCAGTGAACAGATTTTTGTCCTGCAGTTGTCTGATTTTTGTTAACTATTAACAAGAATAGTTGTCCGGACTTGGGTGGCATGAAATCAAATCAATCAACCAACATAAAAATATGTTGAAATAATTTTTAAAATACTTAGCTATATGTCAGTTTCCAACTGATGATTTCTTTACATATTATAAAACGCTTTTTTTTATTTATAAAATAAATATCATTTCCAGCATTGATTTATATTAAAAAGTCAATCTGGTAATAATTAATATGCTATGCAGGCAATGAAGCCCATTTGGAATAAGTAGAATACTTCCTGAATCAATCTTACGCATGAAATATATCAACCTGGAATATAAAGCAATCATGCTGATACAGTGATGCTACACAGTCAGTTGGGCTACTTCAAGATGTAATTGAAGGCAAAAAAAATGAGCAAGACTTGCTAACAAATGAATGCATTGGAAACAAATACCACTTTTTTAATTTTACACTTTTAATTTTAAAACTTTATTTTATGTTGAATACAGACTTTTGAAAAAGGCAGCTTTTGTTTATGAGAGACTACCTAATTTCTATTTTGGAAATTGCAAATGTCAGTAAGAGATATGACTGTTTTTCCCATTAATTAATTGTTATAAAAATATTGCTATAAGTAACAAAGCTGAAAATTTGCTCATTAAGCTTGAAAGGACAAACAAAATAAATAGGGAATGGGGCAAAGGAGGGAGAAGAGTTATTGGCTACAGTATCTAGACTTCAAAAAGCCAGATGGCAACTTGAAGACAGAAGAGCCACTGAAGACTCTTAACTTGTGATCGGTTTTTTTTTTTTTTTTTTTGCAGCTTAGATCTGCTAGCCTTAGAAAAAAGAAAGATACTTACCCAAGGTACAGTTCTCCTAACGTGATGAAGATATGAGAATCTGGACATTTTAGCCTATAGCAATGAAGGTAATAGTTCATGAATTTATTTTGATCTGACAATCTGGCACTCATCTCTTTGTCTTTCGAAGAAGGCAATCAGAAGCCCAGTGTACAAAGCAAATGCCGAGGAAAACTGAGCATGCTTTTAAGCAGATGGCACCATGCTTAGGAACAAACTGTACTGGACTCAATAAGTTCTGATACTTGAGCTACAAGGCAGAGATTTGGATTTCGAATCATTATTGAAACAATATCACCCTAGTCAAAAGGAATGATCCCCAAGCAGCTTCTCTTGGGAACATCAGCTGTTGCAAGCACAAAAAGGCTGATGCGGTCAAGCAAGATGACCACAGTTTCTGGCTCTGGCAATCATGCACATGGAACCATATGTTTCTCCCCACTCTGATTTCTATGCAACAGATTCAAGAAATCATTAGCAGTGAAGCATATACGTATATCCCTCTGTGTGTAGCAATCCTTGGATAGTGAAGAGAACATCATTTTTAGATCATTTTAGTTCTCAGCCAACAACTTGGCATTTAATGCATACGCACACATTCACATCCCCAAACAACACACTTCTAACCTCAACACAAGCATTCCTTATAATTTATCCATCAACACATTAGATACATACATTTAAATACATTAAAACAATCAAGAGGACATTATCATCCATGTCTTTATTCCATTCACAGCATTCAATCACACCGTTATAGCCTTTAGGAACTTCAATTTAAATATTTATGCAAAATCTGTCATAATCCAAACCCATTTAATTTATCTCATGCTTCCTCTGACAAATTTTTAATAAATTTTTCTCATGTGCATGTCTTTCTCATTGACCTGCTGAAGAATAAAAAAGGTGTACTTCAGTTACCAATTTTACTCATTGTTACCTCTTGTGTTTTTTTTAAATCAAAATTCTATCAAACACTTTCTCAGTCACATTATAGGTTTAGTGCTTTTTCTTGCAACCTTTCCCATTGTATAGGGGAATAGTAAAAGTATACCTCAAGTCATTAGGTACAGATGTCAATTTCTCACACACATTAATCAAGTCACTTATTCAAGGCACTTTGCAAGAAAATCACATCCAGATTCAACATTTTTCCACTACTTATCACCAGCAGACATTACTGTTTTTCAACATTCTCACGGGATTTCTTTATTTTAGGTTCTTACAGGAATCTCTGAAATATTAATTTTAGCATTCCTTGCTTCAGTTTCACCCCAAATAAATGCATCATTTTATTTCTCATTCAATTTACTGCGTTTGAGGCTCCTTGTTTAGTCCTTTTCCACCACTTTCAATTAAAAAAAAATCCCAAAAAATACTTCTGCATTTTTTGTCACTTTTAGTTTCAACCAAGTTTTTCTTGAGTACATTATTTGCAACTGCCTTGCCTCCCTATACACATTATACAATATCTTTCTTCATCTTTTTTGTACCAATCATTCTCCTGATTTGGTTATTTATCTACCTCCTCTTCCTTCTTCCATCAAGCATCCCTCAAAGGCTTATGCAGCATTCCTAAACATAATTCTTCCCACTTTATTCTAGGTGGTCACCAACAAATAAATATATTTTAATTTTAATCACAAATCTTATTCTATTTTTAGACAGTGAAAATACTGGATGCAATTTCCTGGCCGAAGTAAGCAGATTTGAATAATGGCTAGATGAAAAACTGCCAACAAAGCTTGCACATACTCTTTCAGGATGAATATATCATACAAATGCATTATATATTTATTTATGGACTTTATATGCTACATTAATCATATTAGATTTAAGAAGTATACAATGTGATAACATACTAATATATAATCTATATAATAATCTAACAAATTTAGTATAATCTTGCAATACAATAAGCACCATAATACACTAGATGGCACCACAACTTACTCAGACAACTGTTATTCTGTTCCTTAAAGACCTTCTGAAACAACCAGATTTTCACAGTCATCCAGAAGATCATGAGGGAAAGAACTTTCTTCACTCTTTGAAATGCTGTTGCAAGGGGAAATTGGACAAAAGCTATCGTACAAAAGGCTTCTACTTATTATTCCAGTATTTATTATTTATTAATTTTAATTATATAGCTCAACTGTATGGCACTGGATGACTTCAACAATTTAAAGACATATGAAACCAACGGAAATTAAATTAACAAATTCCACAATTAAAGTTTAAAGCAGTCTACATTCAAAATAGCCACTGTATAGGCTCCACTACACTTCTAGATCCCCACATTTGGTAGCACATCCAGTTTTTAAAGTATTATAAAAATGTGGTAGAGCTGAGGCCAAGCTGATCTCTGGGGGATGATGTTCCATAGGGTGAATACCATGACAGAAAATCTGGGAAAATATTCTCTACCAGTAGAAACTAAGAGACTAGATGAGCCTCCAATGCTTGCCTGCTCTTTTAAGAGTAACACAAACCCCATCAAAAATCAGACAACTGATAGTTCTAGGAGGACAATGATGCTGACATTTCCTGCATCAATCTCCTTCCACAAGAAAAAGAATGTGTGGTTTCCATAACTAGGCCTGCTTCCAGGTTGCCAGGGATCCAGATAATCTGCTTTTTCCTCCTTAATGACAATTACAAATAACTATTATTTGGGGATATTAATGAACTATAACTATTAATTACTAAATAATAAACTAATTATACAACTACATTCCTCTCAGGGTATGTAAACCTCTTTAGTAGTAGGCAAACCCATCTTTTTCTGGCTGCTGGGATCTTCATCTCCTGCAGTGAGGCACTGTTTATTGCCTGGACCAGCCTTCTTGTCCTCTATCTTGAAAATTTAACCAAGCAAGGTAGACTTACACATGATAGAGCTCACCCTATGGAGAAATGTCTCAAACTCCTCATGATCACAGACTGAAAAACCTACAAAATAAAATAATAAAGTATCATCTCTGTCACCCCCTCAGGGCTATTAGGCTTCTGACTTGGAGGCAAATATGAGACCTTTTACTTATAGATGCCCCATTAAGTTGTCCTAGAACCAAAAGATAGATATATTCTTTGGGTCATACTTCTCTAAAAGGGTCTAGATTAAACATTTCTAGATTAAATATTTAACAGGCAGAATAATTAATTTTTAGCAACCTTACTGCCACAGTAGAAGCTTGAACCTGAGCTCATACCCATATTTGATAATCACTGGCCCTTGTTCTCAGCCAGAATCAGGTATGTTTTCACTCGCTACATCTCTGACAGCTCCTCAGTATGTCAAGGACCTTCCTTGATTAGTAGGCAGGGAGAGCAATCAAGAAATCCTGTCTAGTATCTCATTGCTTCCATATTTCCAATGATAGAGTGAGGCATAATTAGGTAAGACCCTCTGGTCCCTGGGAAATACCACGTGCCATTTGAAATATGAAACCTGTAAAGCAGACCATCCTAAATTGGTCCTCTCTCCAAGTAAAGGTTGACAGTGCAAGTCAACCCCTTGGTTTTGAAAAAGTGATTTGTCCACAAGAAGAAAATCAACCAGATCGACTCATTTGCAATAGGGGTCACACCAGAAATGACTTGGGATAAACCTGTAGTTGTCATGACAGCCTTAAATTCTTGAGCTGCCTTCAAAGAAGAAAGATTAAAATCACCCAGAGTTAGTAGTGTCAGTGAATTCAAAATCAGTCCACTGAACAATAAATTCAAGCAATTCAGGAAAGGCAGCTGGGAAGATTGGGCAAATATTTTACGATCAGTTAATCCAAAAGCCTGATGTTTCAATGTTTTGGTGGGGTTTTCCTTTTTTTCAGTGGACAGCAAGATATTTTAGGATAAATTTGGATACATTAAATATATGACAGGAATTCTGCTGCAGAATATTTTTTTATTTTGTTTTAAGGGCTAATAAGATCGATTTTACCATAAAACTCTTATTTAAGCCAATCAATTCTACTAAGTTTCCACCTTTCATAACATTTCACTTAATGTTATGTTACGATAATGCCTGGATTAATGTGTTTTGCTAGCCTGCACAGCTAGAAACGAGTAAAGTGAAATACAGTATACAGCACATGTTAGATGCGAAAATAATGAATCTTATTCCGTACGTTTACACAATAAATTATTTCTATAACCTATTTGCAGTATCTACACTTCAATCCATCCCCTCTCTAATTCCTGTTTCCCCCTTTAAAATCTTTTTTGCTTTTTTTACTTTGCATTTTATCTTTGTTTGAAATTTAATAAAATTGGTGTTATTACATATTACACAACAGACTTTTTTTTTCTTCTAAGACTGATTCAGTTGGATTAACAAGGGCGTAATGAATCTAGCTCTAGGTTCCTGATAAACTTGCAATGTCCATTGTTTGCAATGGTCTCAAGGAAGATATGAAAGCACATACTGACAAATAGTGTTGTTAATATTAGAGATAAGGTATTGAACTGATATGGATTTCTGTAATGTTATATGAAGTCTGCTAAAAGTTATGGTTGCAAATAAATGTTCATTACAAAATAAATTTGTTAAACCCCCCCCCCCCAAAAAAAAACCAGAATTCAATTATTTTGCATGTATTCATAGATATGTGAAATTGAATACAGTACTCATGGTAACTATAGATATGTCTTCTTGTATAAACACATACTGTTCTCCAGAAACGTCTACCAAGCTATAAAGGGATGTTTCAAATTTGGCTATTTTGAGGATCTTGACAGTTCATTAAAATATTAACATTTCTTAGGTGACTGCACTTTATACCTTCTTTTGCTTAAATATCCAGAGATATTTCCAAAATATCTCATATTTTATCTCATAATACACCAGACTATAAAAACACAATATTGACCTGAGAGTTAACATGGAAGCTTGAAAATGTTATCAAGAAATAAAAAAAGAACACCAACACCAACACCAACATTAGGACATGAGTCCAAACTTAATGATGAAACGGACATGGCAACATGTTATTTAGTTAATAAAGTTATAGATTGTCCATCTCATATACATTATTTGGGGCAGATAAAATGTATTTATCTAATCTGGAAAATTTATTAATAGTCTACAATCTAGCACTGTGAATTTTGGGGCAAAGAAGTGTCTTTATATTCAGATATGGAAACACATATGCTATTTATAAAAACTGCTAAAGTTTGTGGATAACTATTTAGATGATAAAGAATTGTAAGTAAGATATTGAAATGGATTAAATCCATAATTTATTAAACTCTCTCTATATGCTGTGAAAATATTTTAAGTTGCCCTGTTTTTTCAGTTATTTTTTTTAAAAAAGCTGACATTTTGGATATTGAGGTTCACATAATTACTAATAGTATTTAAGATTAAATGCATGTAGTTCTAACATGAATGGACAGAAAAAGAGAACAGCTTAAACTAGAAATTCAGCAATCTAAAAAATTTGTAAGATTTGTCATACGACCATAACAGTGCAGCTCTATTTAAATTGCACTATATTCACTAGAATTTATTTTACATAATTTCACATACCATTATAACATGATATAGATCCAGCAAAGGTTTTTCTTCAATCTAAAAACAAGCAACTGTAAAATGGAAGACTGTTGGTGTTTATTCTTTCTAACACATGTAAAACTAAATATGTGTATCCACACACAAACACATATACATAATTATAACATATTACAGTAACAAGCCTTTAAAAAATAGACATCTTCTATAAATTGCATAAGATAGATATATAAAATAAAGCAATGAATACATGTTAAAATGCCCTTGTATTTTATTGTCCTATCTTTCAATAGTGCATGATTCAAACTCAGCATTGTAATTGGAAAAAATCTTAGAATGAGCTTACTGAATATAGATTTTAGACTGATTTCAAGCTTAGCTTTTCACATTTAATTTACACAAATCCTAGTTTATGTATAATTTTATTTTTGTAAATGGGAAAAAATCATGTACTAATTAATCTCCAATTTTCATATTCTGCATGACAAAATGACTTATTTTTAATACAATTTCTTTCTACTTTTATGGAGAATTTTCATGGGAATAAAGTTTAACTTTTCCTAATATTCTATTCAACATTGTTGAAAGTCCATTATTTTGAGAGTATGCAGAAGTAAAATGAAGCAATTCATTAAAAATGATTACAAGAAAAAAAACCTTTAATGCAGTAATTCCAATGAACTAGAAAGTGGGGGTGTCTTATGAGAATCCGAAAACCACTGAATTCAATGCTGTCATTCTGCTAAGGGATACTCTTATAATTGAAAATAGAATTTAATTAGCGCGGAATTTCACTTATTTCTCAGATTGGTTCCAGACTGATGGATCTTTTAAGAAAATTTAAGGCATAGATTGAGAAGCTAGGAATTTATAAGAGGTCATTTTATACAACCAGTGTAAATTCATTCCCCAAAATTATTACAGACCAAGATGCATTAGATACTATAAACACATTCCTGAGCAAACATGCCAAAGATTGTACTGTTAGCTTATAACATATTATATGTACAATCAAGAAATAAAATCCCAGTCCAGAACATATCAAATCATAAAGAAGTCTCACTGAATTTACTTCTCAATAAATATAATTATGACAGTACTACACGTATATTTATTTCATATGTGTAAATTACAGAATACAGTAGTTTACACTTTCTCTTTAATGCCAAATAATTTATTCAGACTTGGAAGTCTCTTAAATGATAAATCTATTTCATTTAATACCCTCATGTGTTGGTTTTAATGTTGTTAATTTTTTTTAGTTTTAGGTAACAACCTGCCTCCAGAAGCGGTGAATGCTCCAACACTGGAAGTTTTTAAGAAGAGACTGGACAGCCATTTGTCCAAAATGGTATAGGGTTTCCTGCCTGAGCAGGGGGTTGGACTCGATGACCTCCAAGGTCCCTTCCAACTTTATTATTATTATTATTATTATTATTAATGCAAGTACAGAATGCGGTTGAACCAATTTGGCTTAGTTTAATAAATTGCATATGAAAATATTCATTTTAGATTGTATCATTCATGTGCTCCAAGGAATATTCATGTATATAAGACCCAACTTTCTATTTAAAAACAAAACAAAAATACAGGGAGTGATGGGCATTTGATCAAGAGCTGGAATGATCAAAGAGACCAGAGCTAAAGGAGCAATTGAAATTTTGACTGTATCTATAGGTATGAAAGATAGCAGAAGGCATTCTGACATAAAAAAGAGTAATATATTTATAATGTAATTATGTTGTTTAGTTTCAGCCATAATTATTTTTATTTGGCCAGCTTTAAGTTAATACATTGCATTATCAGAAGTAATGATTATACTTAGCAATTTATTACTAATGTTAGAAAAATACTAATTCATTAAGCAGTTGTGCTTCCTTTTTGTGGCTTGTATATATAATTGCACCATTAAATTCAGAGGAGCATTTTTTTCAGGAAAGGAAGTGCTTTCCTCTAATCAGTCCCACCCAGAGAAGTCAATAGTAGCAATGAGCTGAGTATTCCAAACCCCACATCTGTTTCAGGTCTCCAATAGTAGCTTTAGTAACTTTAGTATGTACAGTTCTACGCCTAATCCATTTACCCAAATTTATTACAAAATTCAGTAGGAGCAGGATTATATCCTTTGTTAATGTTAAATAAATTGTACGGCTTTGATGACTACAGAGACTGTTTAATCTTGCATTTCATACAACCTCAAGCTATTAGATATCACATGGTTGTACAATATACATTTTCAAATTTGATTTGCTTTGTTCATGGGAGTAGCCTCAGGATAGCAACATTTCCCTGCAGTCTATGAAATAATTCTCAAATAATGAGTTCATCTGGCAAGTAACCACTGTTATTTGACCTTTAGTTGAAAGAGTACTTTGTTTTCACTGCTTTGAATTCAGAGATAATTTCACTTTGCTTTTTTGACCTAGACATTTTCATACCATTTCTTAAAATGATTATGGATGTTGTCAGCTTCTCAGCATAATTCAATCACAAGAAAATGAGGTAGCATACTGAGATCAATTACCAAACAACAGAGTCCTCACTACGTATTCTAATAAAGTACAATAATCAATATACTCCAAACATATAATTAAGATACCAAGCTCCCTTATTTTCAGTGGGGAAATATTAAGTGTGTTAACATCTAACAAAGTTTTGAAATGCTTCTTTTGGCTGAATTATGAACACAGTATGAAACCCTAGTTAATCAAAAAATGCTGCAGCATTCTCTGTTCTTATTCAGACACTCAAAAGAGTTTATTCCTGGGAACAAATGTATAGGATTGCACTATCTGTTGAAATCTGTGAGAATCATAGATTGGGGATTATGAAGGTGTCATCATGGTAAGAAACACATAGTTTGGTAGGCATACATGAAAGAGAAAATCAAGAGAAAATTATAGCCTTCAACTATGCTACATGTGGGTGCGCATGTAAATGTTATTATTAATGAGGATGGATTCAAAAATGCAGTGTAAAATTAAGCTAACATTCTAATCAGATAGTTTTTCTATTTAACATTACCCTCTAAGGACTTTGTGCAATTATACAAAGCTCAGTTCAGGTGAACTTAGAATTTGAATTTAGTTTGAAACATACAAAGAAATTTTAAGAGAAATTTTACCCAACAAGATACTGTGAATATGTTATTAAATTCTTATTTGAATGCTCTTTTATTTTTTATTATTTTCCTGTTTAGAGGGTTGTCAGGGTTGTTGTTGCTATATAACAACTCACAAGAAATTCTACTAACAGACACACTTCCACAGTACAGCATGATTTATCACAATTGTCATTACACACTTATGAATTTCTTTGTTAAAACTGAAGCAACAATAGGCTACAAAAGAGCTAACTTGACTTATAAGTTAGTAGCAAATGTCATTCATTTGTGATTTGATCAATCATTATGTTATCTTCAACTTTTTGTTGCCTTAATTAAAAAAAACATATACGCATCAATTTCATAGAAGTAATGCTAGTTATCTGTGAAGTTTTTACTTCAACTGAAAAGATGACAAAATATATATTCAATAAGTCCTGAGCTGGCTTTTTACAACCAGGTAACCATTGCAAAAATAACGGCAACAGCTATTCCCGACAAAATATATTAATCAAATTAATTTAGCAACACCTTTTCAAAAGGGGTATAATTTGGAGTCATTTCTCAAACACTATCAACTGAAAATGAAAACAGAAATATACTATATATATATATATATATATATATATATATATATATATATATATATATATATATATATATAGGAGATATATATATAGGATTATATATTACCCTTAATAGGATATATATATATATAGGATATATATATATATCCTATTAAGGGTAATATATAATTTTAAAATAATAAACTGCTGAATGTTATTTACATTAATGGTGCCAGTTTAAAACTAAGCCTTGGATTATATATTTATGACTACATATTTCAATCTGAATATCACATTCACATTTTGTTCATTTTCTATCACTAAGTTTGTTTCTTATAACATTTGAAACCATTTTTTTCTAAAGTATAGCTCCTTGTCCTAATACTATATTTAAATAATGAATAAAGTATTGGGAGAAAAGTATATCAGAAAAACTTTGGGGCTTTGATCAAACTAGATTTGAAATTTACTTACACAGGGATTACCAAAAAGTTATGTATATTTACTTGGGAGAAAGCCCTGCTGAAACAACTACAGCTTACTTCTGAATATACATACATTATATTGTGGTATAGTAATTAAGGTATTGACCAGCACTGCAGAAACTCTGTTTTCTGTCCACCATCTGCCATGGACTGTGCTACTTTGGCCATTCATTCACTCCTAGTCCAATTTACCTTACAAAGTTGTTCTTGTGGCAAAAATTGCAGGATAGAACACTACATATACCACTGGAACTCCTGAATGAAGCAAACAAAGAAACAGACTGCTGTATAAGGAACTGTTTGAGAGAAATTTATAAAATGATTTTTTGATACCTACTGTATAGCTTTGAATAAAAGTGGCAAATAAAATACCAGGAAAAGTGCAAATCTACAGGATTCATAAAAGACTGATGAGTTTTTAATTTAAAATTTAAAATTTGATTAGAAAGCAACTTGTGGTAATGGAAATCACATCTCAAAAAACATTAAAACAGATGTATAAATTGTAATGTATCTTTTGGTTTGCAACTTGTGAGAAATTTGACTTTATGCTTGAATTTCAGTGAAGGCCTGTTGGTTACAGTTCTTTCTAGTAAAGATAAAAACTTCAAATTCTGTCATACGGCATCATCCTTTTAAAAATCAGTGGTTCCCCAGATCATTTTCATCTTCTTTTGGATTGCTCCATTAAATAATAACTAAGTTCACAATGATGAACTTAAACAGAACTATCCATTCTTGGCAGGCCTATGATCTTGATGATGTAAGTCAGTAGCACTGATTGTTGCCAGGGTATTCTAATGTAAACATTATTTACAATTGATAATATGATGATAAGTCACCATAATGTTTCAAAAACACATCATTAGCAATAATTAAAGGATAAGTTTATTTAAGTTAATAAGATGACATTACCTGTATTTCAATGTAAAGAAGAAAACATGTATTTGGAATACTCTTTAATGAGTCAGTGAAACTGCCTAAATTGTTGATGGGGAAGGGAACTGAAACACCACAGATGAACAAACTGCTGAAAGATGTGATTACGAAGTTTAGGGAGTACAGTTTGGACATTATTTTATGCATTTATTTTTTAAAAAATATATAACAGTAATAAGAGTGATTTAGACTACTATACTCTGAGTTTTCAAAAACTGCTTTTTGTGATTTTACATACAAAGAGAAATCTTTAAATAATAACAAAAACAAAAGTAAAAATGACTCTTGAAATGTTCCAATATATGTATATTTTTTAAAGAGGAATCACAATCTGGCTGTGCATTTTCATTTGGACAGTGCAGTGTTTTAATCATCTGGTGTTTATATTTTTAACGTAAGTATCCTAGAATTGTGCTTGATTTTCCAGGACAAATGGACATCTTAATTCAGTAACATAAGTAGTACCACTCTGTTTCTTTTCATATTTCCTCCCCATCCCACTATGCCAACTAATCTGAAAGAGAAGTGTCCTTAAAGCAAAACCAGTTTCAAACTAGATATAGACTACAGCAAGAATAGGATGTCCAACCACTTATCATCTATCTTTGAAATATTTTAATAGCGCAATTATAAATCAAGCCCTATCTTGTTGAGGCTTCAGGACAGTTTCTAAACCGCAGGAAAACAGGGTAAGTTTCAACCCACTTCAACCCACTCTGTTGGGTTGCGACGTAAGCCGGCTAACCAGCCGCCGCGAGGACAGGATCCAGCCCCCTCCTCTCTTTTTTTCTCGGAGCATCGCGGACCTTGGCTGGACTTCCCGCGATCCCTTCAGATTTGAGACGGCAGATAAGACCTCCAGCTTGTTCTGAGTAGGGTGAAATCAGTAAGCTGTGCGAAGTTTGGGATGCAAAAGATTCTGAAAAGGTTCCAGAAAAGTTCTGTGCATTATTAAGGTCGCAATTATACTTCCAAAAGAAAAGAAACGCAGCTTATTACATACCGAAACCTCCCGGCTTCTTTTATTTGAGCAGAAGTTTTGCCCTAACTTCGGAAAGTCGTGATTTGATTTTACTGAAAGCCAATAGACTATTGATTGCCCGAGACTTTCCTCTTCGGGACCAAAACTTTTTTAAAAAATGGAGAGATTAATATTCCAGAAACCTCTAAAGTCGGTTCCCAATCGAACGATTCACCAGAGCTGGAGACTGGCCCGACTGAAGGTCGGGGAACCCCGCAATTGACTTTTTAAAACAAGATGGGAGGGGGGACAATTTGAAGTGCTGGCCCAGCAAGAGGGAACTCAATAGGAGACCAGCTTCTCCGTCCCTCCGTTTAGTTTGGTCTAAAATAGCACTGGTTGGCCCGAGATATCCGCTCCTCAAATCTCCCAAAGCTAAACGCCCCTAAAAGGCAGTTCCTTTAAGGGAAAAGTCCAGGCCTCCGATCTCCGAATGCTCTCCAAATGGAGAGGCGGGATCCCAGAAAATAAGGAGGGGGTGGGGTGTTGATTTCCAGTGCGGGTCGCTGTCGTGTCCCATGGCCTTCCCCGCATTTCCTCCTTCGCGATACAATATTAAAAACGACAAACAAGAGAAGTGCGTGACAAGCGCCAGGATCGACCTATTTTGACTGGAACTCTGATCTCCCGCCCTCCCTCTCCCTCCCTTGGCCGGACTTTTAACGGTGTACAAAGAAATGGGTCTGGCGCGACTGGGCTGTGAGAATCAAGTGAGACAAGGAGGGATTTCCGTCGCCCAGGAGTTTAGATTGAAGTGGTAAAAGACTGGGCAGGTAGGATGGGTACGTTTGATGGATACCTTAATTGCACAGCTGAGATCAACACAGACTAAGACATCATGCCTATCCAGTTCATTGATTTCAAAGGAAAGCAGGCTAAAGAGGTCGGAAAGCGTTTTGATATTTCCTCTGAGATAAATGCCGCTGAAATCATTGGAACTTATTTCCTGATTCGCCTTAGAACGGCCAGTCTCATTCCATTTGCAAAGGGCGCACTCTTTCCTTTACTCCGGACTTCAGCAGGAGTTGCCAACCGTGCCAACCGCTTCTTTAAAAGTAACAGGAGAGGCTCTCAGGAAAAATCAGCCCGTTTTATAAGCTACACGAGCACCTGAGTTGATGAGGTTTCTAAACCGAATTAGCCACGTAGCAAATGGAAACTGAGACGACCTGATGGATTGGAAAATATAAAGTAGGGCACAATTATTATACAGTGTAACTAGATTGGGGCTAAAAATGGGGTCAAATATTTAGATGCAGGCTGCCAATTTATTTTCAAATTAACTTTTTATAAAAAAGTAAAATACACAAATTAGGTCCGTGCTTGTCCTTTAGGAAAGCGGGAGCGCTGGTCCACAGGGCGCTTAGACTTCGTGGGATAAGAACGAAGAGCAGATTCCGACAGCTTTCGCTGAATAATCTCCGCCTGTCAAACGCTGGAGGCTGGGATGGTCCTGCTCTGGTCCTTGGACCTATTTTCTCAGCCGAGAGAAGTAGGTCAGTGGAGCACATGACAAAGGCCCAGGCCAACCCCAAGCAGAGGCGGCCGCAGAACAGATACGCGAAACGAAGCTTTGGCAGATGAATTCCGAACTCGCCCAACTGATCCCCTACAACTTGCGAGTCCGGTCAAGCACAGCCGTGCCAGATAGCCCGAAGCCACTTCTGGGTCCCAACCGCTGATGAGAACAATATATGGAGCACCTGACTGCGTGTCTCCCTGGCCACTGATGAACCAACCAGCTGTGCCTTAAAAGGTTGCAGAGAAGGCTCTCGTGGAGGGAAACCGAGGGGCTGTTTTATCCAGAAGCAGCAGTATGCCAGTCACTTTGGGCGATCTTGATCCTATGCTTTCTCGCTTACCTGCCCCTCCGCCCATTAGTGCTACTTCTTCAGCAGAGTTTTGTCCCTATCTCACCTGGACCAGTTGGACGCAACTGTTTAGCGCGGGGTTGGATTCAAGAGTAACACTCCCCCCCCCCCCAGCCAACCAAAGGGATCCATTTCCAAAAGGCGTGCATAGCCCTGTCTTTACAGAATCTTAACCGCGAGCGAACTCTATGGGGGGTATTCCCAAGTAAACCTGCACGGGAGAGGGATGGTACTACAACGTCTGCTTCGAAGTAAATTTCATTGAATGCGGTTGAGTTCACTTGTAGTAAAGTAGTGTTCGGTGTATTTGACAGAACCTGTCAAATCGGAGGCCTAATTTTATGGTATCTTATTTACCAATCATTTTTAGACCCCTCCCCAAGGGCCAAAGGCAAAGCGGACGTTCACTGCGTAAAAAAGCGCTTTGAGCGGGTGTAGAATTTCTTAGATCTTCAGCAGTTATGGTAGAGGAATTTCAAGATCGGGAGGGGTTCTTATAGCTTACGAAGCAGGACCTTCCTCAATCTAAGAACTTAAAAGCCTGGTTTCTTCCCAAATGCCCGAGTTACGAGCGAGGTCAGATCCTTGGAGGCGGTCTGTCCCTCGCCGAGTCCTAGCAATAGTCCGGGAGAAGCCGTGCATCCCTTCATTAGACCCCTGAGTAAGGACACTCGAGACCGCTGGGTCGTTTTACAGCCACCCTCCCCCAGTCACCGTAACCTACAAGTGTTGTAAGTCTCTTTGCACTACCAACCCTTTTTTCGGCATTTGCTCTCCGATTTAGAAAGGACTCGGGTTTTTTGACCAGGATCTCCCCCTGTTTTAGATGGGGAAGGGGTCAACAAGTAGACTTAAACTCCGCGCTTGCTTTGCGGAATCACCCACCGAGTACGGTATTTTCTACTTTAACTGCATTTCAAGTGCTTTAAGAAAGTGACATAGGATATCCCAATTAACAGGATCGTTTCCGTCCCCCGTAATTTCTTCTCTTAATCTCAGATTTATTCCAGTCATTTAAGTGGACGTCTGTCTTTTTTCGGTCTTGTTAACCAAGCAGGAAAGAACCTGCCGCCAGAGAAGAAAGTTCACCTGTGTTTAGTCTGTAACTAGAGTGAGTTGTTTTTTTTTTTTAAAAGCGAAGTGGAAGGGGGGGGGGGAATAGCGGTCTTTAAAAAATAAATAAGAGGCATAAAATAAGAGGCCTTTTATGCTTCCAGTCCCGTTGTTTTAATGAACGGCGATTGGAAACGAGAACTGCATAAATCTGAAAAGTTACGAGATTTAAAAGTAGATACGCGTCTTCGGAGAGAGAGCGCGGATCTAGGAGCTTCCCTCCAACACAAACAGCCCGATCTACCGCCAACCACTGGATAAGCGGGAGGCCAATTTCAACAGGATCGTGCAATTTAACCTGAAAACAACGCCAAGGCCTCTTTTATACCTGAGACTCTCGAGAAATCTCCGCTGGACGGTGCATTGGGGTGAGAAGACACAATAAGGGATAAGGCGCTGAAGGAATGAATGAGGATCTGGGTTTGTATTTTGTTGAGGATGTGAATTATTTGAGAGTGAGAATGTGGGAGAGGTCATCCAACTTCCTTTTGTGACTTGAGTGCTGATAGGAGTGCTGTACTGATAGGAGTGCTGCGTGAATTATGATCAATATGCTATCTTTGGATTCTCTGTCTTTCTCTGTGCCAGCTGTCCCCTTGCTATTCAATGTATCATGTCCTAATCAGTCCACAGGGAAACATGCTTAAATCTGAGAAGTAAGTTCAGAGACTTGAATCAGTGAAAAGTATCTCAAGGCCAGCAGAAAAGTTGATGTTCAAGGAATATATTTGGAAGACAGAAGCAGGGAAGAATGACAAGTGTGTGTATATTGCTGCTGCTAGTGAAGTAGGTTTCCCACTTGATTAGCCTTTCCTTCAAACATTTTAGGAACCCCCTGCAGTCATGTTCTTCAACACCCCAAGTTTGGCATACTGTACAACAAGCCTGCAAAGCCACAAAGAGTGCCATTCAATGGGTCATGGAGCCATGAAAAAAATAGATGATTAAGCATCACAAAGGAGAGGAACTGGATGCAAGAAGACAAATGTGTGTCTAGATGGACCAACATTACTGAATGTTGTCCAAAGCTGTGCACACTGGAAAGAGTGAGCTGATCCATTGCCTGCTGCAACTGATTCCATCAGAACTTTTTCTTCAGTTCTGGCGAGTGCCAGACTACAACTCCAACACTGCCAGTTTACATTTTATCTAGGAAGATGTATGCTGCATCTAAAGTATTTGGGATAATTGGATGGGGAGCTTAGAAACTTGCCTAAAAAGAAGCCTCATCGTCCAGGTTTACTTCCAATCCTGTTTGCCAAGCATCCTTTAGACAAAATAGTAGTCTAGACCCACCTCTCTCCAGAGCCCTTTCTGTATTACTGCTTACAGGCCATGCACTTTGTTTAACCCAACTTGATGCCTTCATTGGGTTGTAGTCCCAATATATCTGGATGGCATACCAGTTTGGGATAAGCTGGTCTAAGTTTTCAGTAAAAACTATGCATTTCTATGTAGTTTGTCCTCCTCCTCCTCCTCATTCCCTTCCTCCTCTAGGCCTAGCAGCCGCTATCTTTTTCTCCGTCTCAAATTTCCCACTCCCATTCTGCCCACCAGCGTTTCGCTCAGAAGCGCAAGTAGCAAAACTTCTGCTTGTAGAAAGGAGAGGGACCACCTCCGGAGGACCTTCAAAGAGACCCTCACCCCCCTCCCGCCCCCCAAAATGGAGAAGGCGTGGGATAGGAGAGAAGACATAGAGCACTTCTGCAAAAAAAAAAAAAAGTGAGAACTTTCTGATAACGTGACAACATCTACTGCCTCTCCATCTCTAATCCTCTCCAGTTCCCTTCAGAAGCAGTTCCTAAGGTTGGCTCGCCCGGCCATCGGCCGCCGCTCCCGCCCGGCCCTTCGCTCCCTCCCTCCCTTCCCGGCCACGCCGAGGACACCGGGACGGGACGCCCTTTACCTCGCATGGTGCTGGTGAGTCCCCGCTCGGCGCGGTCATGTAGCTCTCAACTTAAATCCCCGCCTCAGCAAGAGCGAAGACGGCGGCTGGGGCGAGCCTGTCCCGCTGCGGCAACCATTCCTCCCACAAGGTGCTCTTCCTTTTCTTCCCGCTCCTTTTAACTTTTCTCTCTCTCTCTCTCTCTCTTTTTTTTCTATTTCGTCAGAGGCTTATAATAATCTCTCCGTCTCTCTCTCTCGGTCGCCTCACACGCCCTCAAAAAAGTGTCTCTGGGCGACTCGTTGGATTCGTGCGGGGTCGGCCGTCTTCCCGGTCCTCGCCTGGCCCTCCGCGCTCGCTCGGTCCTTCTTGCCTGGGCTTTTCAAGTCCGCACAACCTGACTTGCCAAAGCTTTCTTTTGTGATTCCCGCGGCCTGGAGAGCGGCGGCTGCGGCGGCGGCTGCGGCGGCAGGAGCTGGGGGAAGGGGACTTGTTGTCGGATGGATGATTATGAGGGAGAAAAAAAAACAAATCAGACGAAATGCGGAGGAGAGGAGTTGCGCTTTTTGGAAGGAAGGAAGGAAGGAAGGAATAATAATAAAAAAGCCAAGCCACCGAAAAGAAGCAGAGGAGGCTACGGACGGTAGAGCCTGTGCGTTTTCACACGACAGTTGTGCCTGTTTGGAGCAGATTTCCCCGACGCGGCTGTTTTCATCCTTCGGTTGTACAAGGACACGCAGGAAACAGGAGCGCGAGGGAGCTTGAGTGGGAAAGCTGCAAAGAGGCTTATAGCGGAGGGCGGGCTGCGCCGGTTACTTCACGCTCCGCCTCCTGTCAGCCCTTCGGCCAATCCGAAGCTGCCGGAGTTGGAAGCCTTGACGGAGGGAAGAGTCTGGGCCTGGGCGCCGGAGGAAGCGACCGGGGAGGCGGAGTTTGGCAGCCGCTTTGTCGAGAGCGAAAGCGGGCGGGGCCGAGGAAAGGAGGCGACGTAGGGAGCACGCACGCGCGCTGGCGCGCGCCTTCTTCACTCACTCGCTCGTTGGCTCGCGCCCAGGCTTCGCTTATTTTGCGGCTTCGTTCCCTTTCATCGCTTTCTGGTCAAAGCCTCGGCGCTTTTAGACGATCTCTTACTAACGGCCAGCGGTCTGAGGTGAACTTGACTCCGGGAAGCTTTGCTCGGCGTCGTTAGAACTGGATCCTCTCACTTCTCCGCATCTCTGTCCTGCCGTCACCCCAAACAAGGCAAAAAAAAAAAGTTGATTTCCTGTTCTCAAGCGCTCCCGTCCCACCCTGGATGCGTTTGAGGAGATTTCTCCACGCTGCTTCTCTTTGGCCTCCTTAGATGGGTTAGATAGAAGTATGTCTGTGAGTGAAACTCAGTTTCTTTATGTAGTAGGCTTGAGTATAATAAAATATAGGTAGATCTCCAGCTCGGGGAAGGATGAAGATGCAATTAAGAAAGATGCAATTAAGAAAGACTTCAGAACTGTACTTTGCAAAATGAAATGCAGGTGCAGGAGAACAGGACATAATTTTTAACTTAGGTTAAGATATAAAGTTATATCTTATATAATAGGATATTTGGGTGCAGGTGTTAAAAAGAAAAGATCATCTATCCTATATCTATCTATCTATCTATCTATCTATCTATCTATCTATCTATCTATCTATCTATCTATCTATCTATCTATCTATCTATCTATCTATCTATCTATCTATCTATCTCTATCTATCTATCTCTATCTATCTATCTCTATCTATCTATCTATCTATCTATCTATCTATCTATCTATCTATCTATCTATCTATCTATCTATCTATCTATCTATCTATCTATCTATCTATCTATCCATCCATCCATCCATCCATCCATCCATCCATCCATTTATCCATTTATCCATCTATCCAATCCACAGCCGGGCAAAATATTTATTAAAACCAAGAAAAAAGCCACAAAATTGTGGTGGTATAGAAATCTGCTAAATGTGGTATAGAAGCCAGCTGAAACACACAAGATTGCAGTCCTTTTTTTTCTGCAGTTCTTTTGGGGAATATTTATTTATTTATTTGTATCCTGCCTTCATTATTTTTACAAACAACCCAGGGCAGCAAACATATCCAACATACCTTCTTCCTATTTTTGCCACAACAACAACAGCCCTGTGAGGTGGATTGGGCTGAGAGAAAGCAACTGGCCCAAAATCAGCCAGCTGGCTTTCATGAATAACTCCCAATCTCCTGCTTTCTAGCCTGGTGCCTTATTCACAAAATCAACATATATAATATCTGAAATCAAGTAAACCCAAGCTGTTTTAAATTTTCTTTTCCTTTAAGTTTTAGTCTATATTATTAATCAATTTTAAAAAAATACTTTCACTTTTAGAAAATACCATGCAACTTTCTAAAACTGAAACTTACCTACGATCTTTCCCTACTGCTGAGTTAAAGTCCTCTTCAATAGGTCTGTGCAAGCTTCCAAAATTACTTGGAGAAAGGATTCAAAACTTGCATTAGCAGAAGCACAGCAGTTCTCTGCTATTCATTAAAGCAGGCAGGTTTTTTGGCTGGGCTGGCACCTTTTTTTTAAAGCTCACACAGAAGTCTGGGGAAACATTGGGTGGCTTTAATTAATTGTAGGAAGTGCTGCTCTTGCACACACTGAAGTCCCAAATAGTTGTTCTGGAATATTTTTTTTTTGAAGCACGTACAGTGCTGCTATTTGCCTGTACTTGAGTCAAAGTCAACTGGCATGAAACTGATGTTCATCTCTAGTGTGCCTCTTCCAGGCAGTTGACTTGGCAAGCTAGAGATAAGAGCTTTATAGTCTTGCCTCTATAGCAGGGCTTTTCAACCTGTGGTACGCATACCACTGGTGGTACATCAGCACCTGGCAGGTGATACGTGTACAATGGGTTGAAAAGCACTGTAAAAAAAGTGTAAAAGTGGATGAGGTAAAGCGGCGGCAGCGCCACACAGGCTTGTGGGAAAGTCAGCTGGAACTGCATGAGGTGTTGCCTGGGTTCTGCTGAGAGCCCAGGATCGGCACACGCACCTCCAGCTGATTGGCGGCAGCCTTGGGGGTGGCAGGCAGCCCCATGCAGTCTTCAGGTGGAGATTCAACTGGAGCTGCATGAGGTGCTGCCTGGGTCCTGCTGAGAGCCCAGGATCAGCGTGTGCAGCTACAGCTGATCGGTGCTTCCAGCGCACCCGGAAGAAAAAAGGAGGGGGAGAGAGGGGAAAGGCTATAAAAGGAGCAGGTTTTGGCAGGAGAGGGGAAAAAAAAGATGGGGGAAAGAGAAGGGGACGGCGAAAGAGAGACGGAGAAGCTCAGCCTTGAGGAGAGTAGTCAGCTGGAGGTGCACTGAAGAGAAAAGGGGGGGAGAGGAGACGATATAAAAGAAGGGTAGAGAAGAGAAGATATAAAAGAAGGGTGGAGAAGAGAGGATATAAAAGGGGTAGAGAAGAGGATATAAAAGAAAGGATATAAAAGAAGGAGGGGAGAGGATATAAAAGGGAGAGAAGAGAGGATATAAAAGGAGAGAGAAAGGATATAAAAGAAGGGGAAAGAAGAAGATATAAAAGGGGTAGAGAAGAGGATATAAAAGGAGGAGGGGAGAGAAAGGATATAAAAGAAGGAGGGGAGAGAAGAAATAAAAAAAGGTGGAGAGAAGAGAAGATATAAAAAGGGGAGAGAAGAAAGATATAAAAGAAGGAGGGGGAAGAGGAGAAGATATAAAAGGAGCAGGGGTGAGAAATTTGTTAAATGAGTTTTGCCCCATTTTATGACTTTTCTTGTCACAGTTAAGTGAATCACTGTAGTTGTTAAATTAGCAACACATTGTTAAGTGAATCTGGCTTCCCCACTGACTTTGCTTGTCAGAAGGTTGCAAAAGGGGATCACATCACCCTGGGACAATGTGACCATCATAAATATGAATCAGTTGTCAAGCATCCGAATGTAAATCACATGACCCTGGGGATGCTGCAACGGCCATAAGTGTGAAAAATGGCCATAAGTCACTTTTTTCAGTGCTGTTGTAACTTCAAACAGTCACTAAGCGAACTGTTGTAAGTCAAGGACTACCTGTACTTTATCACTTTTTTCCTTTTTTTTTTGGTCATCAAGTTTTTGACACCTTGCTAGGCGACTGGTGGTACTCGAATACTGCCATATCCTAAAAGTGGTACAATCTGTGAAAAGGTTGAAAAGCCCTGCTCTATAGGAGTGTGAGTAATTAGGATCAGATATAATCATTAATGTTTCCTCCTTTCATTTTAGTGGTTAAAATTATGCTTTCTAGAAATCAGTGGTATGGTACCCAGAGAACTCCTCATAATCCTTGTTTGCAGAGTGACAGGTGATTCTAGTAATATTCTGGGGTAGAAATGCTGTAATTGTGAAGAAGAGCACTGGCATTAAACAGTTCCTTGAACTGAATATCAACGTTTTTTATTAATTTACTTCTCATTATCATTAAAACCATGTTCAAAATACCAATTTTTCTATTGCCACCAGTGTCAGATTCATAATATTTTGATTTATAATAATGATGATCCTTCTTTGCATTTGGAACCCATGTTTATCATGAAATAAATAGGGAAAAATGGAAGTAGAAAAAAGTATGCATACTGAAGAATCCAAAGCCATAAATGATACCTTACTTTTGGAAGCATTGTTAAGAGTCTATAATACTTTTACATAACTAATTCCTGATTACAACTGCAATGCATTGTGCAATTAATATTGCAATTAATATTCATATATGCAGGTTTTTTTTCTTGTAACACAGTTTGGTCAAAAGTGGAATATCATGAGATTTGCCTATTTTCAGTACAGAAGGCTGATATATTACAAGAACACATTACTGTGAAAAGTTTGGAATTGTGTTCGTGAAAGTTTCAGGAACACATTAATTTTCTTTCATAAGAGTCTGTGAATTTTGATGTACATGTCATTGCTCTGCCAGATATTAATAGGGACAGTCTGGCTGATTTGTTCAAACACTTGACTACGAGTTTATTTCATTTTCATTAATGAATAATCTCTAAGCCCAATGTAAATTGTAGTTCCTAATTTAGGCAGTTAGGACCAGGATATTTATTTGTATGTCCTATTCTTGTGTCCTACAAACTGATGGATGGCTACAAGAGGCCAATACCTTTTCAGATATATATGTGTTCTCATCCACTATTCCAATTTTGAATTCTGTCTCAAAAATACTTTCTTGATTCCATTTCTTCTACTTAACAACATTTATATATGCTTTTATATTTTTCAATACAGTTTCTCAGGAACAAAAACACAAAACAACTGAAAAATAAATACAGTTGACAGAAACAGTAATAGAAGCATGAAACTGGTAACAAGCCCAATTTTATTTTTAAAAAACTAAATACAATAGATGGAATGAAAATTATACCATCTATGATTGCAATATTCATGTTCTGAGATAGAGACATCCATATTCAGAAGGACGTTATCTGCAACTTTGGGGAAAGCCCAAAACACACAGAAGGAAAAACTAATTAGGAAATACCCTGAGAGAAAAGCCCTTTCAAAAGATTCCCTGTGAACGCTAGGCACCAAGTGAAAATCCAGATATATGGAATAGTATAGCAATAGCACTTAGACTTATATACCGCTTCACAGTGCTTTACAGCCCTCTCTAAGCGGTTTAGAGAGTCAGCATATTGCCCTCAGCAATCTGAGTCCTCGTTTTACTGACCTCGGAAGGATGGAAAGCTGAGTCAACCTTGAGCTGGTGAGAATCGAACTGCTGGCAGTTGGCAGTCAGCAGAATTAGCCTGCAGTACTGCATTCTAACCACTGCATCGCCCGTATTATAAAAAAAATAATTCTAGCCATAAACAGACATAAGCACTTCTCTGTCTTGAAAGTCCTTTTCTTATTTTTCTTTTTTCCTTAAAGCATTAAAGCAAAACCCTGAGATCCCTAAAGGATCTATTGCTTTTGCTGCCACCACCAAACCCTAGAATTTGAGTGATTTTTCTACAATGCAGTATATAAGTATAAACATTACAGGATTACATAACTAGATGAAAAGCAGAGAAGATACACAACAGCAGTCACTTTAAACAGGGAATCAATTAACATATATTAAATAACTTGAAATTGGTTGTAAACAAACTACTATTACAACATGTCCAAAGGTTATTAATCGCCTTCCCTGGAAGTAAATATCTATTTATAACTCTGTCACTCTGACAGATGTAAGTTGTCTTAGGGCTAGAATTCCAGGTTTCTGTCAAACTTGTCTGACTACCTAGCCCTCTTAAATCCCTTTCTCCTGAGTTTGCTTCCTTGCTCTGGAATATAAACTGGGATGAGGTGCCCTGTGTTACCATGCTTTGATTGACAGTTCTAATACCCAATCATTACAAGCAGTACTCCACAGATCTTTGAAGGATGCTTTCCTTTGTTGAAGGTTCAAGTGAAGCACCACTTGAAAGCTGTTTCTCTTTGCCTGCTCTGACCTTTGGTAAATCCACTAGCTAGAAGAGATTTCTGCAGACATGTGATTTATATATAGAACCTCTTCCAGCTATTTGAACTGCTGGCTAAGGCTTTAAAGGAACACAAAGCATCTCATTTAGGAGAATCTCATTGTCTCTTCACCTCCATAAAACAAAGTGCATAGTAAAAGGAGCCACATCAAGACAGAGCTAAGCTTTTTCATTATCATTATTATTATCTGTTCACAACTATGTGAAGTCACAGCTGCCAGTTCTTTAGTGGTGTTGGCCTTCATTTTCACTGAGTTCTTCCCAAGAACCTAGAATGTTGTAATGCAGGGGTGTGAAACTGCCGGCCCGTGGGCCGGATGCGTCATGCTGAAACCGTGCCCACTCCATTGCCGGCAATGGAAAAAAAGTCATGATACGTCACGACACGTCACATGACGTTGTGAGTTTGACACCCCTGTTGTAATGTATCAGCTTAGCATATGTATGGATCCAAGCAGTGTGGCTTTTGTCATTGACAGATGGAAATTTTGTCAATGCGCAGATTTTCTAAATTCCATGCAAGATTTTTCGGTATCCAGTGAGAACTACTGGGCCAATTTATGCCATAATCTTTCAACTTTGATTTACAGATCTTAATAGTTTGTGATCTTCTCAAATTCTTTGTCTTCTATTTTATTATCCTCCCTGGTTTTGCTCCCTCAATTTATCCACCTTTTCTTTTTTTCAACCAGTTAAATTTGGTGTGTTATGTGCCAAAATTTATCAGTTTATGTTCATAAATCCCACAATATTTAACTTGCTCATTTTTACTACCTTTAGTTTATTCATTGTTTAATGGTTGGTCACACAGTCAACCCGATGTTTAGACTGAATCTGTCATTTTTGTCCACCTATTGAGGCCTTCCCAAGAATCCTTGATAGGCAGATGTTGTAGTTTGATGGTGTAAAAGGTATTGTCACAGGATGTAAGTTCTTTCAAGCAAAGATGTCTTTTGCAATTGGCTGATAGTGATTTTGTCAATTCTGATGGTGTTCAAGTGGTGATTTAGATGTTTTGGAACTGAAACCAAGAGGCCTATTACTATTGGTACTATCTATGTTTTCTTTTGCCACAGTCATTCTATTTCTATTTGTGGGTTTTTATATTTTGTGATTTTATCAATTCTTTCTCTTCTCTTCTGCTGTCTCCAGCTATTTCAATGTCTACTACCAAGACTGTTTTGTCTTTCTTATCAAGAATTGTTAAGTCAGAAATCATGGTTCTTTTAGACGTCATATTTTGAATACTGTTAACTCCTAGATGGTACAATTCCCAATATGGTACATAAAAGCCTTAAAGTGCTCATGGACACCAACCTTAGTGCCATCAGCTTTTAGGCTTCTCCTAAATTAAATGTTAGGTTTGAATTAAATATAAGATTAAATACTAGGGTGCAGAATTAAGAACTGGACTTAATCATCATCTCTGTTTAAACAATTCTTCTGGTCTTGCCTAGCCTGAAGCATGCTTTGAAAATACCATGCAACCCAGGCTCTGTGGGAAGTGTGCCCAGTGGCTTAAAACACTAAATAGAAATAAGCTGAGATGCTAGAAAGGCTCCACAAAGGCTAGAGAAATTAATAGGGAACAATATCACTAGTATACCTTCTGATGTCAAAATGGATATTTTGTGGACAATTACATGTAGTCCTCAACTTTAAACTATTCATTTAGCAACTGTTCAAAATTGCAATGATGCTGGAAAAAGTGACTCACAACTTGGTCCTCACACTTTACAATTATTGCAGAATCCCTGTGGAAACATGAACAAAGTTTGGGTGCTTGGCAGCCGACATATATTTACGATAATTACAGAATCCTGGGATCATGTGATCACCATTTGTGACCTTCCCAGCCAGCTTCCAACAAGCAAAGTCAATGGGAAAGATGTATTTGCCTAATAACCATGTTTCATTTAACAAGCATGCTTCATTTAACCAATTCCCTTAACAATCAGGGCAAAAAAGGTTGTAAAATCAGGCATGACTCGCTTACCAATTGCCTCACTTGGCAATGGAAGTTCCCAATTGTTGTAAGGCAAAAACTACCTTTATGTCCATAATGGAAGCCATTTTATGAGATTGCAAATAATATGGTCCCAGTATTCTGAACTAGACCCAACTAGCCCAAAGGATTGCTGACTTTTGATGTAACGTGAGGGCTAGATAGGTACTGTATTTTTTTTAATTTTAAAGCTGACCAGGTAATCCACTTATCTTCATACCTAGATGTTCATTTTGTATGGCAGAAGAGAAAGAGGCTCCCCAACTTTTATTGGAGAGGGAAAGCAGCAAATTTAAACAGACCGTGATCAAGTCAGACTTGCTGTCCTGGTAATGGTGCTCAAGATTGTTGGGAGAAAGAGGGACCAGATCTCTCTTTCCTCCAAGAGAAACAGAGGAAGCACTGATCAGGAGCAGGATCCATGGAAGAGAGGATCCTGATGGCTCTGCTTAAGGCTATTGCTTCCTCACTGGCAGCAACATTGATCATGGGAAAGGAGTAAAGATAAAGCCTTTTTCCTCACCAGTAATCTGTCAATGAATAGGTGGATGTTTTATATATATGTATGTGTGCGTGGGGGGGGGGGGCACATGTACAGATGTGCAATTCAGAATCCCACGAACTTGCGCCAAGTGTAACTGATGTGCCATTCCTTTTCTGAGGCGTCATTGGCAGCATAGGTTCTCAAATTCTCCTTGTCCTTTTCAGCCATGAGAAATGAGCCTATACCCTAGAACACCCTAGTATTCCTCAAGCAACTAATTATTAGATGCTGTGAGTATCCTTCTTTGGTGAAGAGGCAAGTTATAAATTCACCTAATAAATAATAATGAAACTCCTTCAGTTGATGGAAGGCTTCTATTAGAAGAAGAGGAAGGAGAATGACTTTCAGCAGTTTGCTCTCTCCACGGTAGCCCTCTCTCCAAATCTGTTCCAGAACAGCCTTAAAATAATGTTTATGGGGAACAAGAGTGCAGAGGGATCCATAATAATAACATGCTCCTTGTTATGCTGATGAAAGTCTCCCATCAATGGAATTAATTGGCTTCTGGGCACTATCTGCATCTCAGGGAAGATCTCATTTCTTTCACCTACCCTGATGTGTAATGGCATCTTAAAACAAAATTTTGAAAGATCTAATAGATGCTATGCAATAGCAATTCAGCTTGATAAGTTTGCATAGTTAGAATATTAACATTGAAAGCCTTCCAATTTAAAAACAAAACAAAACCAATATTTAAAATCAGAATTTTAATTGGGCCATGTTCAACATGGCATAATAGAAACAAAAATGAGAGAGATTCACAACTCTAGCTTTATAAGGTCCAGAATGAAACCAGAATTCTTGAATCAGGATTTATAAAAAAAAGAACAGCCCTATTCAACCCATTGCTTTTTCTCTTCTGGTGTTTGATGACAAGTCATTCTTGCCATTTCTCTCCAGTACTAATCTATGTAATCAACCCTGCAATTGGGAGATTCTTGCAAAGCCAGTTTTACAGATTTGATTTGTTACAACCTAAGCATGCTTAATTTTCTCCTGATTGTGGTACATAATAGTCCCATACAGGTTTCTTTATGCTTTTTCATGTGAGTGGTAATGTTTGGAGGGAATTTCTTTTAATTATCTAAATGAAAACAGGACCATATATTCAGGGTCATCTCACTGGATGTTTGCCCACTTGCATGAAGTCATACAAATATTTTTTCCTGGAGTCACAGTATATTTATATCTGCATATGTTAATCAAATTAACATTATTCAGTGACAATGTGCTTACTTACTTATGCATGTAAATTTTGGGATTATCTATTTTGCTTAGCATAAATAGTATCTGATCCATACATCAGGGTCCTCCAGTAAAAGTTTGGGTATCTATGTATTGAGATCCATGTACACATATATATATATGTGTGTATGCCCAGGCATGTACTTAACTAAGCATTCTTTAAACAATTTGAAAAAAAGAAAACAATAAACCATGGCCTAAATCACTACTCATTTTTAAATGTTAGTCAAAAGAAAAACATAATTTGAAAATACTTGATCACAAAAGGATTTTATCCTGATTTGTATAGCTATCACCATTCTGAAGACCCAGCCCTCTTCAACAGTAATGCATTAACATTGTACAAGCCTCTTGACTCACTGCTTTCATCCATATTTCTGGAGCAATAGCATAGGCATAAAGCATTTTGCTCTTCTTGGATTGCTCTGGCTCCTTTTCATACAAAAATGTTTCTGTTTTAGAAAAAAGGAGAGTGATGTATCGTCTGAATCATTATTTGTTGTCATCCTTCATTAAAAAGCAGGCCTGAGCACAATGCAATATTTGAAGAGCATCTGCCTCAAGTATATATGATGTCAATGCTGCTAACATCAGATGTTCTTGCTTTGGCAACAGATGGAAATGCAGCCATTTTTCTCTATTGCTTTTAGAGTTAGTTGATGCTGGGAGGGGGAATGTGGATGAGAGTCCAGCTAGTCATAACAATAATAACTCAGCCGTGGGAACCCAAGGTCATTGGGCCCAGAGTTGATAGAGTTTTGGCAGGCTGGAGAGCTAGGGAGAAAGCCCGCGCTTCAAGCTAATTGGGGAATGTGATTTATGACTGTTTATTGGAGAAGGGAATTGTGCTTTGTTACTTTGTATCCAGGGGAGGGGAATTTAGTTTTTGGTTTCGACTATGTAGTGCCAATACTTTGTTTCTCGAATAAAAGATTCTTTACGGTAAACAATGCCTTGAAGTTCTTTTGAAAAGTTTCATCTGTCAGAGCCATGACATATAACTTGAAAGGCAGGCATTTCTAACCTTTCAGAAATCATTCTGTATACAGTGAAGAAAATTTTCTTTAGACTTTTACATTTAAAAAAAGTTAGAAAAAGTGATTGCATTGATATCTATCCAAGACACTCATAACCTGAAAGAAGCCAGGATAGCTACTTTTGTTTTTCATGTGACTTGGGATAAATGTTGACATTGGGCATTCAGTATGAAGGTCTCATACTGAAGGAAGTGGGTTTCAAGTGAATATAGGACTGTGTTGACCACTTTTTTCACTTATAAATTTTAGTGGTTTTTTAAAAAACTAATACATAGTCTAAAATCATTTTCATTGTTAATTATAAAAACAGTTTCTTGATGTTTCTTTCTTACCTATCAAGGAACCTGAACACTTGGCTTGAGGATGAAAATCAATATCCTTATTTTAAACAATGGTGGATGAATCATTGTTTCTTGTACAAAGCGCACAATGGTTTATCATATAAACCATTAGGGAGAAATTCATCTCAATTTATTCAGATTCCTTCCCATTTAAAGACTCCTGCAATGCAGAATTTAAGATATCAACACTGTCAAATCTTTTCCCCCTTCTTCCAAATCTGTTTTTGAAATATCCTTTTAAAAAAAGAAAGAAATCTGAGGATCTTGCACAGTTTGGGCAATGATTTTTCTGTCAGCTTAATAAACATATCCTTCTATACAAATTTCTAATATTCTTCTAAATTGTGGAATTCTTTTCCTCACCACATGCAAATATTGTTTATAAATAAATGTGTTTATCACATGTAAATGTAGAATATTTACACATGTAAATCAAATGTGTGGAATAGACATTACACCTTGTCAAACCTCTATATTGAGGACTTAGCATTCATTTTATGCCTGACTATCTTAATAATATGCTACTTTATTCCTGAACTGCATGTCATTTTCCTCAAGGTGGATTAGCTTTTTATTCAAATAGCAATTTATATAATTAATATGTATGGTGAAAATAATAATCCAAGACTTGCTCTTGTTTTCTAACTGAATTAGTAGAAGTAGAAGTAACTTATCTTGAGATCATACTCTACAGTATTTGTAGAATATTTTTAATATTTTATATTATTGAGGAACATATGCTACCTTTAATTCTTTACCCACCACTAGGATGTAAGTGGTGAGATGCTTTAAAATACTATTTAATGGTATAAATCATATGTGAATTGTGAATGCATGAACTAAGTAAATTCATTGAGTTGTTCTTGACTCCGTACCATAAAAATGATTTGGCATTCCGTTCTACCTTACAATTGTTGAATTTCCTGCTGGTTTTTCAACTAAGTATGTATTAGATCTCACTTGCTTAGCTTTTCAAAATTACCCCAGGTCAGCTAATGGCTGTCACTAAACTTACCAGAAGTTAAGGAATTCATAAATATTTGAAGTGTAATGATGGAATTTATATGAATAATAGTTTGATGTTTAAGCATAACATATACATTAACTTCTGATTGTTCAGAGACAATGTGGAACAAAAACAAGACACTCTATTCTTATTTATCATAGTCTTATTCCCATCCATATATTATTCCAACAAATAATATGCTTTCCTCCCAAAGTGACAAATAATAATAGCTGCTTTATGTTAAAATATCACAGTATTACTGTGAAATTAAATAATGTAATCATTTCTGCAGTGAATGATATAAAATGAATTTTATGAAGTGAATGACAGTAAAAGAAATAATATTCATATTTGTGGTATTTGAATGTGCTTATGGCACTTTAAACAAAATTCAGAATCTGAATATATTGAGGTATTTTTATTTCACTGATGCAAGTATCATTCTTGTTTAGAATGATTAGTTTTTAATCTCATCTGATAGAAGGGTTTGGAAAAAATGCTTGAAAAGTGTATTCCCATTCAAACTAAATTATAAATGACTAAACTTCAAAAATCTAATGCACTTTGAATGTATTAATGGGATGATTTAACTCAGCACTGGAGGAAAAAAAGGCTATATAAAAGCTGGATGACTTAGGAAGTAGCTGTTGCCCTTGTTCCAAGATCCACTTGGAAACAGAAGTTCAAAATTACATTTGCTTTCTAAAAAAATATGTAGTTGCATTCTTAGTTTCCCAACTACCAATTCTATTTAGCCTGTTTCCTTAATTCTTTATGAGTTTGGCAAAAACAAGAGAGAGCGAAAGGTAGCATCCGGTACACGCCATATTGACATCACATGGATCGTAAAGCTATTGTGTAAATTAAGCAAATTATATAAATGATGAGACCATGTCTCTGAGGGAGGTTTAGAAATATGAAATGTGTTTAAATAAATAAAATGCCATAATTTTGTTGTGTACTTGATGGTGTCATTATGTATGTGTTATCGCTAGCCTCTCCCTTGTCCTTCACTGTGGTCATCCATAAACACCTATAAAAATATGAATCTGGGAGTATCTGTCCTCTCCTTCCATTTCCATTTCTTCCCACTATATTATAATGTCTGGGATTTAGAGACTCTTGGAATGAATTTGTTCAGTCAAGGAGGCTTCTGGAAATTTACTGTATGGCTTTTTAGATTATCGTTGAATCCATGAAATGTCCAAGAAAACAGCAACTTACAACAACAACTGAGCTCAAAGTTTCTGATGCTAAGCAAGACAGTTGTTAAGTGAGTTTTCCTCATTTTATGAATTTATTTTCCATAGTGATCACATATTCTGGGAACTACAACTGTTATAAATATGAACCAGTTGCCAAGTGCCCAAATTTTGATCATGTGACCATGGGGATGCTGCAATGGTCATAAGTGTGGAAACCGGTTATAAGTCACTTTTTTCAGTGTTATAAAGTTATACTTTTTAAAAATGAGATATCTATCTGCAGAAATGTTCAGAATATTAAAGTAGTAATACTTTGTACACATAATACTATCTAAAACAAAATAGCATGTACATACAGTACACAGTATTCAATCCTTTCAATCAGAGGTTTTTAATCTCTTCAGGATGAGACTGATTCATACAGAACTGTCAATTCCATAGCACTAAGTTAATTCAGAATATTAGAATTACATAATTTTAACAGAAAATTTAATGTGTAGAGGATAGTGGTGGTGCAAAAATAGTGTGACTCTGATTAATCAATAGAATCATATAGATATAGATAAGTGAATAGAAAACAGTATAGATAAGCAATATAGATACATGAATAGAAAACAGAGAATAAATTCTAGAGTGGGTTATTGCCCCATTTATTTTTATATGAAACGAACTTCCAACAAGCTGTAATACTGTGTGTGTGGTAATAAAAGAAAAATTGTCATCTTCAATGAGTTTTCAACTTATCTAAATTCACAATGAACAGCAACTTAGCATTTAAGGAATTACTATTATTATTTTTAATGAATTCCTTATTAACAAGTGATGATTTTTGACCTGGGGTGAGACCTGCAGCAATTTAAACACTAGCCAACTGGTTGTTAACTATATAAATGACTAGTTTCCTCAGGATTATTGCCCTTATATGTGAAATGCTATGATTCAGAAGACAATCTGTACTTCTTTGAAAGGAAAATTACTTTTGAGATGCCTAGAGTTTTCTTCAAGATGAATTGAGTTTAGATTCTCTTTCTTAGGATGCTTTGAGATTAATTGTTTCTGTTCTGCTTTATTGTTAAGTGCATTGAATCTATAATGTGCAGTCATATGGGGAAGAAGAAAGAAAGAGACATTAATAAATGTAATTAAATTGAAAGAAAGCGGATAACATGCTATAAGAGAGGAACTACAATACATGGGCTCCTAATCTCTCCTATGAGACACCCAGATAGACTAGCCTGGGAGACTAGGCCTCTGGCCTTTCTAAGATTAAACTAAATTATAGACGTTGGATTGTTCATTAGAAAATGTCAAAAGAAAAGCAGAATCCTGATTTAAATTGCTTATAGCTAATGGCATCAATTAAGACAAACTCTGGGAAAGAAGTCCAGGACTTTGGTAAGTGAAATAAGGAGGGCTTTGCCCCAAAATTATCAAGGCAGGCTAATCTTAAATGGAAGAAAATAAAGAGAGAGATACATAATACATACATCTTAACAAGAAAATTCTAACTCCTATTAGATGAAGTCCAGAATTTCACATCAATACTAATAATTCCAAACCGTTTATCATTGAAATCCAAGATTGCAATCTTGTTCCTTGTGCCATTCCACTCTTCTGAGTGTACTACCATCTTCTGTCTCAGCTGAGATTCCTTCCTAGATTGTTACCATTCTGCTGTCATACTTTCCTTGTAAGAAAATAGAAATAATCAATCATGTAACAAAATTGAATAAAAATAGATTTAAGACTATAAGCTTTGTCTATCCAACGGGTGCAATTAAGAAAAAAAAATTATCGAAGAAAATAAACCAACATGGATCTCTTGCTGCAAATCTCTCTGAAAAGTGAAGATGAAAGTAGGAGAAATGTTGTGAAACAGTTTTAAAACAACTCCCCCAGTAAGAATTATGATAGAAATAGATCGGAATACTCATTTATGGTTGTGCAGAGAAACTGCAAGCTTAGGAAGAAGTAATAAATATAATACAAAAACCTGGAAAATGGAGACATAGTCCCTAGAGAATAAGTTGGACAGGGCATCTACCTTAGTGTGCCAGCTATTACAATAATGAGGTAAAGCACTAGTGCAGATGTTTTCCAAGAAAGCATAGCTAAAATCTTGCCTACTTTGTCATGAAGCAGAATATACCTCCTCTTTCTTCTCTAAAACCACAGTACCCTCAGTTTAAATCCTGAAATCTGTAAAGGAGACCTATATTTGAGCAACAGGGATACCCCTTGGGGGTGAAGTTAGAAATACAGACCCATCTAGTTCCAACGTGGAACTTACATTAATAAGAAAAACTGAAGGGATTGTCAGATTGTGTTTTAAAAAAGAAGAGGCTTGCAGCAGAGGCTTATAGAGTTTTACAGATGAAAGACTGAATTTTACTGAACTAAGATATTTTTAACAACAACAGCAACAAAATATACCAAAGGCTTTGTTCAAAATAGGCAACTTATTGGAAAGAAAATACCAATTATTGAAATAAATAAACAAACAAACAAACAAACCCACAAACCAAACCAAAGCAATCTAAAACAAGAACACAATGGGACAGGGACAGATGAAATATTTAATAGCCATAAATCCAAATTATGTTTTAAAAGATACGTGTTAACTAGAATTTGTTTTTTTTTCTGTTTCACATTACCTGCTAGATCAGCCCCAGGATACAGAACGTGATTTTCCTATCTCATTGTCAACTGAGTTTCCTGGCCAGGATTATTTTTCAAAACAGATGACTTAATAAACAGATGACTTTCAGTTAAAAAGAATGGTCCTTTTATTTGAAGATTTAAAAAAATCATAAAGGTAGAAAGTCAAGTTCTTTGAGATGAGCGGTTTGTCCCTGCTTTCTTGCTGGATATCTTTTAGGCTACATATTCTGATTTTCTAAGGCAAAATCAATCCAAAAATTCACAAGGTCTGACCTTGCTTACTCTGAGCTTGACAAGGGCAGCCAGGAAATGTCATTGGAGGTAGAAGTAGAAAGGTTGCCACTTAAAACTGAACACAGTTCCTGTTAGCACCTGTTGCCTCTGCCCCATAGAAATATCTCTTTTTCCAGTGCTATGTCATACAGGAGTGCAATCAAATGGAAACAGCTGTAGATCTGGTGCACATAATTCCTACTAACTATGTGTGCTCACAAATGTGTCTGCTTGTACTTTAGTTCAATGATTCAAGAGAAAATGCCAGGCAAGTGGTGTATGTATAGGATTTTTGTAAAAAAAAAAAAAAAGTTTTAATTGTTGTGACTTATGGGATTTTTATTTTTTTATTCTCCATGAGGACACTATATTTTTTAAAAAATGCATGTCTCCAATGAGTGATGCCTTGAAAGTCCTTGTCCTTCCGACATGCCTTCTCAAAATAAGGCCAAAGTAATATTGTAAATTAATTATTATTATTATTATATAAATTAATCATGATTTGGGAATTAATATTAATTAATATTAGAAAGCAAAGAGATCTTTAAAAACAGGTTTTTTATCAGGTGGAATCAGGAAAATTATAATTAACAGAGGCAACCGAATCCTAGTGGAGTCTCCAATGTTTCATGATTTCCAGTATTTTATTTCTGACAGTTTTAGTACAGAGTAGCAGTTCATTTTGAAATCCATTTAAAACAGTTGTTCTTTAAGCACTATTTTAGTGCCTTATATTTTCTGTAATGTACATGCAAGGGCAAAATTTAAAGAAGCCTTTATAGCAAAATGTACATTTCCTATATAATTCCATAATAGAGGTACAGCTGTTCAGTTTAGTTGAAAGAGACATTAGTTTTGTCAATTGAAATATTTTGAGACTGCAAACAACACAAACCTAGTTCTACTCTATTAGAAGTATCAGAATAAATTATAACAGAATGAATTATTCAAAAATATAATCAATTTACTCTTGTTGGTTGTATTGTTGTATAAGTCTAATCCACTTACTATTAATTACAAGTCTATCTTGTCTCTTTGTATTTTAGAATGTTATGGATGGTCATGAGTTTTTTTTATTAATATTTCTTTCTTCTTCCATTGTGGGACAATTCTATAAATCCACGAAAGGATAACTCATCAGCTATTGGATGTTGGACCCTTTCTATGGGATGAAGAAAGAGATCCGTCATTGCTTGAAGAAAAGCAATACTGCCATTTTTTTCCATCTCTGCTTCTATGATGCTGTAAAATAGAAAGGCCTTGAATCTGCAGAATAAAAAGACTTCCTGTTCCACTGCCCACCTGCTACAATAATTAATGCCTCAACAATGGAAAAGCCTATAGTAGCCATGGGCCTGGAGCCACGTTGTTATTTTGGCTCCCCTTGGCATGAATGAAAGAGAAGATAAAGTGAGAATAACTAATCCAAGAAAAAGAGAATCGAGGAAAAACATTGTCCCTAATTCTTGCCAATGCTGTATAAACTCAGCAAAGTATATTAAGTGATTATTCTTCCACCATGGACAATTTTCCTGACTGATCTGCACTGTTCATCACAGAAAATATGTCCAGGCATCATCACATTTTATTTCATTATTTTGCATATATTTATATACTCCACGGAGCATATTGAACTTATAGTTATATCAACAACAGAAATAAATTAAAATTCTACAGTGCTGCCTCCTCATATTGCTGTTCATCTAAGTAGGGTTCTCTTTACCAAAGTCTCTGCAGAATAGTACAGTTTTTAATTGCCTTCCTACTTGTTAACACACCGAGCAGCATTCTGACCTTGTGGGGAACCAAGCTGTTCCAGAGTGAGAAGAATATGATTGACAAGACCATTCTTTGCTTTCTTCCCTCCCCTCCCACCTCTGAGGAATGGGAGCGCATAATATTTCTTCTTGGTTCATACACACTGGACAGGTTCCATCAAGAATAGATGATCATGAAGGTAGCAAGGATCCAAGTTATAAAGAGATTTATGAATAATAATCAACATCTGGCCTTGGACCAGACACTTACTGGCAACCAGTAAGTGCAGCCCAGTGGTGTTCTCAGAAATCAGCAAGCAGTCAGCTACTTTCTTCCCTAGTTGTAGCTTTCAGGTCATTTTCAAGGTACTATGAAAAGGAAATTGAAATAATCCAACTGGGAGACCACAAGATGAGTCATTATTTTCAGTACTTCCCCACAGCCTCCAAACACGGATTAAAGACTTTCTCTACATTTTCTGTTTGATCCTGAAGTTAAATATGTGAATAGGAATAGATAGTCCTTAACTTACACCTATTCTTTTAGTGACCTTTTGAAGTTAAAATGACACCGTAAAAAGTGACTTTCCCCCCTTGCGACCTTTGCAGCATTCCCCATGGTCATCATTTGCATCCCCCTGACAAGCAAAGTCAATGGAGAAGCCAGATTCATTTAACAACCATGTTACTAACTTAACAACTGCAGTCATTCCCTTAACAATTGTGGCAGGAAAGGCCATAAAATGGGCAAAACCCATTTAACAAATGTCTTGCTTAGCAACACATTTTGGACTCAATTGTGGTCATAAGTCAGGACTATTTGTATTATCAAGATAGATAGATAGATAGATAGATAGATAGATAGATAGATAGATAGATAGATAGATAGATAGATAGATAGATAGATAGATAGATAGATAGATAGATAGATAGATAGATAGATAGATAGATAACCTTTATTGTCATTTTTTACTGTAGGCACAATGGCACACATCAGAAATGAAATTTAGTTGCTTGCTCTCAAAGTGTGCACAAACATAACACACATTTAAACATACTCTATACAACATATGTATAGACCTACACCCTTATATATAAGTAACATATAAATATTAATCACTGTCCATCTTGAAAACATAACGGAAGGAGGAAGTTTTAGAGTTCACAAGGTTAATACTGTATGATAGGGGTCCCCAACCCCCGGTCCGTGGACCAGCACTGGTCTGCAGCATGTCAGAAACCGGTCCGTGCAAACAAGTGAAGACCCATCTGCAGGATACAGGCAGCACGCAAAATCACGCCCCCTCTGGTCCATGAAAAAACCTCTCTCCACGCAAACGGTCCCTGGTACCCAAAGATTGGGGACCTCTGCTGTATGGAACAAAACTGTGACTGAATCTGGATGTTCTGCTTCGGATACCACAAAGCCTCCTCCCAGAAGGTAACAAGGAAAACAGGTCGTGAAGAGGATGTGTAGTGTCCCAGACAATCTTGCGGACCCTGCTCAAGCAACGCTTATGTGCTAGGTCCTGGATGGAAGGGAGGGAACTGCCAATAATCTTTTCAGCCATCCTTACCACTCTCTGCATTGCCTTCCTGTCTGAAGCAGTGATGCTTTCAAACCAGACTGTGATGCTGTATGACAGGATGCTCTCTATTGTCCCTCTGTAGAAAGTGGTTAGGACAGGGGAAAGAAGATGTGCTTTTCTCATGTAACGCAGAAAATGCAGGCACTGCAGTTCCTGCTTCCCCAGTGTCTTGCTGTTGAGTGACCAAGCCAGCCTACTTGTTAACTGCACACCCAAGAATTTGATGCTGGTAACCATCTCTACAGGTGAATCATTAATGCACAGAGGAGTGTGGCTGTGCCTGCCTCGACAATGATCTCTCTGGTTTTTCCAATGTTTAAAACTAGGCTGTTTTCCTTACACCAGTTCACCTAACCCTCAACCTCCTTGCAGTAAGCACCCTCATTGTCATCTTGAATAAGGCCCACTACTGTTGTATCAACTTCACAATATGGTTGATGGCAAATATATTGATAATATCTCATCCCAAACTGACAATTGACCTCCTCTTCCAATGGCTTTATATAGAGGTAAGGAAGAAAGGAGAGAGGACTGAATCCTATGAATCCCATTAAAATATCCCACACTAAAGTGCTTTTTCGTCAACAACAATTGTTTGAATCATCCATTCAAGAAAGAATATACACACCTTCATAAGTGGTCAAAAAGATATTATGTGTTATAGTACTAAGGAAGGGTGAAATATCCCTACTCAAGTGTCATTGCAGGTCATCAGTTAGAGTGACATTATGAATTCCAACTATGTCCAAGGCTGAATTCATCAAATTGGACTATTCTGAGTCCTTTTTAGCAACTTCTCTATGATCTTGACTTAAAAGGAGAGGTTGGAGTTGGGGCAATAAAGAGTGGGTTAAATGATGGTTTCTCAGGAAGGACATACAACTCTGATCAAATTACCTCCTTTCTTAAGGCAATAATTATCACTTCCCAAGCCAGGCCGTGATCCCTTCTCTGGTAGCTTGTACTAGTTAAGAGCAAAATGGTCAAGCCCACAGGTACTGCTTTTCCCACAGAGAATCCTGTCCACATTTCAGTTGTGTCAAGTTTGTCTGAATCCCAGATGTCCATGACAGGTCTCATGTGACCCTGATTCTCCATCATCCATCTCTAAGAGGATAGAAGCATGTTTGCCTGCAAAATACTTGGCAAATTGGACACAGTGACATGCAGGTAAATTTTCTGAGCAATATGGAATAGGGAGCAGATTACATTAAACAGTGCCACCAAATAGCATTTTGTATATGAAATGTGGAGAATGATATTTTATGTGACCTTCTATCTCTTCTTAGCCATTTTGCAGTGTTGAGTGCTTTCCAGGGTTCTAATAATGAGCAATGAAAAGCATTAATTTACATACTATTTTGTAAACAGGGTATTCACAGGTAGTAACAAAAGAGACAGGCACTTGATTCAAAATAATAAAATATGCTATCTGACCTCCAAAGTCTGTTTAGAAGCTGCTGTTACATGTTCAATTTCCTTACCATTCAGCCATTGTCTTTCTGGGAAGGCAAAGAACAACAACAAAGAAACCCCAACCTGCTACTATAAAAATACAAGGAATCCTGTAGTCCATAGCATTGATTGCAATTATACCATTTTATATGGTATGTTCACTCTTAATGTTAGCCCAGAGAAGTTCATTTATGGGTATTATGATTAAAATAAAAGGCAAAAAAATGCAATTAAATAATAAAATTATAGTCCCAAAGTGTCTGTTTAGACTGCCCTCTTAAGTTGTGAATGCAATATCATTGTATTAAGGACTAGTGACATCAAGGATCCATTCATTCATTCATTCATTCATACATACATACATACATACATACATACATACATACATACATACATACATACATACATATTTATTGGGCTGCCACAAAGAAGAGGGAATCAAGCTATTCTCCAAAGCGCCGGAAGGCAGGACAAGAAGCAACGGATGGAAACTAATCAAGGAGAGAAGCAACCTAGAACTAAGGAGCAACTTCCTGAGAGTTAGAACAATTAACCTGTGGAACAACCTGCCTCCAGAAGCGGTGAATGCTCCAAAACTGGAAGTTTTTAAGAAGAGACTGGACAGCCATTTGTCTGAAATGGTATAGGGTTTCCTGCCTGAGCAGGGGATTGGGCTAGATGACTCCAAGGTCCCTTCCAACTTTGTTATTGTTATTGTTATTGTTATTGTTATATATACATCCATACATACATACATCCAGTTTAGGCACCACCTGACTCCAGAATGACTCTGGGTAGCTCACACTACAAAAAACAAAACTCAAAAAAATATTTTATAAAGAAGAATAAGGTATAAAAAACAGGTTTTAAAAGATCAAGATGGGAAATCTGCCCAACAACACTGATATAGTGGTTAAGGCACCAGGCTACAAACCAGGAAAATGTGTATTCTAGTCCTGTCTTAGGTATGAAAGCTGACAGGGTAACTTTTCCATAGTCTCTCTCTCTCCCCGCCCCCTCTCCATCTCACCTCAAAGGGTTGTTGTTGTGGGTAAAAAAGAAGGAGGAAGGAGTATTAGGTATGTTTATCACCTTGAGTTATTTATTAAAACAAATCGGTGGGATATAAAGAAATAAAACATATCAGTTATATAAGGGAAGGCTAATTGGTTTTATTAATGATTATCATATGTCACACAGTTTGATTCGTGCATATTAATAGAAGGAAGTGAAACAGGACAAATTAGCATAGAAGTGTGTGAATGCAAACCATGTGGCAATAAGGTAAAAACTGAATGGATGTTTGATGGAATTTGGATTGAATACCAGCTGAGTGACTGATATGAAATACTTATGATAAGATGGTTTGGTCATCCACAGAGATTGACTTGCAAAAACAAATACCTAAAGGAAGAGTAGCAGAAAAGAGAAGACTATGAAACTTGTGGTTTGTTGATGAAATCTTCATAAAAGTAGGGAGAAGTTTAAGACAAAAATGCAAAATGTGAACAGATGTACCACGGTGAAGCAAGGATGGTACTCAGAGGTAGTTCTCTATGGGAAAGTAGTGATTGGTGCGAGTGTATATATATTTAATTTTTCTTGTATCTCTTGTTTTTAATTACTACTTTTCAGTTTTAGGCCACACTTCATATATCGTCGCTTACCCCTAAAGGAATAGCATAATGGATATATGCATATCTAAAAAATAATTTTAAAAATAGGGTTTATTTTTTTTTTAAAAAAAGAATGATAGAATACACAAATACAAAATGGCCTTTTAAAATCCATTTTATATTACATTTTGCAGGCCAGATTCCTATTTACTTGTGTTTATGTTTTCATTTATAATAAATATAAAATTCACTGCTCTATCTAGGAGTCTTCTGGGGCAGAAGGTTTACTTAACATTTGAAAATATAGGAAGAATCTCAAATTTTTCTTTTCACAACACACTGCAACAGATCTTTTAAAATTTCTGTTCTTGACAAAAGTGCTCTGCATCATATAGCACTGCAGGCTTTCCTCCATGGTTACCTCCTTTGCAGGAATTTCTAGACCATTTGTCTTGTTACATGAACATTTCTGAGCGTACAGCAGAAGAAAAGTTTTTGAAGAGACCTGTGCACAATATGGGCACATTGTGTGTTTTTGTTACTGAAGAAAAAAAAAAAAGCCAAAAGCGTTGTCCACCTTATAGATGTTCAAAAATGCGACATGGAAAAGGACAAAATAAGTTAGATTTCATTGGTAGTGATATTTTATTTTCAGTCTCTAGCGTTCCTCCATGATCTACCTAAATCTGAATGTCTAGTAATATTAACATTAAATGTTAATATTACATCCATCCTGACTGGTAAATGTATAGCATAGACTGATTATTTAATTCCTTAATTAAACCTTCTAATTTTAAGTATACGTGCCACATCATCTCTCGTTCATTCATTCCTTAACAAAATAGACTTATGATAAATATCACTGCACCTTAGAATTGTTTAATATATATTCTTAATGTAATGGTTGCTGACATAATGCAAGGAACACATTCTTTATTCTGAAATCCTGAAGCAGGTTTAAAATTGAAAGGATGGGAAAATAGTTTCTTGTTTATGAAGACTCTGTGTGGGTTGTTTATAAGTGAGAGAAGGTGAACTAAGGCCCAGCTAGATAGTTTCATCAGCCTTTAGAAAAGAAAAAGTTAAGTATTTCAAAGTTCACATTAAATAAAATGAAGGTAGAGAAAAACTAAATCTAGGAGTGACTTGTTTCTTTACATTATTTGTGCAGGAGATGGAGTGGCAGAATCTGGGGACAGAGATAAAAGAGAAATCAGCCTAGAATCCCTACTTAGGCACAAGTGGACAAAGTCCAACCTCCTTGTATACCACTGACCCTTGTCAACTCCAAGCAGGTGCTGTTAGTTGAGAAGATTCCTATGCATCAGCATGATTGGCAATAAATCAGTTTAATTGGACCTTTACATGTGGACCTGATCTTATGTGCCTGACAGTTCAAGTGTAATTTCCACTCAGGATTAAGTAATATATGTCTGTCTATTTAATATTTCATCAGCACTCACCCTAACTTGCCACTGAAGGCACTGACTCTGCCAAAGCTGGGACAACAGTTCCACAGTCCGATGGGCTTCAAATGCAGTACCACCCAACTTTTCTTTTAATTCCTCCAAGTTCATTTGTAAAGTGAAATATTGAGGGAGTTTGTGAAGTTTATGAAGCCACTGTTTATGATTATGAAAGAGGTGACTTTTCCTTTATATGTTAAGGTGGTGACAGTGATACATCCTGTGTGTTCATCTTATACTTTTCAAGGAGCTTGTTGATCTGATAACAGCCAACAGCCAACAGCCAAAGCCAACAGCCAAGATGTTGTTGGCTTTGACTATTCCAGAGACAGAATTATATTTCTGGTGGCTATGCACTCCCCTTTCAAGTTCAGAAATGCAAACCCTATAAGGAAATGCTTCCTGTCTCTAATGACAGTTCAGACCTGATGTGGAGGTGAATTGGCCAAATCTAGATATCTACCCTAAGAATGCTATTTAAGTGTGTTAAATGCATAAAATATAAATGAACAAATATTCCTCTTTTGTTCTATCTTCCCATTGTAACAAGGCCAATTATGTAGGGACAGGATAGTGCACTTTTGGCACAAATCCATATTAGTGCTATCATCAGAGCACTAAAGAAAATTATTGGTCTTTTTTGCTATCTGGAAATACCTCAATCCTATAATTATTGCTATAGGAAAAACAGCATTATGCTGTTTCTAGTAGTGCTTCACTAGTGCATTGATTTAGACTGGAAGTGTTTTTTTCCCCAGAAGAGAAGGAAAATATAGATGAAAATCCAAAATTTCCAGATTACAGGTAAGCCACCCTCAATTTATTAATTAAGAATAGACATCTTTAATGCTGTTTACCTTTTGAATTTTTCAGAAATAATTACTTCTGCTTGTTTCAGTTTATTGAATTTTCCGTGAAGTAATATTTCCTTCTGTCATAGTTAGTTATAGCACTTTGCAAATCTACACAAAACCAATGACATAATAAAGGTGGTTTCCTTTCAAAAAGCTGTTTAAATAACATTTTATGGGCAGGAAGTTATATCTTATAAAGACTGTCTCACATTTATAGCTTTGGTTTGCCTTTTAACATTCATCATGCTTTGTGGAAAATGTCATTAAAAATACATAGCAATTGATTTTTCTTCATATAGTTTAAATGGCAATCTTGTAAATGTATGATATTAGGCCAGAAAAAGAATTGGGGAAAAATGAAAAGATGTTATGGTAGCATAGGATGGGAGAATGTGCAGTAAAGAGGGATGAATATGCCCATCAATATAAATGTTGTTCCACTTTCTTCAGTCTAAACTGTATTGTATATTGTATGTGGACAGAACTTGGTTAAATCATTGCATATTTTTTTCACAAATGACTCTGGTCCCTTCTATATCAGGAGTATAGTCCACCAAGTCTTTTCTGCAGTCCAACATACATTGTTACTACATTAGTCTCTCCCTATATACATCACCTCCCTTTCCCCTCTAAATTCATCCTAAATATACTTCCAAAAATAAAATGGGTGTCTTTCTCTTTACCTGCCCTCTTCCCCAAAATGATGAGGCTGGAGAGTCCACTAATCAGGTGTAAGGAACAAGTGAGGTTGAATCATCCTTGTTCGGCTCCCTTCCAATCACCTGATTTACAGCTTGTTGGGGAACAGGGGCTGTGATTTCCATGTTCCGTTTTCTGTCACATTTAAGATAGCTGAATGTAGAGAAACAATGATCTCAGTTCAGCTGAGATCACTGGAGAAGGATAGTTAAAAGTTATTTGCAAGCAGGAATTCCGATCAGTCTGGCTGGTGGATTGACTATTCCATTGAGCATGGTCAATGTAGTTTGATGCTACTGTTGGTGGTATATGTGGATGTGGGGGTGGAAATTTTTCTAGGCCATGAGTTCCTTATGCTTGAACCTTATAAGATTCTTGTAAATGGGAAAGTCCATTTGCAAGTAGTGGGCATTGCTACACTGAATAGTTGGGTTTCACTTGATCTCAATTTTAGATAAACTAGAGGAGATCCACTTACTTGACAAAAACCTATTCACTTATGACCAAGAAGGCCATATTCTCATTCACTGTTGATTCTTCCAAGTGCTATGCTCTTGTAGATCTAAGGTTCCAAGGAAAACAGCCCACTCAACTCCCTTTCCACTCAATGTGTAAATCTGGAAGACTTAAATAATGGAAAATAACATCCATTATTATACTGCTCAAAATATTCTTTTCCAACCTTGGCAATTTGTTCAACTCTAAGAATTCTCCAGCCAGCCATGTTGCCAAGGATGGATACCCTTGCACTAAAGTAGTAATTTACATGGGGAGGGAGGTTTTAAATTAGTGCTACGCAGAAAGAAAAATGTGTTCAAATATTTTCCTGCCGATTCTCAGTGAATTTGATGAAAGACAATTTACTTTTGAAATTATTTCAGTGGGGAAGGGAATTTTGGTGAAATTCTCCTAGTTTAGTTCTCCTTCTTTAGTTGTGAGGTAACTAAGCAGTGTAATAATCTCTTCAGAGATCTGTGGCTCCTTGACTTCTCAATTTTCAATAAGCATCAAAAGAAGTCTTCAAAATAGAATTCCTCACATTGTGTTTTTTTAGATTGGAAGTGTGAGCAACCAAGAAAGTCTCATCTTCTGCTAAGGAAAGCAGAAATCAATGCCATCAGCAACTGCATCTATTCCAAAAATGAAGTTAGCTAAGGAACAGTTTAAAGAGTTATTCTCAAGCATCTTGAAAATAAGATAGTAAAACAGAAGCTCTATTCACAGTACAAGAAAACATTTGAGAAACTGCCAGGCTGATTTCTGTCGAATATGATCTGAAAATTCTTGTCCCTGCAATTTTTCTGTGGTCCTTTTGGAAGGTTGGTTGGAAGTGATGGCTTTAATCTCAGCATTTTCAGTGCAGCTTAGTGAGCCATTTCTGCACAGAGTAAGTCTGTGCAGAATGAATGAAAAGCTAATCAGGGTCAGGGTCAATCTTTGGATGATGGACCATCAGGAGATCTTAGGGGTTTAGGCTAGACACTCAAAAAGATGGAACTGTACTTTTGCCAAGAAAACTACTTGGATATATCAGTGCAGTCACCTGAAATCAAGACTCACTCTAGGGAGACTTTGCTTCTTCTGAAAATATAAAAGACTAAATTATTCAGATAAAATTTCCATTTTTGAAAAAAAAATTTAACATGCTTCTGAAAAGGGAATTAAAATATATGCTTGTTGTTGTTCTGGATGAGTGGCGTGTTTTACCATATGGAGAATTGTTCTTAATTTGCCCAACAGTTTTTAAAACAAGGACTGATATCTCATGTTCCTTTTTCCTAAACCACATGCTTTTTTCAGATATAATGTTATATTCAGCCAGTAGTTTAATCTCACCTGTTTGTTTGGGAGCATTTATCTTGGGAGGAGATCTGGTATTTATCTTTCCCCCCCCCTCTGCTTTATGCCACTCAAACAGTTTGGCATGGACTACAGCAACTTTTGAATAAATCAATGTCCTTTTATGCCAATGATATGCACACTATCTTACCGTCTGTGTAAGGAAAGCTGGAGAACACCACAATATTATAAATGTAATTATAAAGAGTCCAAGCTTTGGGCTAGATAAAGGAAAGAGCCAAAAAGATTCTGAGCACTTATCTGAAGCTCATGGAGATTACTTGTTCCTAAACAACAGCTCAGTGCACAACTGTTGCTGCTTCCTAAACTATATAATTGGCTTTGATCTCCAAATGCTTTTTAAAGTTAGAGCAGTGTGTAGCTCTCCATTTTTCAAACAAGTGTATCAGGCTATGGAGATTAACCTGCTGCTCTCATTCACTAATGAAACTTTCAGCATGGATATGAAATATGCCTACACTTAACTGGCTGGCTCAGGATTTCCCCTACATTTGGAATTCTTCAAACTCTCTTCTGCAGGGTAGGCAACTGAGCAGCTTGATTTGTAATGTTTGAAATGCTGGGAAATTAATTATTACTTATTAATTTCCCAGTTGTGTTCAAAATATATGTAGTCCTTGACTTACAACAGTTCATTTAGTGACCATTCAAAGTTACGGCATTGAAAAATGTGACTTATGACCGTTTTTCACAGTTATGACCTTTGTAGCATCCCCATGATCCTGTGATCAAAATTCAGATGCTTGGCAACTGGCTCATATTTATGACCTTTGCTGTGTTCCAAAGACATGTGATCCCCTTTTGCGACCTCCTGACAAGCAACGTCAATGGGGAAGCTGGATTCACTTAACAACCAGGTTACTAACTTATCAACTGCAGTGATTCACTTAACAACAGTGGCATGAAAGATCATAAAATGGTCGCAAACCTCACTTAATAAATGTCTCACTTAACAACAGAAATTTTGGGCTCAATTGTGATTGTAAGTCGAGGACTACCTGGACTCTACATCTTTTTTCCCCGGTCAAAAGCCACAAGGCGGCCCCCATCTGATGCGTTGTTGCTACTTCATTCAATGAGCTTCATTCATTCATTGTGGAAGGTATTGGAAGAGAAAAAAGTTAAACAATCAGTGGTCCTAACTTACAGTTGCCATCATTATAAAATCACTCCCAAAGTTCCAGCAGTTGGGAAAATAATGACAATGGTAACTCCTTAAATAGAAAGATGAAATGTGATACAATTTTGTCAGGGTGGGAGGACAGAAACAACTTCTACCTTTATGATTAAGGAAACAAAACCTATTATTTCTTGATATTGAATGGGCTGGCTGTGAACATTAAAGGACTAAACATGGAAAATGCATGTATTCTGTAGCCCTTGTAGGAAGAATGAATCATGACATGCACATGCCACGCATCATAGTAACGAACGACTACAGTATATTCCAGAGAATCAATGGCAGAAAATGAGTATGAAAATTCTGTGTTTTCCCTTAATGTTTTGTTGCTGTTATTTTGTCCCCTCTGTTCAAATGTGTTTGCAAATGCAGACTGAGAATTGATAAAACAATTTTCCTGCTGCTGCATTTCTATTACATAATTGTAATATATTTTGATATGTGCATGTGTTTGTAAGATTGCTTGTTCTTTAATACTATCAATTTTGATTCTTCTAAAAATGTCTTTCCAGTGGGGAGAAGCTCATTGCAAACAACAAGGTAATTACTGAACTTATTGGCTTCTAATCTTCTGTATAATTTGGCCAGAAACTATTACAACCATTTTACCATAAATAAAAGGACTTGCAAGGTCTCTGAATGTGAATTGTTAGATTCTCATAATAGCTTTCAAGACTCGAGGGAATGCTTCTAAAAAGCTACTACCTCTATTGTATTAATTAAGCATTGTTTTCCTTTAAACTATTGTGTATATACTGATTTTAAAGCACCGTTTTGGAGCTAAATAAAGTTTACCAAAACTTTTCACTGATTTTTCCCCCCAGTTGATTTAAAGGGCAGAATGACCAGGGCTTTTTTTGTCATAGAACACCCAGAACGGAGTTCCGCACCTTTTTTGGATGGAACCTTGTAGGGTAGGCAAGGCGGGTTGTATGACGTGTGTGAGTTCCGGCACCTTTTTTTTTTTTTCTTTTCAAAAAAAGCACTGAGAATGACTATGTGTGAATTATAGCCAAATCCTTAGTCCCACTTCTGTTGTAAGCAGTGGGTATAATGTTCAAAGAAGTCACTGTCAGAACATAAATATTTCCATGAACGACTGACAGAGCAGTAAGAAGTATTAAATATCATAGCTATGCAGTTCAGCATTTGTCCAGTTAATTCCTACATCTTAGGACATGATTAAAGTAATGACCCCTCCCCCCTCCATTATTGAAAGTAATGTCTGACATCTCAAATGATGTGTGGATCTTTCTGTGTGGATCTTCTGTCAGTTTTGATTTTTGGTGACTGCCTGGGTTAATCCCTGCAGTTTTCTTTGCATTTCCCCCCCACCAGAAATGACTTGCCATTGCCTGCTTTTAAGGGCTGAGAAAGAGTGACTGGCCCAAGGTCACCCAGCTGGCTGTGTGCCCAAAGCAGTACTAGAACTCACAATCTTCTGATTTTTACACCAAACTGGTTTTATTATACCTGTCACTTTACCCACCCAGGTTTCAATAGATCAAGTTATATGTTATAATATATGGCATTTCTATGTCTATGAACGTGTTCTGTCTTACTAAAAGCAGATTCTTAATTCAGGGAGCATTACAATAAGAAACAGCAGCAATCTTGTCTCCCCAGTGGACACAAAGAGATACACTGCAAGAGATACTTTTCTAAGTATCTAAACAAACTTACAACAGTTCATTTAGTGACCGTTTAAGTTACAACGGCACTGAAAAAAGTGGCTTATGACTGCTTTTCACACTTACAATAATTGAATCATCCTTGTGGTCATGGGATCAAAAATCAGACGCTTGGCAATTGACTCATGTTTATGATGGTTGCAGTGCCCTGGGGTCATGTGATCCCCTTACGGGAAAGCAAAGTCAATGGGGAAGCCAGAGTCACTTAACAGCCGTGTTACTAACTTAACAACTGCAGTGAATCAAGAAAAATTGTAAAATGGGGCAAAACTCACCTATCAAATGTTTCACTTAGCAACGTAAATTTTGGGCTCAATTGTGGTAATATGTCGAGGATTACCTGTATTCATTCTTCAAACCATCAAATCCTTTGTATGTCTATTTAGAAGTAAGCCCCACTATCTTCACTGATATTACTCTTAGGAAAGTGCACGCAGGTTTGCCAAGACACCCGTCTTGAGCCAGCACCACATAGACGAAAAATGCACATTTCTCTGACAGATTCCATACACCATTTTTCTTACTGCTCATGTGATAGTATCATTGTGCCACAGGGTGTCCTTTTTAAGAAAGGATGTTTGTGCCACAGGGTGGTCGTGGAGGTCCTCCTGCAAGTCTGATTTAATGATAAAGTACTAAATGTGAAGCCAAAGAAGTTCCTGTGGAGAAATTCTCAAAACTATAACGCAGTAAAACAGGGACCACATAAACCAAAGTAGTCCCTTTGCTGTGATATTAGTTTTTTTCAGTTCTCCCATAAAGAGCGTGAGCTTTTTTATTATTATTATGTGCAAGCAATGAGAAACACTTTCAGTAAAATCTCATTCTATAATAAACTTGTTACTCTTTACAGTGCCAGTAAATATGTATTTTTGCTGCAACAGATTAACTCAAGTATTCTCCAGGGAAATATTAGATCAGTGCATACATATTATACTTGGTTTCTGGACTGAATTCTTGAAAGCCCACAATTAATTTTATTAATAATTGCCTCTGGTGGTTTAACATCCTGGAATATATTGTTTTTACTATGCACAGAAATTAGAAATTGTTTATAAAAATATATTTATGTTTTTAAAGTATTCTATGTATTTTCCAAGCCAGGTGATTCCTTTCCTAAATGTCATCCATTGGAAACTAAGTGTACAAATATATTACTCAGGTGTTTATACGTTTCAAACGTGGAAAGATTGGTTGAAAAAATTGTAAGGATGTATATTTCTTTCTGCTTTCTGAAACAATAATAACATAATCTTAGGTTTAAGTAAAAGTGACTCAGTAAAGATTTTTTGTCTTGAGGAACATTCATCTTAAAGTTTCAGAGTATATAATTCATTTAAATTGCCACTTGTATTCTGCTGTGGTTCACACTTTTCTTATTTCCTCTTACCTTTTAACTCTGTTCCTATATTTCTTGTGAAGCACGACCAATGGATTTAAAAATAATCATCATTTTAAATGGTACTTCCCCAGTGGCTCTTTTGGGTACCCACCCCTAAAAATTGTCTTTTCTTCTCTTGCTACCATTTCCACTACCTTATATTAACAGTTTCCCTCCAGGAATTTTAATTTTAGTTAAAACTTTGCACCACACTTAGGGCTGTGAGACAAAAAAAAAAAAAGAAATAAATCCCACTAACAAAATAATTTGCAATTCCTATCTATGGTCATGTGTGCTATTAGCTGTCAAGCAAATGAGAAACCTACTGTATGTTCGATGGTTTTGTATATACATTCTAGTGGTAAGAAAAAATAATGCACTGGACTGGACTTCATAAATAATCCCAATACAAGAGTTTCATCTCAACGTGCTAGAAAAATGTGCAAGAACCTTTTACTCTTGCTTCATTAAGGAGGAAACAACATGGTGGATGGCTAGAAACAGAAAATACAAGACTCTGAAGACGTGATTGGCCAGTAATTTTTATAAAATGAGTGACAATAAAAAAAAAAAAAGTATTTTAAAGTATTGCTTTGGCTATTCAAGAACGAAATGATAAAGAAAGGAGCAGCCTGCGGAATTGCTTGGCATCTCATACATTTCAACGAGAAACTTAATACCGGTAGCAATAGCACTTAGGCTTATATACCACTTCACAGTGCTTTACAGCCCTCTCTAAGCAGTTTACAAAGTCAGCATATTGCCCTGAACAATCTCAGAAGGATGGAAGGCTGAGTCAACCTTGAGCTTGTTAGGATCGAACTGCTGGCAGTCGGCAGAATTAGCCTGCAATACTGCATTCTAACCTCTGCACCACCACGGCTCTTCACAGCTCTTCATGGCTATTCTTCTAATAGGTCAATATTAGTTGACCTGTTGGTTCAGTTTTAGGGTTTAGGATGAGGTGGAGCAACATATTATATTCTGCCTAAGTGACTGTTAAAATTATGGCCCGTGTAATTTCCAAATGGATCTGAAGTTTTTATAGAACAAGCTGTTTCATGCAGAACAGGCCAGAAACCCCAAAAGAAACCTCTGTCCTACAGACAAGGGTAATGGAATCCTCTTTGCGGGGTCCTTGAGCCTTCTGAATTGCTGGGATCAGAATTCTGCTACTATATGGAAAAGTTTATGGGTGTAACTAACAGGAGATGACAGCTGAGTTCAGAGCTGTCTGCTTGTCCTTAGCTAGACCATGTTAATGAAATGTTTGTTTACCCATGAAAAACATGAACTTGGCTCGTAGAAGAAATGACCTGTTCCTATCTCACTGTCCAGTATGGGTAAGTAAGATTTTATCAACAACCAGTGAGTAATTATTCTGGTCTTCTGAAAAAAAAAATCATCTAGTTAAATAGCATTCAGGATTTCACTTAAAATAAGATATATTTTTGCTTGTGAGAGAACTATCTGTGGGAATTCTTATGGGATGGGCAAATGTAGGGGGAAGACAGAGAGAAAGAGGAGACAATATATTTTAGCTGACAGCACAGAAATAAATGGGAGATTTTTAGGAATCAGTACCCCTAAGAGGAATCTCTTAGGTAAAATAACTATTTTTTATTTGCCAATAGGAAACACTTTAAACAGTTTAAAGCAAGGGAAGGGAAGGGGAGGGGAGGAGAGGAGAGGGGAGGGAAGGGAAGGGAAGGGAAGGGGAGAATCAAACCCATTGGATTATATATTTTTTTGCATTTGAAAAATAATTCCAAGTCCCCAAAAACCCATGCACATATATCCACAATACAATTTATCAATCCAGTTTTCAACTAATAGCAGAAGAAATCAGTCACAAGCTTTTCTGCTTGCAAATCACAGATTTTTATAGACAAAAGTTGAAACAAGTGCCCACCCATGTACTGCATGGGCATTTTCTACATCAAACTGATTTACAAGTACAAAGTAAATGTTTAAAGTAATACTAACTTCAACTTTATATTCACTTGTTTTGGTTTACATTTCAGTGGATTCAAGGGAAGTTATTCCTAACAGTAGATAGACAGGAAACCACTGAGGTATAATTTGGTGCTTTTGATTGATTGTGAGTAAAAAAGATTGGCCTTTTATTGTATAAGGACACCAGGAGATCTAAAAAAAACATCTAAAAGCATAGATCATTTCACCACTAGTGACTTATAGAGTCTTCCTAGCTTTATCACCCAGTCATCGTTGAAGTGATATAAAGGCTGTTGTCATTATTTTTATTTTGGTACAATGATGGTTGGATGTTTCTAGAAGATGCTATAAATTGTGGTGAGAAAATGACCATATTATACTGCTATGTATTGTACTGAATCATATTCATTCTCATCTATTGGATTGATATTTAGGAATTTACATTACTTAATTGTCCCATCATCAGAACAGGACAGCTACCACTTTTTGAGGGAAGAAACAATCAATGTCAGCATGTATTTATTTCCCTCCCATAAAAAATTCAACCTCTGGGCACATTTTTCTATTAAACTTTGAAAATTATTTTCCTTTTATGTCATTTCATGTGTGTTTGTCTGTTTTTACTACTTACTACTTTACTACTACTTGCCTCCTGCCTACTTTACTACTTACTTTCTGAAAAACTTGCCAAGAAAACTGCAGGAACGTGTCCAAGCAGTTTTCAAGAATTGGACATGATTGAACAGAAGAAGAAAACAGTCTTCATCCTATAGTTTATCCCGTAGAAGAAAATATGCATATGAGAAAAATTTAGGAAGAGAAACTATGTATGTGTATTTATATGTTGTGTACACCAAGATGGATTTGAGGAGGTTGATTTAAAAGAGACGTACAATTGGGATGTGATACATAATTCTGTGCACTTTGGCCTCAAGAATCAAAACAAAGCTGAAAATGGTGAAGTAAAGCAAAATCAAAATGGATTGGAACAACCCTGTGTAGAAAGATTGGATTCTTTAGCCTTGGAGGAGGAAGATAAGTAAGAAAGAGAAAGAGAGAGGGGGGGAGGGGGGGAGAGGGAGAGAGGGAGAGAAAGTGAGAGAGAGGGAGGGAGGGAGGGATGTCACTGCTCTTGTTACTGGAATCCAACATCATGCAATAAATCTGAGTATCAGATGGGGTTCATTCATGTGCCCTGCTCACCGGCAGGAAGATGCCCACTATCTGTTTGTCAAGAACATCAATGTCCAATGACATCTTCAATTCAGATTTACCTCACTGTGGAGATAGCTTTCACCCAGCTCTTCTGACTCCACTTCAAAAGTGGACCCTTTTTAAAACCAGTTTAAAGATTCTAAAATTCAAAGGTATATTTAGAAATTAGGACCTGGCTACTTTAATGGCTCCTTGAGACTACTCTGGACACCTTGGCCCTCCTGTTCCTGGCCACTGTCTTTCAGGGCCATTCCCATTTTGGCAGGGCTTTCTCACTATGCTATCACTGCCACTTCTTTGCCAAACCACGAGAAGGAGATGTAGATTTTTAGGATGCTGGGCCTCTTAACACTCAATAACATACTTCTTTTCACAGAGAGATGAAGTCTTGCTCTCCTGATTTCCCTTCCTACAGCAAGATATTAAAAAAAATATCCAGTGATATAAAACACACCTTTCTAGATCAGGCTACCTCATTCAAGGACCAAAAAAAGGGGGGTGGGGTAGGAAAGAGAGCAAAAGACAGAAGTGGGGAAGGGGACAAAAAATAAAATATAATTGGTTTTCCTCTCTGTGCTATCTTCAGCTTACTTCAACATCACCCATTAAATGTAATACAATCTTCCAAGAGATTATCCCTACAGAGGTGAGACAATTGAAAACAAAAAGAAAAAAAGAAAGGAAAGAGAGAAGCTTAATTCTACAATACATATAAAGGCATTTCATTCCTTTCCAAGGACACAGATGCTGAAAGGAATCACAACTGTTGGATTTCTGTGATAGGGTGAGCAATTTCTGAGAATACAACCAACCCCTTATGAAATTACAAGATTTTTTGGAGATACTTATTCTGGGTTTGGGGTTCCTAGGATCCTTATCTGATGGTGACGGCATCAAATATAGCAGGTGTAAAACTGAAGTAAATGCAGAGTAAATGCAGAGAAGCCTAGAGAGGTTATTTGCATTTGTCATAACTAATTATTCTCCTTAGATCGGGCAGTCTGAGAAGTAATGGATAGAAAGTTTACAATGATCTAAACTTTTATACTAAGACCACTTGTATGGCTAGATTCATGCTTTCCTGATTATACATGGCCATCAGCATTTAAAAAGCCACCTTTTAACTTATCTGAATGAAAGGGCAATGAAGGTTAAGCTAAGTGCTTCTTGTAAAGCAAAGAAGGACAACTTCAACTTACAATGGCAATGATTACAGTGCTTTATGACAGAAGAGAAAAGTTAATTCTGCTATTGCAGAATTTACATTAATTATATTCTCATGGCACCCTGATTTAATCCTTGCAAACAAAGAAGACAAACCACGGTATCATCTATCATCTACTAAATATAAGACTTTTTTCCTCTGCCTGGTATTTCACAGTTAGTTTGGGAGTAGAACACATTGCAAAAGAAGAATGGTTAACATCCTGGTCCTTTAGGTTATAGACAGAAAATATAGTAAGATAGAATATAAGATAGAAAAAAATGTGTGTTAGACAACATCACCACCAGATGGATTCATACCTAGCTAACCAACCACACTCAATGTGTCGTCAGTAATGGAACTGCTTCTACACAGAGAGAAGTATGCAGTGGAATGCCATGTCCATTTCTTCTGTGCACTAAGTTGCCTTTTATCTGACTCTTCCCCTGGCTGTGATTCTTCTCCTATCTCCCAAGGTCATTCCCACATACCACTACAAACCTCTTTATACCTGTGTTTTCAAAACCAATGAAAAATCCCAATATTTCCCCTTTCCCCAAAATCATACATGTCAGGCCCACAAAGGTGGCCCAGACCTCTGTTTTGGCATGCTAAATGCCAATGTAATGGCTTACAGATATTTAAATATACGTGTAAGTCTGAACATGTCCATTTGCATGTATGTGCAAAGGTCTCCACACAGTAAGGTATTAAAGTCAAGATGGAATGCAATTGAAACCCACACTTTTTCACACTAATTGTGCATGTGACCCAATAAAAAGGGGAAAGCTTTGGTTGCAACTGCCATCTTGGCTTTTTTAATACATCCATCCATCACTGCCACCTGGTGTCAATCGTCTCCTTTCACATAAACAGAATCTATTTTCCTGAAGTCTATGTTTGTCTATATATTCATATATACAAATAGTCCTCAACATATCAGATAGAATTATTAAGTGAGTTTTGCCCAGTGTGGGATTCAGCTGGTTCGTACCGGTTCAGTAGAACCGGTAGCTAAATTTTGTTGAGTTTGGAGAACCGGCTGAACCCATGCTGTTTCTGGAAGTCCGTTCTAGGCCTCGGAGGCCTGGAGGAGGTCTCCCAGGCCTAGAATGGCCCACCGGAAGTGCGTTGGTGTCACTTCCAGAAGTCCGTTCTAGGCCTGGTGGAGGCCACCCAGGCCTAGAATAGCCCCCCGGAAGTGTGTTGATGTAACTTCCGGAAGTCTGTTCTAGGCCTCGGAGGCCCAGGCCTGCATCCACACAGAGAACCGGATGTTAAGGTATTTGAATCCCACCACTGGTTTTGCCCCATTTTCTTGCCACAGTTTTTAGAAGAATCGCTGCAGTTGTTAAATTAGTAACATGGTTGTTAAGTGAATCTGGCCTACCCTTTGCTTGCCAGAAGGTCACAAAGGTGACTACATAACCCTGGGACACTGCAAACTGTCATAAATAAATGCCAGTTGGCAAGTGCCCAAATTTTGATCAAGTAACCATGAGGATGTTGCAACAGTCGTAAGTGTGAAAAATGGTCATAAGTCACTTTGTTTCAGTGCTGATACTAAATAAATGGTTGTAAGTCGAAAACTACTTGTAATGTACTGAGTGATTAGCAAAGTTACTCTGCCATTGTATCTGTTTCAGCAACCTGAGGTGACTAACTAGGAGTGACTTGTCTATAAAATAATAGCAAAATTCACTAATAAAAGAGCTTTTGAGGGGAGAAAAGTGAGAAGAAAAGAGAGTCATACCACAGGAAAACAGGATACTGTTTAACTGAAAGGTGGCATTATCTGCCTCTCCTTTTAAAGGATGCTACTCCTGAAATCCTTTCTTTTCAGTTGGTTAACGATATCACACTTAAGGCAATTAAAACAGAGATGTTCTCTTTCTTTATTCTTCTTGATGTTTTGTTGTTGCTGTATTTTTAAAAAAATTCTTACCTTTTGTAAGAATGTGTGCATTATGCAGAGAATTCAGAGGTCAGACTAGGAACCTAGTTTTCATCTCAGAGAAAATGGTGACTGAGTTTTAATTAAAAAAAAAAAAAACTTATGGAAGATGTATTCCTGTCATTATTCAAATAGAGCCTTGCGAGGTGTTTTAGACACCTTAGTAGCTTGTTGAAGTTAGAACTATGGCAATATCTTGGTTAAACCAGCATTGAAACCCCTGACTGATAAAAAAGACAATATTGTGCTTCTGTCTAAGATGCTTCCTAGTGATTTTACATGCCGTTCTTGGCAGTAATACCGAAATGGTTTGCCATTTCCTCTTATCAGGATTTTTGCCCCCAACTTTTTAGTCTAGGCCAGTGTTTCTCAGCCTTGACAATTTTATGATGTGTGGATTTCAACTCCCAGAATTCTCCAGCTAGCATTCATCAACAATTTTGACAGACTGCTTGTCTTCAGTGGTTTTCACCCATCCAGTCAGAGCTGGCAGAGTGGGGGCACTCCAGGTCCTCTCAGGTAAATAGTTATTGGTTAAAAGGACTATGAAAATGCACTTTTTCTGTTGTAGCATCTACCCTCTAAAACAGCATCCCCCAGAGATTAGTATGGCTCCTGCACTAAAAAGTTCCACAAGTCCTATGGCTTTGCTCTTAGGCCTGGAGTCAGGCAGTTTAATTCCCTGATATTTTGGGGGGTAAAATATTGGTTTTCTTGACATAATTGTTATTTTCTCTTTTAATTGCTTTTCTTTTGTCTTTTTAACGATGAAGGCAACTCAGAGTTTGAGCCAGGGGGAGGGCCTGAATTGGAAGGAAGGAAGGAAGGAAGGAAGGAAGGAAGGAAGGAAAGAAGGAAGGAAGGAAGGAAGGAAGGAAGGAAGGAAGGAAGGAAGGAAGGAAGGAAGGAAGGACTAATAAAATAAATTAAAAACTCATTACAAATTGGTTGTGGTGGGAATCATCCCATCTTCTGTTTCTGAACAATTTGATTGCTGTTGTTATTGGTAACTTTTATTTAGAAAGGGTGCTATTGCAAGTTGTATCTTGTGCTTAATATTTTAAACACAAGATGTGACTTGCAACAGTTCCCTTTCTTGTACACCTTTACATTCAGTTGCGCAATAATAATACTAAATAATGTGGAGAAAATCATAAGAAAAATAAGCTTCTACTGATGAACTGATGATCACTGACACCATTGAATCATCTAAAGAAAAGTTACAAATAACATCAGCAATAAAATATTTCATTTCCTGGTATCTTTCACAAGTTTTGATTGAGATTATTAAGACAGTCTATTTTATCAAGTTTTTGAAAACATTTTCAATAGACGGTACAGCTGGATTATCATATAAAATCTTAAAACAATCTTACAAGTATAGAGCTTATTTATAAAGGATAGGTAGATTTAGCCCTAACATTTTATGTATTCTCTTTATTTTTTCCCCTATTATTAATTGCACTGTACACTGTAAAACTCTTTTGTTAATTGTGGCTTGAAATGTTCTTTGCACCTCAACATTTCCATTAAGTTTGAATCTTTTTAATTAAAGGATATATTTCTTATTCCATGGCAGCAATAAAAGAATGCTACACTTTGGAAAGTGAGAAAAGGATTTAAGAGTTTAGAGAGTTCTAAACAAAGCTACAGCCAATTAGTTGTGAGTACTATTTTACTACATGTCACTTGCTGTTTCAGAAGTTAAAATATTATAACAATGTATTCACCTGTCTAGAAGATGTAACACACCACCTGGATAGACAATGGTATATCTTTTGTTTTAGGGAAAAAATTTCTTGTGGATTATTGAACAATACTTCATCCAAACCCTAATGTTTACGAGTTTTGTCCTTTAAAATAATATTAATATTATTATTATTATTATTAATAATAATAATAATAAAGTTGGAAGGGACCTTGGAGGTCATCTAGTCCAACCCCCTGCTCAGGCAGGAAACCCTATACCATTTCGGACAAATGGCTGTCCAGTCTCTTCTTAAAAACTTCCAGTGTTGGAGCATTCACCGCTTCTGGAGGCAGGTTGTTCCACTGGTTAATTGTTCTAACTGTCAGGAAGTTTCTCTCCTTAGTTCTAGGTTGCTTCTCTCCTTGATTAGTTTTCATCCGTTGCTTCTTGTCCTGCCTTCAGGCGCTTTGAAAAATAGCTTGACTCCCTCTTCTTTGTGGCAGCCCCTGAGATATTGGAACACTGCTATCATGTCCCCCCTCGTCCTTCTCTTCATTAAACTAAACATACCAAATTCCAGCAGCCGTTCCTTATATGCTTTAGCCTCCAGTCCCCTAATCATCTTTGTTGCTCTTCTCTGTACTCTTTCTAGAGTCTCAACATCTTTTTTACATCGTGGTGACCAAAACTGGATGAAGTATTCCAAGTGTGGCCTTACCAAGGCATTGTAAAGTGGTATTAACACTTCACGTGATCTTGATTCTATCCCTCTGTTAATGCAGCCTAGCACTGTGTTGGCCTTTTTGGCAGCTGCAGCACACTGCTGGCTCATATTTAAGTGATTGTCCACTAGGACGCCGAGGTCCCTCTCACAGTTACTACTATTGAGCAAAGTAGCCCCTATATACTATACCTGTACATTGGTTTTTCTTGCCTAAATGTAGAACCTTGCTTTTTTTCACCATTGAATTTCATTTTGTTAGATAGTGCCCAGTGTTCAAGTCTGTCCAGATCCTTCTGTATCTTAAGCCTGCCTTCTGGAGTGTTGGCTATTCCTGCCAGCTTGGTGTCGTCTGCAAATTTGATGAGTTCCCCATCTATCCCCTCATCCAAATTGTTGATGAAGATGTTGAAGAGCACTGGGCCCAGAACAGAGCCCTGGGGCACCCCACTACACACTTCCCTCCATGTAGATGTGGTTCCATTGAGGACCACACGCTGAGTACGGCCGGTCAGCCAGCTATGGATCCATCTGGTGGTGATGCTGTCTACCCCACATTTTTCTATCTTGTCAAATAGTAGGTTGTGATCTACTTTATCAAATGCCTTACTGAAGTCCCAAGTAAATTATATCCACAGCATTCCTCTGATCCACTAATTTTGTCATTTGGTCAAAGAATGCAATAAGATTTGTCTGGCATGATCTGTTTTTGACAAACCCATGTTGGCTTTTAGTAATGACTTTGTTTGCCTCTAGGTGTTCGCTGATTCATTGTTTGATTATCTTTTCCAGAATCTTCCCAGGTATTGAGGTCAGGCTGATAGGTCTGTAATTTCCTGGGTCCATTTTTTTTCCTTTTTTGAAGATGGGAACTACATCAGCTCTTTTCCAGTCCTCTGGTAGTTCCCCAGTGCTCCAGGATCTTTGAAAAATATAGTTCAGTGGTTCTGAGATCACATCTGCCAGTTCCTTGAGAACCTTGGGGTGTAATCCATCTGGTCCTGGCGATTTGAACTCGTCTAGGCTGGACAGGTGCTCACTTACCATTTTCTTGCCTATCTTAACTTGTGTTTCTATTCTGTTTTTTATGGCACTATTTTTGATAGGTTGATCTGTTTTTTCCCTTTGTGAAAAGACAGATGCAAAAACCGAATTAAATAGTTCTGCTTTCTCCCTGTTGCTTGTCACCTTCTTGCCACTTTCACCCATTAATGGGCCACAGGCTGAAAAGTGCTTTAAACTGACACAAAGAATTGGTCTGTTCCCTCATAATACCCAATTAGAAAATTCTAAGTTGTTATGCTATTTTTTTTAAAAAAATGTTTCATTTGAAGTCACTATAAAATCGATAAGAAGAATGTGAATAGGCTCTTTTCCCATTTGTAGGAACACTTGACTCACCACACTTCCAAATAACTGGATTTCAGTTTTTCCCAAAGGAAAAGTGTCTTGATAGCTTTTGAACTTTTTCATCACAGTAACTGCTAGGATAGGCTGGTTTTGTCTGTTGTTGTTTTTGCAGAGAACCAGACCTTTGCACACAATGTAGATGTGCTGGGGGTAACAACAAGCAAAGTATTTTATTTCTCCTTTGTGTGGAAAAATGGTAAAAAAAAGAACCTTATGTATTCCTTGTTAGTATTTCAAGACTGGCTAGTTTGAAAACAATTGTGGATGTCTTCAAGTTACTTTTAAAGATTTGGAGGGAGAAAACAGACATTAAATTGAAGGGCCCCTAGACCCACTCATTCTCTCTTCTAAATGTCAATGACTCAGTATCAGATGGAGAAGTACAGGGTTTTTTTTTTAATCTGTTACAACTGAATTTGCTCTAAGTCCACCTTTCCCTTGTTTAAAGAACATTGGCCTTGAAATTTCTGTGCAGTGCTTGACACGGGATCAATGTGTCCACTATCAAAGGCACCATCCCCATTCCTTGCCTAGCTTCCAGCAAGTGACTGTTTTCAATCCACAGCCTTCCCCAATCATGCAATGCGCTTGAGTGCTGCTGTCACCCTGCCAGCAAGACCATTTATTTGCCAGATGTTAACAGCATACATAAAAGTGCCAAGCAGCTTTCATTGTACCATTGGAATTGCTCCTCTGCTCTTGAAATAATCAAGCCTTTCATTGTGATTTGACTAAAATCTGCTACATTTAACTGTCTTGTCAATTATGCATCTCTTTTGGCACTTCAAGTCAAGCATCAGAAAGAGTGCAGGGGGTTATGCAACTGCTGCTTTGAACCTGCATCAACAAAACCCCTGACATTTATTTTCCCTAACAACACTCCATTGATCTCAAGCTTTCAGGGTGGATGAAGCACAAGCGTGACTGAGGCTGCATGCTAAGAAGATATTTGCAATAGTATTTCCAGAATTTCACATTTGGGGAAGCCTTATGATAGCTGGGAGGATGCCAGAGTTTTCTTAATGAGCATTGCCACATCAGAAGATGCTTTAGTAATAAAAAAAAAACTCCTCACCTTCAGCAGAGGTGCCTAGCTTGCTCTGAAGTGGCCCTTTCTCAAAGAGTGGGGCATTAAAAAAAATTAGTCTTATAAAAACTTGGGACTGAGACTTCTTTTTCAAAGAAAAGGCCATAAGATATTTCTCTTAGCATGTTTCATTCTCCTCCCTGTTCCAACCCATTTTCCCTGGAATCAAGTGATTACATCTTTATGTTTGAAGGCAGCAGATCATCCAGTCATTTTGGAGGGAAAATTTACTGCATGCCTCAGAATTCCTATGTTTTGAATTTGTATCATTTGTTTAGGGGGAAAAAAAGCAGCTGAAACAGAAACGGTGGTTTATAACAAATTAGTGCATTGATTAAACCAGCTCAGGGATACCTACTCTTACATGCAATGACTCCCTAATGGTTTCGGATAGAAATTTGCCAATTACCTCTAGCTAAGAAAATATAAAAAAAATATGTTAAACTATTCACCTTCCCCAAGCGGTAAGAAATACTGAAGATTTACAGATTCAGAACAATGCAGTTTAACTAATTAATTGATGTGAAGGATTCTTAGTTATGGACAATATTCTGAAGTTTGCACTCACAATCAGTTGGGAAGCATGCTGACTGAATTTCCTGTCCCTCCCCCAACCCAAGAGTTCCATATTCTATACAGCTGTGAGAAGACAATAATTTGGGTTCTCATATATTTCTAAGGTGCTTGTGGATCACCAAGGAGTTCCAGTGATGAAGAATTACTGTTGTAATGCAACGTTTTTTGTTACTAGAGGATTTCCTCAGAGACAGCACCTTCCTCAGTTCTGGGTGCCAGTCCTGATCTGCTGTTTATTGAAACAGTAGACTAAAAAAAGTAAAACTTGAAAGTTTGTCCACTTTGAGCTAGACAAAAAGCATGACAGATTAGGAGGGGAAAAAAATATACAAGAATATGGAGTGTATTTTGTCTCCTATAGGTAGTGTTCAACTTAGGATCACAATTGGGATCAGAATTTCCGTTGCTAAGCAAGCTGGTTGTTAAATGAGACATGCCCGAAACTGCAATCTTTTTGTTGTTGTTAAGCAGTTATTAAGCAAATCATGTGGTTGTTAAGCAAATCCAGTTTCCCCCCTTGACTTTGCTTGCTGGAAGCTGACTAGGAAGATTGCAAATGGCAATTACATGACCCTGGGATGCCACAACCATTGTTAAGTACATACTGATTGACAGGTGCCTGAATTTTGATCACATGTCCAAGTGGATGTTGCAACACTCAATAATGCGTGGACTGATCATAAGCCACTTTTTTTTAGTGCTGTTTTAATTTTGAATGGTCACTAAACAAATGGTTGTAAGTTGCAGACTACCTGTACTTCCTTAACTTCATTAAACCCAAATAATACTATTGTCAACATCCAGCACAAGGATCCAAATAAAAAATCAGGTTCATTCCGTCTCCGAAAATCTTACTGTTTATTGAACACACTGCATAGTAATATCGAAGCAAAACTAACTCTGAGGTTCCAACACCAAATCATAGACTTAAAGAATAATTTTCCCAGCCAAACCCCCAATGTCTTACATAGTCCATATAAACAAGTTCACTTTGTTATGGGAACCGTCTGCTTCAAATCCACACCTTTCATGGTGTCCTTGAAAAGGTTTTAGGCTTTCACAGTCCTCAGAGGAATTGTAGAAATTTCATTTCTCCATCTAACCCACTCGAAAGTAACACCTCCACCCTTATTCTAAAGGCAAGTTGAAACAAAGAGGCACATAGCTGCCAAAGTTTCATCCTTGACAACTATAATCTGAACATCACTTAGTGGTGTCATCATACTTTTATTTTATTTGTTTTCATTACTTGCTTATTTATTTATTTGATTGATTCATTGATTGATGTTTATGCCCTCCTATCTCATAAATACAACTCTGGGTGGCAAAAGAAGACATTGAACAACATGAAATAATAACAAGAAATAATAAAAAAACAATGGTTACTGAGGAACCATTTACTATTAACAAAATAATAGAGAGAAACCTAAAATCCTGGCCATGGAGCACATTTCTCAGGAAACATGCATAGGATGGCATGGTAAGTGCCCTGAAAATATTTTTTTAGCTTTACTAATTTCCATTGGATTGAGCAGGTGAGCTTTGCTCAGTTTACCAACCATAAAGAGTACTTATCTTTGATTTAGGGATGAATCAAGTTCCTGATGTTCTTTTAATTTTGAGATAATAAATATACCTCCAATTCTTGCCAAATGTGGAGAACTTAATGAGCCCATCCCATTTCTTCTCACGGTTTGTAAATTAGTTATAATTTATTTGGATGCCTCAGCATAATCAATTTTCTTGAGAAGACTGGATAGAAGGAGAGCAGAACATAAGGAGGGCAGAATGGACTTCTTCAGCACAGCAAAATAAAATCTGTAAGGATTGTCTTGTCAGTTAATGTTTTGGGATTTACAGCAAGGAAGCCATTTGAAGGTTCAGAGAAGTGTGTAGTTCTCATGAGATTCATGATGGAAAGAAGATTCGCAAAGATACTCAAAGATCTTTTCACAGATATAGTCAAAGTTATTTCTTTTAAAAAAGCAGTGGTTTTCCAACTATATCTCATAGCTATATTTTATGCCTCAGAATAGTGAGAAAGCTGATGGGTTTGGGACACAAGAGGTGAGACCTATACTCCATAGACACCCAGATTCAAATATCAGTATACAATCATTTTTTCGTGCATACTTAGAACCTATAAAGATACTGGACTTCTCTCACACACATTGTTAGAAACATTTAGCAATCCATGCAAATTCTCACAGGCACTAAAAGTACTCAAGATTGAATGGATAATGAAAGGAAATAATTTTTAAGCATTTCATCTAAATGCAGGATCAATCTGGATCAGACATCAGGACCAGAGGTTTAATCTTCCGTGCTCTCAGACTCAGGCTGTAGCCCATCCTCAGGGAACTTCTCTCTAGTAGAGTGTATGCTTTGGTCTATTCTGTGTGTGGTATTTATATGGTGCCTGTTGTGCATGGCAATTTTTAAGATGTTGATGGCTGGCTATTAAATCATTGGCTGTTGTTTTCCTGCGCTGCCAAGCCCTTGCCTCCTAAATACTTGATAATCAGCATTCCTGATGACTGATGAGGGTGCCACTTTTCAGGCTTCAATTTCTTCCCTGGCTGTTTTTGTGCCTGCTCGTCCAACAATCTTAGTAGCAGCAAAATTAAATGTATGTTCTTATTTATTGCAATGTGAGGCTACCAAGGATTTCATCTAGATCTTGGAGATTGGATGGAAATTTTAATTTAGTGGTTCAGAATGGTCCTACAGAGGTTACCTGAATACTCAAAAGCAAGAGAGATAAAACAATGCAGATTCAGATGCAGAAGAGACTTTGGTGCTAGTAATATTTTCAGTTTTTTAAATCATTTTCTTTATGTATTCATAGCACAACAGCACTTTGTTAAATAAAGTTTTGGTCTAGTAGTCAAGGCACTCAAAAACAGGAGTCTGTTAGTTCCAGACCTAGGTTAGGCATGAAAGCCACCTGGGTGACCTTGGGCCAGTCACTCTATCTCAGCCCAGCCCACCTCACAAGGTTATTGTCATGGCAAAATAAGAGGAAGAAGGAATGTTAGGTATGTTTGCTGCCTTGAGTTATTCATAAAAATAATAAAGATGGGATATACATACCTACCTACATACATAGAATAGATTAATTATAAAAATTAGATGTTGGATTAATTATAGGGGAAATTCTGGTGATTGATTATGTGTGAACTGACATGAATTCAATTCTGTGAAGCAACTTGAGAAATAAGCTGATTCATTTCATTGAAGCAAAGAAGCTTGACTTGCCATGACAAAACAATTTGGTTGCCTCAGATTTCTCCAGGTGAGTCCTGCAAGAGAAGATGATTCTATGATTGTCCCCAGCTTTTGACAAAGCAGCTCAACCTGGAAGGCCTATAGATGTATTGAGAGCACTGCAGACTGTGCACCTTCAAAAGACATTGTACTCAGTGTTTGCTAAAGGCACCTGACCTGAAACACTTCATCCAGGCCTGCTCCTTTTAGCAATTTTTAGCATTGAACATTAAGATCTTGAAGCTATTATGGGAAAAGGTAGTGAAAGCTCATCCCGCAGGGGTGGCCTAGATATCACCCAATGAGTGGTTCTTAGTGTGGATTGCACTGAAGGGATTTCAGTCTGGCTAGTTCTGGCCTACAAGATGGTATTTCTGGAGCTATCCAGGCTGAAAAACTTTCCTCAGCCCAGAACATCAGGAAAACACTGACAAGGCACTGAATCTGGACCAAAGTGAAGTAGTCTGCTAACTTTGTTTCTGTCTTTGTACAAAAGTAAGAAACTCTGTTTCTGCAACCATAGTTTCTTTATGAAGCAGCTTGCTCTGGTCAAAGATTCATGGAAGGAAAACACTTCTTCAAAGCTTTAACTGAATATAGAAGGGTTGATACACCAAGCCCTTTCCACTAGCTGAGCAAAGCATCTGAGTCTGAATCAATTTTCAACAGCCTTAAACCCTCTTGCCCAGAGCCTGAAGCTGTGCAACTGGTTACTTTTAATCCTTGAGTTCTGATTGCTTGACAAATGCTCCTTGATGAGGACCAAGATTTTGGTTAAGATTTTGGACAGGAATCCTGACTGCCCTTCTATGCCTCTCCAGTTAGAAGGAAACTTTAAGGGTTGTCTTGTCAGTACACTGGGTTAGATATTTTGTACAAATATATATTTTAGTGCTCCAAATCCCCTCATACTTACTCAGAATGTATGTTTAATTTTCTGTTACAACAGAACAGGGCTGATAATCCAACAACCAGAAAATTATATGCAGCTCCAGTCCATGAGTTAAGATTCCTGGAATACTCCAGATAGTGCTGCTACGATTTCAGGAGTTTTTAAGGAAAACAAAATAGATTTTGCTGTTACTGCCCTTTGGAACATAGTTTCTCCTGAGATTAGATGTTCTTAAAATGATGACGATCTATTTCCAGGCAAGGAGGTTGGAGTGTTAGAGTCCATGGTATGGGTATTATTTGTCTAGACCAGTGGTGGCGAACCTATGGCACGGGTGCCAGAGGCGGCACTCAGAGCCCTCTCTGTGGGCACGCGCGCCGTCGCCCCAGTCCTAGGCCTTCAGCTGGGTTTTATAAAACCTTTTTGCTTTAGGCCTCCGCCGCCATGTGCAAAAAAAAAAAAAGGTTCAATCAATCAATTTCAACTTCTTGCGAAAAAAAAAAGATCTTGCAAAGTTGGAATTGATTGATTGAACTTTTTAGTCCCACCCTGTCTGCCGTTACCACCGCAGCCACGCCCACCCAATTGGCCACGCCCACCCAATTGGCCACACCCACCCAATTGGCCACACCCACCCAATTGGCCACACCCACCTGGCACTCAACGATGCATAAGTGGGTTTTGGGTTGCAGTTTGGGCACTCAGTCTCTAAAAGGTTCGCCATCACTGGTCTAGACTGCTTTGGCTCCTTGTCTGTTGTTTATGTTTTATATTGTGTTCTAGTTTTTTTTAAAATGCTGTAAGCCACCCTCAGTCACTTTTGTGAGATGGGCTGCTATATAAATTGCAGAAATCAGTAATAAAAATAAAATGGACATGTTATACTTCAAAGCAACAAAGTTCCTATTTTATTGAGTCATTCAAACCTCCATGAAAGGAACAAAAATATGAGTCCCGCCCCCCCCGCCCCAAACGTTTATGTATCATCAATACCATGCCCCTTGGAGGTGCTACTTTAAAAAAAAAAAAAAGTAGAGTCCCTGCAATAGAGCATTTCAAAGGCTGAGCTGCATCAAATGCTGGTCAAAGGAATGAGAAGTGGAAATCTGAGGAAAAATTACTATCAGACCTGCAGTGTCAAACTAGGCATTTATCCAGAGTATCCAACCTTAGGCAACTTTACAACCTGTGAACTTCAACTCCCAGAATTCCTGAGCCAGCATGCTCAGTAATATTTGGAATGTAAGGAAGGATTAGGGCAGTAGTGGGATTCAGCCAGTTCGCACCACTTTGGCAGAACCGGTAGCTAATTTTTTTGTTGCCCAGGCCCAGAATGGACGTCCGGAAACGGCATCCACACAGAGAACCAGTTGTTCACATATTTGAATCCCACCACTGGATTAGGGCCTGATCTTGCCAATGCACCCTTGATCTGATTGGGTGGGCACACTCAGATTCTTCCATAGGATGAGAAGCCCACAACAAGCTTCAAAGGCTATCTATTTCATGCTGCTGACTTGTGTTTTCAATAAATATTTTTGGTATAATAAGAAACCAACTAACACCTTAATGTTCCATCTCTCCTATAATAAGCGTAAGTCAATTCAGCGTGTTATTTGATCTCAAAGTACAACCATATTTGTTCATGATTCCCATCTGGAGATGCCACTCTATTTTGCAATCTGGACATGGTAACTGAAATACTAAAACACTGATACAGTAAATAAGAACAAATAATATTGTGGGAAACCTGGCGGATCTCAAGGTCAAAGAATTTTCCAAAATTGTGTAACATTCCTGGTCAAATCAAAACTTTTCTCATTTGCTGTAAGAAGGGAAACTTTTCACATGCCTGCAGCAACTAAGGATTCAATGGCAACACGCCAGAGTAAAAATTAAATGGGGATGTAATCCTCTAAGGAAGACAGACTTATTTTTTCCCCTTTTAATGAAGACTTTGTTTTGCAGACAACATTAACTCTAGTCAGACAATAGCAACAACATCTGTTGATAGTCGTAACAACTGACCTCTTAATCATGAACAACTCATTTCAGAATCATAGCAGCCTGTTACAATCACAAAGGAATTCTTCTGCAACAAGACTGAATCCTGATAATTGCTTATTTTATATTTTCACTAGATAAATGACTTCTAGAATTTTTTTTTAAATGATTATTAAATACTGACACAAAGGAATAAAAAAGATGGGAAGTGTGGCTCTCATCAAAGAGTCTTTTTTTAGACTGCAGAGCTCTAGGATAGTATCTTGATAGCTATAAGATTAAAACGATTCCCCAATGAGCTGCAAGAGGAGACTGATTTTGAAGGGTTGAATGCAGCCATGGAGTCTTCCTTCCTCCCAGCCTCCACAGCTGGCTTTTTCCAGGATCTGGAAATTCAAGTGTTAGGCTTAAAAGGTGTCTCCTGTAGGTGTCCCAAACTAGCTATTCCCAAAGCAGATGCACACTTTCAAGCAGCCTTCAAGCTATTGACATTGAGCTACTAACAAAACTTGGGTATTGGGAGCAATTTTGCTGAGAAGTAGAAATTATTTTGCCTAAATGCTTCCAGGAAAAGAGCTGCTATGCTGGGGATATTATAGTGTCTTGTTGTAGCATTATGCAATTAAGGATTATTTGCAGTAAACAAAACAAAGCAAAGCATTGGATAGCCATGGGAGGCTCATACAGGAAAAGTGACTGCCTGGACAGTCCCTTGCCCCAAATACTGTGAACAAAGTAAGCAACTTTACAATGCAAGCTGTGTCTCCTCAATGTCACATATTTATTAGTACTTTATTCCTATTGTGTTACATTATATTACAATTATATTACATGGGATAACTCTTTTTTAGGAAAAAAAATCACTGTGCTTATGTTTGTGTACCAAGTGGAAAGCATGCAGAGAAATATAAAATAGGAATGATGAATGTTGGCCAATGGTTAAAAAAGTAATAATAATAAGGGCATCTTTGTGTGCAAATGGAACTGCAGAAATGGCTTCTTCTCCATGGTTATATTTACTGTAAATATAGGTGCAAACCTACAATTTGCACAACGTGACAGGCATGCTTACTGTTAACTTTGGTTAGATTTTTGTAGTGTAAATTAAGTGAGCAATCAGATTAAGTATGTTCTGCAAATGCAACCAACAAAATGATGTCTCTGTGGCATATTTCCATAGTAAATACCAAACATTTAATATTTCTTCTGTGCAACTGCTTTTTTCAGTTCTAACACAAACTAGGCAGCATTGTCCCAAAGATGTCCTCTTAGACAGATACTCTGATTTAGCCTATGGGATAATTTTTCCTATGGGATAATTTCCACAGATTCCTTTCTTGACTCTGTGATTTTCAGAACCAAACCTGCTCCAAAGAATGGGGAACAATTCAGAACAAACAGCAGAAAGTGAGAATTTGTAAATCCTCCTCCTTCCATTCATGAAAACCTTTTCCCGATCAGGGATCCTTCTGTGTCTAGCCTTGCATTTGAATTAGGAGACGGCTTGGAGTCCTCTCATTGAGGTGGCTCGTGTCATGGAGGAAATGTGAATCTCATCAAGAGACTTCATGTCATTCTGAATCTTCATTGGCAGTTAAATTAGCCTGAAGACAGTGCTGATGCTTTCAACCAGCTACTGAAGTGAACCAGCACAGTCACTTTGCTTTTAGAATGGGAGAAGATACATTATTTGCAAAGATGCTTTGAAAGAGGGCTTCATTCAAAGCATTGTTGAACAGAAGCACCCCTTTGAAGCTCTGAGCCGGTCTACACACTCCAAGTTCGTGGTTTTAAAATTCCTTCCCCTCTTATTTGTAAAGAAAATTATTTTTGTCTCAGAAAAGGGATACAAATAAGTATTTATCATGATTGGAGGTTTAAATAAATGATCCAAATATTTTCTATTTTGAGCACTTTGAATTTGCATATTTCATTTTGTTCACTTCTGTTGAGATTTTGAACTGATCTATCTATAACATTTCCACTCAGTTTAACTGGGGTTATGGGGGAGACTTTTACTGCAAACCTGGTCTAAGGAAAAAAAAAAATCTTAGCTGGGATTTCAATAATAGCTTGGCTGCTTAACAGTTCTCTACAACATTTTGCAATTGGTCTTATAGCACTTGATCCACCCCAGGTTTAAAAAAAAAGGAGCCAGTTCAGGTGGTTGCTTTCTGGGAGGGTAGAAAGCTTCTCAAGCTTACAAAAAGGATTGAATACAGATTGATGTATCAAGGTGTTCCATCAGCTCAGCCTCAGACACATTTATTTCTATGTAGCTTAATATGCTTAAATCTTACTGATATTTCCAAAGGAATCTGTCAGAATACAGCGGAATAAGTGGGATTTCAGGAAGTAAAAATAATTGCAACAAAGAAGGATACATGTAAAAGCTATAATACATACACATACACATAGATGTATACATATACATATATGTACATTGTACACAGAATAGCAGAGTTGGAAGGGATATCTTGGAAGTCTTTCTAATACAACTACCTGCTCAAGCAGGAGGCCCTATACCCCCCCCCACACACAATATTTTACAAAAATTTGGAGACTACCCATATTACTCATAGATCAAGCTTATCATATTCTTGATTAAAAAAGAATTATTTTACAAATTTCACCTGAATAAATTGTAGTGACATTTATATATATATAGTTTCAATAGCTCTAGGAAGAGTCCAAAACTCAACTGCATTGAAATGGAGAATTTATATTTGTGATAATTCTTCATTATCAATAGAAATCAACATTTATGTTCGCTTGGGAGTAGGCTATTTTTCAGATTTCAAAAATAGAAAATAGCATGCATAAAAATTAATCCAAATTCTCTACTCAGCCTTTAATAATAACATGAACAACCACAAAAAGTAGGGTGATGGTGCTTAAGGGGCTGTAAAAAATAATAAAAGGTAGGAAGAAGGAAATTTATTTGCTTGCAAGCTGATTAACTGTGCTGGTGTCTCCTACTGATTGTTCTATTTTCTACCTTTCTGTTTTGAAAGACTGTTTCCCATCCATGACCAACAACATGGTATAAAACATAAATAAAGCAAAGTAGACAAATAACAACTTTACAGGTTGTAACTAACTCCCTGACCCTCGTGCTCAGGAAGTCCTGTGCTACGGTGGATAAGCTGATTTTTTTAAAATCTCAGATAGGCTTCTTTAAATCTCAACTTCAGGCTGGGGGTGAGTTCATTACATTTCTCTCGATGCAAAATCAGGTTGTATGCCTGCAAGTTCTTTTTCTGATGGGAAAGGAGATTCTTGTATATCTCATAGATATATAGTTTTAATAAATAAGTTCATTCTGATGTAGAATAATGGGTATGCGTAAGTTGGACACAAGGAACTACTTTGGATTCTCACTTAGAACTCCCCCAGTTATTAGGGTGATGTGTGGGGGATCAGAATCACTTTATACTGATAAAGGAATACTGACCCTTTATCTTATCTTAACTGAAATTTTAGTTCACTGCATGTGGGTCAACTGGAAGAAACATACTCAAGTCCCCCTGATTTTGCCTACATAAGGCACTTAGTTTCAGAAGTCTATATGGGAACTATTTTAATATTTATTTATATGATATAAGAATTTCATATAATACAGGTCTGGCCTCATGCCACATCAGATTTTCTTTATCTAGTCAGTATTATATATAGTAGGAAAATCCTTCACCTATCCAAACAGATCTCTTTGGAGTATTAGCTACACTAGCAAGAATGTGTTTTTTCCCCCTAGGACCAAAGTCTACTAAACCCTAATAAATGTTTTTAACTCAAACAGGATATATAGCTGGAGACTGGCAGGTTTCATTGTTTGAGATGTTTGATTTTCAGTTTGTCTAGGATAAAGCTTGAATAAGACTGTAGCAAAGTTGAGATTGTGGTGTTTCCATGAACCTTTCCCCCATTCTCTGAAACTGTCCATGTTAGGGCCAAAACATCTGGTTGTCTTCCAGCTCCACCAGATCTCCTTCTAGTGCCTTCAAACCAAAGAAGATGAAACCTCGTATGTCTGGAGATTCTTTATAGTTGGAGCCAGGGAACTATCCCTTCCTCCCATTGCTTTGAGAAGGAACCTTAATTCCTCACTAGTTTCTCTGTCTCTCTTGTTTTTCATATTCCTCTGACATATCCTCTACATGTCTTAAGAAAAATGCTCTTCCCATTTTACTCCCCCTCTTGCATTAGTCAGTTAGCTTTTTCCCTTCTTTTTTATTCATTTTTAATCAATCATTTCACCTTCCATTTTCTGACTCCTATATATTTTAGTAGTCTGCTCACTTCCAGCTGGCCAAGCCTTTCCTTCCAGCCTTGATGCAACCATGTTCATTCCCAGCAGCCAGTTAACAAGCAGTATGTTGGGACCATCTGTGTTATCAGTTTGGGATTTCTCCATCTGCAGCTATCCCAGTTCTCTCTCTCTTCCATCGGAAGGGGTGGCTTGCACTGATAAGCTGCCACAATTCTTCACCTCTGAGAAAAGTTTCCGTAGACCACTTCTCTGATCTCATGGTAAATTTTGACTTTGCTTTAGAAAAAAAAATTCAAAAAGGAGTGATATAGAGCATTTATATTTGATGCATGAAAATTATGGTGATGCAATTGTCCTAGTCCTACCCATAGACAAAATTGCTAAAGGCATGCTCACTTTTGATTTCTATAAAGCTGGATGAGGGAAGTTTCTCTCTAAACTGCTTAATGAAATCTTCTTTAGGGCAAATGCTGGAGAAGGTCTGAGCTTTAAAATTTGACAAAACAAAAGACATTCTTGAAAGTTAATCTGTCCTACAATGTATTCCCATATAGAAAAAGCTCCATTCAAATCAGGACATCTTAGCTGGTAAGTTAGTGACTCAAGTTCAAGTGAGGTGAGTCTGACCTCTTTTATACTATACTATTCCATTTTTTTAATTGACAATGTTCACATCTTTGATTTTTTTTTAGATTTCGACTTTGATAAAATTGGCTTGCAAAGGCAGATGGCAGGCTGTTATTTTTAATTCACAAGGAATGTTAAATATATGGCATATGTTAAAGAACTTCTCAGGCACAGCCTTTGAATGCTTTCACAATAAACTTACAAACTCACATCAAAAAGCATTTTGACAGGGAGAATTATGCATACTTTTTTCCCTGGAAAATGAGGCAAATGGTTAGACATCTTATTTGATGAAATTATACGAAATCATAAGTAAAAAAAAAAGATTGGAGATCTTGGTAGAAGCAATCACAAATAATTTTAAATAGAATTATTTAGGGGTTTTTAAATGGAAAATGCTATGATCATGCTTCTTTTGGTTTGTTTCCATCTGCAAGCAAACAAAGTGATCATAAGAACATTACAACTAAATTATCATTGGTCTAGACCAAGGCTAGGCTACTATGGCAACTTTACGTAAAGTTGCCATAGTTGCCCATCTCTGGTTTAGACCAGTGTTTTTCAAACTTTGCAACTTTAAGATATGTGGCCTTTAATTCTAGAATTGCCCAGCAAGTTGGCTAGGATATTCTGGGAGTTGAAGTCCACGCTCCTGGAGAATCCTAGGAGTTGAAGGCCACACGTTTTCAAGTTGCCAAGTGTGAAAACCACTGGCCTAGATTTTACCCAAACAAGAGAATGCCTTTGTGTCATGAGTTTTATTTCATTTGTGAGTCAAGGAGGCATCCATCATGGCTGCCACATAAGGAAGTAGCCTTCTTCAACAAGGCTTGAAGGAAACCATCTCCAGAGCTTCTACATGAAGGAAGATGACAATCTGGGAATGAAGCAGAAAATCCCTGTTGTTTCACTTGTCTCTTCAAAAAAATCCTCTGGCAGCTCCAACATCCATTGCAACTAACTCAGGTGGCTTCTGTAGAGACACAAAGCAAAGGAACCAGTCCAGTGAATTTATCTGGTGTCTTTGCCTCAGAGAGAAGTATGACATGCCATGATGTAAAGCAACTCACTGAAACCAAACCAAACTGTTTCATGGGTGCTTAACATGCATACATTCTCATTGTATTGCTCATTGTTCAAACATTTTGTGTGTGTGTGTGTGTGTGTGTGTTATTGCTAATATTGCTATATTATTGCTGATTTGCAAAGCAAATCAGCTGGCTTTATTTCCTGGAATGCCTTTTGGCCCTACAAAATGAGGTGATAACTGAAGTGCTCCAATTTGTTTGAAAATGGACCCAGTTTCAAAATAGAATTTTTTTTAGAAAGGTTAGGAGATCTGGGCAGCAAGGCAACAAGGGGAGGGCAAAGAGATTGCCTTTTGGGGAAACCCACTTTATAACTGGCCATGCCTGTTTTAATAGCTGCTTTGGGAGCTTCCTTCATGGAAGCCATTTTGTAAGAGTGTCCATGATATGGTCCCAAATAAGTTCAAAAAGGTTGAAGACAGTCTGTGAACTTCAACTCCCAGAATTGTGTTGAAGGCATAATATAGACTTCAACTCCCAGAATTCTTAGAGTTAAGTCCACACATCTTAGAGTTGCCAAGTTTGAAAAACTGATCTATGTGGTCATCAACAGTCAGGTTTACCTCAACAAACTATCCACTTATCTTTAAAATGCAGTCATATAATTTATTAATTTTTATTAATAGTTTTTTATCCCACCTTTATTGTTTTTACAGATATCTTAAGGCAGCAAACATATCCCACACAGCTTCCTGCTCCAATTTTCCTCACAACAGCAACCCTGTTAGGTGGGTTGGCTACATGAGAACAAATGGCTCAAGGTCACCCAGCTGGCTTTCATGCATAATCTTCTGCTATCAGGATAGCAATGTCAAAATAAGGCACCATGATCACCTTTTTAAACATTCTCTGTTGTAATTTTGCTACTGCTTGTAAAACTTCAGAGGATTATACAGTGTGTCCATTGGATTGGGAATCTGCTGTTAAATTCCTAGCCAAAATTCAGTGGCATCTGCAAGCTAATCAAGTGTGGCAGAGCCTAATCAAAATTTAAAGCTTCCGTATATAATTTTTTTTGTCAAGAAACCCATACAGAATAAGCAAATACACCTACTCAGTACCCATAAGAAAAAGAAAGAAAAAACCCAAGAGAGTGGAAGAAAATAAATGCATCCTGAGAAATGCAATGATTGCAATCAAGTAACCATGGTAGTTCTTATCTGCCTTTTTAACAATCACAAGGAGAAGCACTACTATGAGTTGCTGGGATTCTAGGAACAGGGAAAAAATGACTTACTGTATCGTGCAGACTGGTAGATAGTTACTCTGTCTAGCCCTAAAGGTGTTGGGGAAATTATAGTTATTTTTGACAGGGTAAATAGTCATACGGCATCTCATGGAGAGGGAAAGTAATAAATCCCCACTATATCGTAGCTGTTCTTCAACAAGGCAATGTTATCTGGCACAAAACGGATTTTTCCTGGCCCTTTGCTTTCCCTAGATGCCTATTCATTGACTTTTTCATGCATTTGCATCACTTTTCATAGACCTGGGATTACGATTGGCTTGCCTGGAAAGAGAGGCAGAGGGGGTCTCTATCTCACATGATGTTCAAACACAGACATCCACTCCTTCGGTGCACTGAAGAGCCCCTTGTGGCAAACTGGATTGACAATTAGCCTAAGTTATTTTGAGAGGGTAGTTCATTGTGATTGCAGATTTTATTCCAGATTCTAGTGCACTTGAACTGCTGAAAACTGCCTGAAGCCACTGGGATGGAAGTTTTAAAGAAATATTATAAATGAGTGCCAAGGAGCAAGTGCATTTTCTAGGCAGAGTTAGAATGGCTGGAGTTGTTCATTATAAATAATTTATCCTTTCAGCATTGGGTTTTTTTTAATGAATAAATTATTTGAGGTTTTTATTTACTAATAAATTAGATAGCTAACTATTCAGCAAATAGATTTTTATTCTCCATCATGGATGAAGAAGTGAAGAATTTCCCTTATATTAGCTGAATTTAGCATTTTGGTATATAACAGTTATGCACTGCATATTAAACAATCAATTAAAACAGTGCTGTTATATGTACAGGAGAATGACAAGAGTGAAATTTTTATTATAAGCTAAATACAAATTAATATACACAGAAGACACAGAAATGTAATATGATGTTGTCTGAGACTTTAATATCTTTCATGTGTCTAAACTTTCACAGAATTAATGAAATGATTTAAAGCTTCCTTTTCCATTTGACCAAATTGAGAAGCTGCTTAATCTGGGAAATTAAGTCTGGTTGTAACTTGCAATCCAAGATCCTATTGGTATCCAATTGATATTTATTGGATAAACATGAAAGGTAGGGCTTTTGATCTTGTAGCTATGATTCTGAAACACACCAGCTTTTACTTGCTAGCTTTTTAACATAGCCATCTCTGTGGGAGGGCAAGGCAGGTGACAAATGATGACACCTGTATTATAATGTCATCGCACAAAGATACAATTTTGCACCATTTGTGTTACGACATCATAATACATGCAGCTTAGTACTTGCATCATATCTGCAGCAAATTCATGCATTGTGTTATTGCATGAGGGCAACATGTGAATGAATTATGTCTGCTATTAAAACCAAAACATTTTTGTGGTACTGCTAGAAGCAGGGAATTTGGCCACTGCTTGGCCACTACTAGAAGTGGACAGATAATTACCACTTTCATAAAGTTCTATCTTGTTTCATTTGACAGTAATTGCCTACTCTGTTTATTTCTCCATATGATTAATTATGTCAATATACACTTCCAAACTTTATAAGTATCCAGTAGCATTGATTTCCTTTTGAATAAGGCCTTTCTTAATCTTGAATGATATTTTGTATGTATCGACAATAATGAGATCAATTTCACTGAACACCGATCTAAATAAATAGCGAGCATTATGGAACAATCATTTTATTGAACCAAAGGTGCTTTTTCAAGAGGCAGCTGGACTTTCTTTGAAGATGCTTTTCTTGAAGACCTTTTGCTTGTCATCCAAGAAGCTTCTTCAGCTTCTCAACCAAGAAGTTTCTTCAGCTGAAAAATGCAGGCCACCTTATTCATGGATAGCATTGTTCATGATTTTTTTAGTTAAAAATTTGAGGGCCTGCCTGTCCATCCTTAGGTTGTATGTAACTTTATAAGTTGCAATTAGAGTTTGTGGCAAGACATTGAAGGAAAAAGAAGGGGAAGACTTGAGGAGAGGAGCTTTTCCCAAATACCAAAAGAACCTTATTACAAGTGGGAAATCAAACCTCCATGTTGCCTTACATCAGGGGTGTCAAACTCACAACGTCATGTGACGTGTCGCGACGTATCGTGATTTTTTTGCCATTGCCGGCAATGGGGTGGGTGTGGTTTCGCTATGATGCATCCGGCCCATGGGCCGGCAATTTGACATCCCTGCCTTACATTGTTTCTTCAATCACCGGTCCAGGTTTGCTCCCAGTAGCCTTGACACTGATCAGAAATTTTTCCCAAGACTTTTCCTTTCACCTGTCTAGAAACAGCTGTTGCTCTTCACTAGTGATTCTTATTGTCACACCCTCCTACATCAACAGAGGGGCTTGTCAGTACAACCTTCCATCATCCAGAATAAGAAGTAAACAGATAACTGTTATCATCAGTGTTATGGAACTAATACCAGCAACTGCTACTCCATTTTCTCTCCCTGTGTTACCAGCTGTTATGGGCAGCAGTGACTGCTGCAGAAGGAAAGGTTGGGAGATTTCATTGCTCTTTTCTATCCTTAAAAAAAAAGGAACCTCACAAATTGCCATCTTATTAAATCACCTTTCCCAACCTGGAACCCTCCCTCCCAGGTTTCATGATGAAATTTGGACACTAATTATCCACACTTGTAATGTAAAGAGGCACAATCTATTTTATTCAGCTGCATGGTTTGTAATAATTGAAATCTACTTGGTTCAGGTCACCAAGAAATTCATTTAGGACCTTGAGCTTGTTGCTAAATCTCAGATAAAACCAAGTGCACAAAGTACAAGGACGGTAAACATGTATAGCACATGTGTAGGTTTTTTGGAGGAAAATGAGATATAAATGAAATAAACAGGGATCAAATTCATTCCATGAGAGGTTGATTTGAATTTTTACCTTATTATACACTTGCCTTTAAAAAAAACAGGAGAGCATTGATGTTGACAGAAGAAGAAACATGGAGTGATTCTTTAACCGTGATTCTTTAATTGGCCTGATGTGATTAGTGTTCTAGAAAACAAGAGTTATCGGAAAATAAAACATACTGCCAATAACTATGCGGAAACATAAGAGTTCAAAGCAAGTCTGAGTAGTACAGAAGATCTCAGGTGTTGGGATTTTTTGGGAGGAGTTAGGCTGAAGGAGGAACAATTACCTTGCATCCCCATGCATGAAGGGAACCCATTATTAGTAGTATTTGAAATGATCAGATAGATCTATATTTTTATTCAAGGTGGCAAAACTAATTACTAAAAATACAATGTTTAACTATTTGTGTTTCTGAGCCATTCTGGATTATTGGTCTCTTCATGGAGCCACTGTGGTGGCCCAGTGGTTAGAATGCAGTTTTGCAGGCTAACTCTGCCGACTGCTAGCAGTTTGATCCTCACTGGCTCCAGGTTGACTCAACTTTCCTTCCTTCCAAGGTTGTTAAAATGAGGACCCAGATAGTTGGGGACAATATGCTGACATTTGTAAACCACTCAGAGAGGGCTGTAAAGCACTATGAAGTGGTGTATAAGTCTAAGTGCTATTGCTATTCAATGGAGGAAATCTTTGCATTGACATAGGTACCGTGAAAAGGGAGATGGGTGGTTAAGAGTTATATGGGTGTTAAGAAGTATGAAATATAAATGAATGAATGAATAAATAAATAAATAAAGTCACCTGGGACATTGAGATGAAAGGCATATAAATTTAACAAATAAAAAGAAAATGGCTGGCTTGGTGCCATTCAAACATACTTCCTCTAGAACAGGGGGTTCCAACCTTAGCAAGTTTAAGACCTGTGGACTTCAACTCCCAGAATTTCCCAGCTGGCATTTATGCTTATACCATGACAGCAAACATGCTAGGACTGTGTTCTCCCTTCTATATCATGTCATAAAATTCCACCCAGAGTTCTATATTCTCATTTTGCTTACTTCTGTTTATCTCTTATCCTGGCATTGACTCTCGTATTTATTTCCACAGCCAAATTACTGCATTTACAAAAGATCAGTAATGGTATAATAAGGAGGAGGTGTTTCTCCTAAGATTGAGGACTTGAAGTTAAATAAGCATTTTTTATGGAACACAGTAATTATTATAGTAATTTTCTTCTGGATTAGCTACCACCTACCACACTAATCTAGAAAACACTCACTCATTTGCAAATAGCATCATTAGGCACTGCAGTAAATAAGCAGCTGATCTGCCTCATAGTAGGCACCAGGCCTTGAAACTTTTCTTTCCTCAGCTCTTCCCCACCCCCTTGTTTGCACTCATTAATTCAGTTTTCATGGCTGCTGCAGCAGGTGGAGTATTTTATCTTCTCATCTCATTAATCACTAGAGGCTTGCTGAGGAGAACTCTATTAATACTTGGTCAGGAGACAGCCGCGCAATAATATATAAAACCTTTTTCAATAGCATAACCAGTTGTGGGACTGTTGTATGGTCATATAATGTAGCTTAAGTAATGTGTGTGGCTTGAATATGTGACATCTGTATCTTAAATTCATATTAATTTAAACAAGAGGCTAACATATTTTAGGGATCAAAGGACAAACCTATAACTGGGGAACAGGATTCTTAAAAAAAAGAAAGCCAGGGAATTTTCTGAATTAACTGGATGGTGGAGGCCATGTATCCCACTGAAAATGTTTATATACTAGCAAAACAGATCAAGAGGGAGCCTTTTGGTGAATTATGTTTTATCCTTCTTTCTCATTTTTAAAAAGAAAGGTTCCATAATTCATTATTCTCAACAATAAAGAAGCTTTCTCTTCTATTTCCTGCTATAGTACACTGAGGCCATATAACTGAGGTCAGTTGGAGAGAAATAATACTCTTAGACACAGGCAAGTCTCAAGTGCTTGAGGAAGCTATTTCTTCAAACTTCTTTATCCATAACAGTCAAGTGGAAAAAAAGTGCTGGAACCCCATTCATTCATTCTGTATGAGATATTAACAAGTGGAAAGAAGAATAGAATTTTTTTTAGAGATAAACAAATATATTTAGTTAAAAACCGAGTTGGGTAAAGCACCAGAATGGATAGTGTTATCATGAACGCCATTTAAGGCATAGGAGAGGCAACCTATTTTACCTGCAAAATGCTTTGAAAATTAGTCAGAAAGGACTGTCTAGATTAGAATAGATGGAGAACACATTAGATGTTATCCTCACCAAAGGATAAATTGGATTCTTAGTTTGTGTTGAAGATTCATCACAAGTCTGGAAAATTTCATTTGTCAAGTCAACATACCTTTCCTGTTATTCACTCTGGCTGAATTTCTTTCATTAGAAGCTTTTCTATTCTCAATATATTGAGCAAATTTCCTTTAAAAGGAGTCTCAAATATACAAATCACTTACAGAGCACCATATATTTCTGGTTATGGAAATCACTCATAGAATAAACCTTCTGAGTTACTGGCTTTTTAAGTGGCTTCTCCAGATAAGTCCTTAACATGTCTTGATATGTACATTTAGCAGATGAAGATTTTCATACGTGGTGCAAAATCATGTTATATGCATAACAATGTGATGAGGTTTATGAGAAGGTCCCACTGAAAAGCTGGCACTTGTAAACACTTTTATATAAATATCATATGAATAAGGCACTTTCCACATACAGCCTGTGGCAAAAAGTAAAATTTAATAGGAATTTTTCTGAGTGGAGGAAGGTAAGAAACAGTACCACAAGGATCTGTGTTTGGATCACTGCTTTTGATTTGTTCATAAATTTTCTTGACACAACAGTAAGTGATGAGCTAGCCAAGTTTCCAGATGATGCCAAACTATGCCAAGTGATGAAAACCAAAAGTGATTATGAAGAGCTTCAGAAGAAGCTCTTTAAATTGAATCAACCAAATGGTAAATGCAGCTCAATTTAAATAAGTGTAAAGCAAAACACTTTGCAGAAAAACCTTTAACTTCATATATACATTGATGGGGTCTGAACTTCTATAACTAACTGGGAAAAGAACTTGGGGTCATACAATGATGTCACTTCAATGTGCAGCAATTGTAAAGAATTGGAAAAAAAAAAGGCAAAATCCATACTAGGGATAATTAAGAAAATAAAAATAAAACTGCCAACATTGCAATGCCCTTAAACAAATCCATGATATAAATCTTTGATTAAAAAAAATAAAAAAGGAAAAAGAATGAAAGAGATATTTAAAAAGTGCAGAAAAAGACAGCCAAAGTGATCAGGGTTTCCAACAGCTTCATGATTTTTTCTTAAAAAAAATAAAAACTAAAATAATTGGGTTTTCTTTTTCTTTTTTGATTAAAAAAGACAGTGAGGGGGACATGACTGAAGTTATAAAGTCAGGCATGGTAAGATATAAATGAACACTCCCAAAATACATTAGCAAGTGCTATCCAATGATAATAAAATGGACAAAGAAAGCGAATCTTTATACATTCTATTATCAAATGGGATTCCTTGGCATTGTTGCGATCTTGCGATAGCCACTAACTAGTCTTGAAGAGCCAGTGCTATTGTGGCTTGGAGGAAGCATTCTAACAAACGGCAGTTGGGGAAGAACTGTAGGGGAAAATAGGTCTCTTCTCCTTGTGCATCCTCCAATAGCATCTGATGACAATTGTGAGAAATGAAATGTTGGAGATGATAAGACTTGGCCTGATCCATCAGAGCTATTCTCATATTCTCCTTTATTGGTTATTCTCATGCTGTTTATGAAAGATAATAGCTAGCGTCTCACAGGGGCTGTTATATGTTTCAAGTATCATGATATTTTACAACAGAGTATAGAATACCTTTCAGACTGCAGCATGCTTTGAAGTGACTTAGTGGAATCAAGACTGAAAAGGAGGTCTAGTGAAGACAGAAAGTGTGGGCAGAAGAATTTAATTCAATTTGATTGTAATGAGATGCCACTAATTAACTGCAATTAACATTACTCTATGTGTTTTCATAGCTTACTCTCATAAGCCATATTACTTATCATCCTTTAGATGCAGCTTTCAGCAGGTCTCTGAGGGTGATCTAGGAGTTCTTGAGGAGGTTTCCATAAAACTCTCAAGTTCAGATTAAGGTCTCTTTTTTTATAGGAATTCAGGCACAGCAAAGTCCTGTATGTATGTGTGTTTCATTATGTACCAGTAGTTCAGCTTTTCTCTAGGGAGGGACAATATTAGACTTGGAACTTAATGCTTTATAGACATTTATATAATCTAATTGCAAGATAGAGGTCAAATATTTTCAAATCTTACCTTTGAAAAAACAGTTTCACTCTTAGAAATGAGGACCTAGAGATCTGGCCCCACACTAGGACTTATTCAAATACCATTCTGGTTAAAATTGTCAGAAAGGTTTCAGCCCCATTTCAGACCCAAGGAATATGAGAAAATCCAGCCTTTCTGTCACCTCTTACCTTCCAACAAAACCTCGTTCCATCCTATAAATAAGGTGCATAGCCAAAACAGATTTGTCCCAGTGATAAATTATTAGCAGAACTCGTTCTGACAAACTGTGTGATCATTTGGCCTGCCTCAGAACCAGCCCCTTTTTATCAGACATCCCATTATCAACTTCTTTTGACATCTAAGATGTCTTGTATGCTTCCCAAGAAAATGCAGAACTTTTGCAAGTCATTAACATACAGCTGCTGTGTGGCAGCGCACAGCCAGAGTTTAGCCCCCCCACCCTTCTCCCTAAATAAATAAATAAATAAAACAGATTTGCATGCCAGAGATTTTATACAAATTTCCAAATCGATGAAAACCTGTTGACTAAGTGACTGGATACATTACAATTAAGAAAGGCTCAAGAACTGAAGTTAGCAGTAGCACAATTGATAAACGTAGACCAGAGTTGACCATTTGGGATTTCAAAGGCTTTTTAGTGACATACAGTACACGCTAGGCCACTAACCATTCTTGATTTGATGATACATTTGAATACTAATCCCCTTTGAATAGGGATTAAGCTTCAATGAACGGGGAAAGAAGTCATTAGAATTCATCTCATCTTCTTGCTTGAAAAAAATAGTCTGTAGCCCAGTTTGTGCTACTCTCTTTTTAGAGCTGGCAACCAATTGCCCAGACTAGCCAAATTAAGTGAATGGCATGTTGAAACAAACTGCAACCATTTTTTTTTGTTCTTGTTCACTCGAAAAAGCCTCATTTTCTTTGGACAGAAAGACACCATTTCAACACATAATAGCCACTGTCACAACAGCAAGTTCTCCATCTGAAAATAAATAGAGACATGCTCCTTAAGTAGGGAAAAAAGTATAGCCGTGGCCTCAAAGGAAGGCAATCTTCTCTTGACTCCTGCACTCTGGTTGCTGCACTCATAATTTAAGAGCCCAGAAGACAATGAGATCAAGTATACTTTTCCTGATGCAACACGCCCTTGGAAACAGTGGAAGATTCGGAATCCTTGATAAAAGTCAGCAATATTTATTTATTAAACAAATATATTTGGCTGCCCAAATCACACATTGTGGTTTCCAAACAGATTAGCATAAAACCCACACAATCTCACCTCCACACGCAAATACACATGTGCTGCAGCAGCAAACATAATCACATCTACTACTTGATTGGCTTCATATCAATTTAGGGTTTCCAGGCCTGCAGAGAGAACCACATCTTCAGGGCCTTCTGGAAAGAAAACAAGGTGGAGGTCAATCTTATCTGCAGGAGAATGATAACCCATGAGGACGAGGCTACCACTAAGAAGGCCCTTTTTCTTGCTCTCACCAAGAAAATTTCTCTAATAGATGGGACACACAACATGCCCTGCCTTCACTGCCTGGTGGGTCTGGTAGATGTAACTGGAGAGATATGGTCCTGCAAATCACCTGGATCCAAACCAGGTAGGGCTTTAAAATATGACACATCATTGGCTGAAGTGTTTTAATCTCTTAAATAGCAGAAACAGGAGCCAGATTGGTGTAGGTGATAAGGCACCTGGCTAGAAACCAGGAAACTGTGAATTCTAGTTTTGCTGGGTGATTTTGAGCCAGTCACTCTCTGTCTCAGCCACCTCACCTCACAGGATTGTTCTGAGGAAAATAAGAGGAGAAAGGAGTATTAGGTATGTTCACTGCCTTGAGTTATTTATAAAAATAATAAAGGGATAAAAAAAATCTAAAACAAAAAAGCAAATCCTCAGCTTCTCAGCAGAATGATCCTGTGGATAATCTCTCAGGGATGATTTAGGCTAATAGCACTCTTGTAGATTGATTGAACCTCTCTAATGCAATAGAACAAGTGTGCACATTTTTTTCCAGGCTAAAGCTCACACTTTTAATGGCAAGCTGGGTGAAAATTTTGGCAATAAGTGGAAATACGGCAGAGAAGGTGTTTGACCAGGGGAAAAAAAAATCCAGATTGCATTATATTTGACTACTTGAAATTAAATGGTGTTAATGCGATTAGTGCTCATTTAATAATAATGAAATAATTTATTATTAAATATTTTCCCTTTAAAAAATAAAATTCAGTGTCAACTTTTTGAGATGTCAGCATCCTGTGCTCTTTGAGCATGCTCAGTTCTTTTAAGATTTTCATTGTTGTCATTGGCTCTGTCTCCTGAAGCTATCACATGTTGTCAGAGTTTTCTCACTAAAGAGTTTTCTACTTTTTAAACCTTGGAATCTGAACAGACATAAGTATGTATGCTTTGTACCCCTTTTGTTACCTATGGATAATGTTAAAGTTGAGTGTTTATTTTATTATATAATATGTTTCTAAGGTTTCCCAATTGGAATAAAGTTCAAAGTAATGGTGAGCTGTTTCTTACAGGTGAAACTAGTAGCTGAATGGATGATGCCTAGATGTGCAAAGCATTTACAGAATACAGAATAACAGAGTTGGAAGGGACCTTGGAGATCTTCTAGTCCAACCCCCTGCTCAGGCAGAACACCCTATACCATTCCAGACAAATGTCCAATCTCTTCTTAAAAACCTACAGTGAAGGAGGACCCACAACTTCTGGAGGCAAGCCGTTCCACTGATTAATTGTTCTGTCAGGAAATTTCTTCTTAGTTCTAAGTTGGTTCTCTTTGACAAGTTTCCATCTGTTACTTCTTGTCCTGCCCTCAGGTGCTTTGGAGCACCTCTTTTTTATGGCAGCCCCTCAAATAATCGAAGAAACCATCCCTAGACCCTAGTCCTTCTCTTTCTTAGATTAAACATACCCATGTTGCTGCAACTGTTCATCATGTGGGGATGGGATACATACATACATACATACATACATACATACATACATGTGTGTGTGTGTGTGTGTAAGTGAGTCATCACATAAAAGAGTTTTTAATACAAAATTGCTACTAGCCAGCAGAGTTGCAGCAAAAAATGGATTAACTTCTCTGATTTTACTAGGGATATCGAGGCTAGTGCTTAGGTCAAATTAGGATATGCATAATTAAATAACTGACATTGAAAACCCTTGCTGATCTACTGCAGATCCAGTAGATCTTCACCTATCTCTTCTCAACCCCTGTTTAAAATTTGGCTTGCTATCCTACTTAACTATAGGGAATAGAAACCATTACATTTGTCAACCACATTTTAAACTTATTTGAACAGTTGGAAGTTGTGTTTCTCACTGGGATAAGTTATCAACCGATAAGGCCTGCTACCTGGGAAAATATTCATTACAAATTATTTGTCTAGTTTTAAAGTTAAACAGTCACTCATTATAATTAGCTAGCCTATCTCCCATGAAGACTACACAGCTCATTTTAATTACATATTTTTTTCTCAGTTATTCAGGCCAAAATGTTACAGACCCACATTGTTTATTGACCACACAATTTTAATTATAGTTCTATCCTGGTCTCATATTGATTGTGGCAATTAAGTGGTTGGGCGGTGCATCCTGCCGTTGTCAAAGATAAGAGAGGCAAATGGAATGCTAGGTGTAAAAATTAAAGACTGTATGTGGCAACAACTACAGTTTACAGTCTAGTGCAAAAAGTAATCAATATAGATCCAATAAAGGCAATAAAAAAACAGAAATGCACGCACACCCACAACAACATAATAGTTAGCTTAATTTACAAAGTTAACAATGATCTATAAAAATTAAAATATTAATTAGAATACCAAATATTATTGCAGTGTCCAGGTAGAAAATTAGCTTAATATAAGTTAATTTTATATTATCAGCCTCTACTTTTACATGCAATTGTTCTGATGCTGGTTTTAAAAGGGGCTTTTCCATTGGCTATAGCTCTACAAATATAGGCAATCTCTAAAATTCCATTTGGAAGCCTTTGGTCTTAATATGTCTACATTAAAGATGTGCAGATCAGTAGAAATCCACCCCACAGTACTGTCTGCATAGGGTTTAATGAGAACTCTAAAAAGAATATTTATCATTGTTTGTTAGGAACTTTCATAGAGCGGTTTGGTACACAATTTTGTCTAAGGTGTATCTTAATAGGACTGCACAAAGCTTCAAAACAATGCTGATTCCCTCAAGATTCAGCATAATCAGTCCATCATGGGGATGCACTTTGAAGCAGTGGAAAGAATTAGGTGATTTCAGCCTGCTTCGTAGCCTTTCAAAGCACTTCACAGATGCAATGCAATTTTTTTTTGCTGTTTTTAGAATGTTACAGATAAAATCCAATAGTGTAATTGTAGTTTCATATATGGAGAATAGCAGGGGCAGAATGGGCCTGGGTGATGTGAGGAGCTATCTAATATTGGTATAGAGCTGGAAGGGACCTTGGAGATCTTCTAGTCCAACCCCCAGTTCAAGCAGCAGACTCTATACAATTTGCGACAAGTGGCTGTGCAGTCTCCTCTTAAAAACTTCCAGTGATGAAGCATCACTTCTGAAGGCAAGCTATTACACTGGCTAATTGTTCTCACTGTTAGGAAGTTTCTCCTTAATTCCAGGTTGTTTCTCTCTTTGATCAGTTTCCATCCATTGTTTCTTATCCTGCCCTCAACTGCTTTGAAAAATAAGTTTATTCCCTCTTCTTTGTGACAGCCCCTCAAATAATGGAATATTGCTATCATGTCACCCCTAGTCCTTTCTAGACTAGTTAAACCCAAATCTTACAAATGTTTTTCATAGGTTGTAGTCTCCAGGCCTTTAATCATATTAGTTGCTCTTCTCTGCACTTTTTCCAAAGTCTCAACAACTTTTTTGTAGTGTGGTGACCAAAACTGGATGCAGTATTCCAGGTGTGGCCTTACTAAGGATTTATAAAGCGGTACTAATACTTCATGTGATTTTGATTCTGTGCCTCTGTTTATAACAACCAAGGACTGTATTAGCTTTTTTGGCTGCTGCCACATACTGCTGGCTCATGTTTAAGTGATTGTCCAATGGGAATCCAAGGTCTCACAGTTATTGTATTTGAGCAAGATTTTGCCTAATCTGTACTTGTATTTTTGTTTTTTCCCCTGCCTAGGTGTAAAACCTTGCTTTTTTTCCACATTAAATTTCATTTTGTTGGATAGGGTCCATTGCTCAAGTCTGTCAAGATCCTTTTGGATCCTGAGCATGTCTTCTGGGGTATTGGCTATTCCTGCCAGCTTAGTGTCATCTGCAAATTAGATGAGTTCCTCTTCTATTCCCTCACCTAAGTCATTTATGAAGATATTGAAGAGTACTGGGCCTAAGACAGAACCTTGTGGTTCTCCACTGCTTACTTCCCTTCATGTAGATGTAGTACCATTAAGGACTGCTCATTGAGTACGGTTTGTCAGCCAGTTATAAATCTATCTGGTGGTGGCTTCCAGTTTGCGATCGCAGCGCTGCGGATGTTCGTGGAGACCGGTCTCTCTGCCATCCGGTTTCTCTCCATCAGAAGACCCTGTAAAGGGTCAAAAGTTGCCCTGGAGGGGCGACAACCACTGAGGAGGATCCTCGATTGCTCGCGGAAGGGCGGCAGCCCTTCCGTGGGATCCGAGGCAGCTCCTTTGGGCCGACGAAGAAAAGATCGGCCATTAACATGGCCGATCACCAAGCCGTTCCAGCCGAAAGCCCAAAGCACTACTAAGCATGACGAAAGCAACATGGAGGAATTGGGTGAGACCTTACCTTACCTTTCCTGCTTCCCAACTACTTTCCTGTAAAAGCCTTTGGAAATACCTTCTTCCCTCTTCTCAATTCTGCGGCTCCTGCCTACTCTGGGAATACAAAGCTAAGGAAAAAAAAAACCTAAACTAAACAACTAAATATTTGGATTTGTAATTTCTGGATACCTGGGCTCCCAAAAGGTGCTTCATTCTTATAGAGACTTATCATTTTACCTATTTGCTAAGCTGGAAAAAAAAAGAATATTTCTTTCCTCCTTTTTAAACTGGATAAAAGCTTAACTTTACATGTTACTGGGGACATCTTATGGCGAAATTTGGTACAGCAAGTGAAAAACTTTTTTTTTTTGACTGGGAGACTTGTGAGACTAAAATTTGTCCTTGACATTATCAAAAAAGATAAGAACTTGAAACAGCTGGGTGGTGAAAATAATTATCTATAGTGGTGGTGGACATTTATTGATTTTTATTAAAAATAGCCTCCACTAAAGGACTATCTGTAAATACCACAGAAATGGAGGAATACCACTTATACTTGAAAAAATCTTAGAGGCTACTGAGCTAATGAATTCCAGACAGAAAGATATACGCGCCACCTTAAAGCTACAAAATGCAGCCCAGACTTCAACAGATGAACATACAACTCAAAAGGCAACAGAAGAAGAAGGAATTAACACTAAAGCGGACTTTAAAGAATACCAGCTACAATCTACTCAGAACTCTGATACCCAAACCTTGATTTCATCTAAAAAATCTGCAACTTCAACAGCAACAGAAACTGAAGAAAGCAACACTAAGACAGAAGGTGCTGAAGACTTACATACACAGTATACCAAGAATTCAGATAACCCAGATGACCAAATAACAACTATAACACTGAATATGACTTTGTACCTAAACCAGCTGAAACCAGAAGAAGAAGAAGACCAGCCTGAACTCATGACAAATATACTAAGCCAAATATGGAGATTCAAATTATCAGGCCAACAATCTAATGACTATGAAGGGACTAGCTTCCTTGACAAGTTGACAACTGGATGGTCTCCCTTGATTCAAATGACATATGCAGGAATAAAGGGAGATCCACCTGAGGATTTAAAAGGCTCTACTATGGAAGCCTGTTTGGCACAAAAGAAGTTAGACTTTAAAAATGGTTTTCTTTATGCAATCTTTAATGGAAGAGCCTAAAATCTCACTTAATGGGCTAAGGAGATTTTAAAAGACATTAATTGATTTAATATTCAGGATTTAGATCTATAAGGGAAATAAATTAGTTACTAGAATAATAGTTTTGAATTATAATATAGAAGATGGATTCAGAGGATAAAGGTTATTTGATTAGTAAGTGATGATATTAGAATGAGAAGTAGAATATGATTGTGAAATAAACTAAGAATGTATTTGAATAAATAATAAGTGTACTTTAGATATGATAACTATTTTGTAATGAACTAAGGGAACCCTGGGCTACCTGAAATCTAAATACTATGGACACTAAGCCAACTGGAATACTGTAATTGAAATCGGATAAAAATTAAAAACAGGATCTGGAGATATATAAGTCAAAAGTGATTGATAAATGTTTTAAATGATTGAGTTATAACTAGTTATAATTTGAATGTGGTATAATAACTAAGAGAAACAGAGAGGAAATTTTTGATGATGTAAATTGACATATGTATGGAAAAGCTTGTTATTGGACTATGAATTACCCAACCACCATGTTGCTTCCTTAATACCTGAAGCTGTGTAAAAATGGAAAATTAATAAAACTTGTTTAAAAAAATAAATAAATCTATCTGGTGGTGATGCTACCTGTTCTATTCTCGCAAGTCAGACATCGAGACGAGGCAGGTTCACAACAAAGGATCTTTTTATTAGGTACATTCACAGAACAGAAGCAAGCACACAATGGCAACAAGCCCTTTTATACTCCCCATGCAAGGGGATGCACAGCCAATCCTTGCAGGCCATTCTTCCACCTCACGCATGCGCGCAAGGCTGGAGACAGCCTGTCTGGGTCCCGGGCAGACACGTGATCTGTCCGGGTCTCTGCAACCTTCCTGAGCCTTGCTGAATGACTCAGCAAGACCCAGGACATAACATCCCTCCCCTCTTGGATTAAACAATACTATGTATATTGTTTAACATCATACACACACACACATGGCTGGCCGGTTGGCATATTATGCGGTCAACCATACTCCTGGCAACCTATTTCCCTTCAGTTTTCCGTGGTATCCACGTTATTTCACTCTTTGAAAATATGGGCACCGCAGCACTATAATTGTTGTTTACTTCCTGATATAGTGCGGGCTAATAACCCTCCTATGTAGTGGACAGGGACCTGACATATTCATTTAAATACTTAGGAGGACCCTTGACCCGCTCTGAGCTCCGTGGAGCCAGATTAGGTGCAGGTGTAATTTTAGGTGTGGGATTTGTAATAGGTGCCTGGAGTGCCTGCTCCCGGTTTGCGCAAAACAAACCAGGACTTTGTCACCCAGAAGACTCAGGGGTTCCCCCTGACTGCTGACTGGCTGGATCCACTAGACCCAAACCAGAGTTCCTTGGTGGGGTCGAGTTCCCCGAGTCCCTTGGTGGGGTGGAGTTCCCCAGAATTCCTTGGGACTCCTCTTGGGAGCACTGTCCCTCGAGCCCAAGGCCAGCATCCGGAGTACCCTGAGTAGCCAATTTATGGCCATTTGCCCCAAACCAGGGACCTCTGCCAGGGTCAGGAGCCGCCTCCATGGCAAAACCCCCGGAGTCTATGCCAGAGTCAGGAGCTGCCTCCATGGCAAGACCCCCATCTGGAACATTTGGATCAGCGCCCTCGTGGAGAGACTGTGGTCCACAATCGTAATTGGGGTCCCCCTCCCCCCTGAGAGTAGAGCCAGGGGCGGAAACGTGGCCAGGAAGCCTCCAGCGCATTTGGTCTATGTGGCATCTAAGCACATGACCATCCTCTAAGGCCACTTCGTAGGACAGTGGCCCAGAGACTTTACATACAACAGCAGGTACCCAGAGATGCCCATGCCCATAGTTTCTGGCCCAAACCGGGTCACACACTAGGAGTCTCCTAGGTGCCCGCGGTTGTGACACCTGTGAAGCCACCCGGTCTGGGTGCAGCCTGTCCAGCTTTGTAATGAGTCTGCGACCCCAGCGGAGTTCAGCTGGGCTCTTTCCTGTAGCTGTGCAGGGTGTGGTACAGTGTGCAAGGAGAAAATCAGCTAACCTGTGATGCCAGGGTCCTTGAGTGATTCTCTTTAATGCGTCCTTGGTGGTATGCACCATGCGTTCAGCCTGACTGTTGGTGGCAGGGTGAAAAGGAGCAGACGTGGCCTGCCAGATCAAGTTGGCTTGAAGAAACACCTGAAACTCAGAAGAGGTAAATTGTGGACCATTGTCTGATACTAGAACACCAGGAAGACCATGGGAAGCGAAGATTCCTCTGAGCACCTGGATGGTCCTGGCAGTAGTAGTGGAGGATACAGGAACGACCTCTAGCCACTTGGAATAGCTATCCACAAGGAGGAGGAAGAATTGCCCCTGAAAGGGCCCAGCATAGTCAATGTGTACGCGTGACCATGGAGTGAGTGTCTCCTCCCACCTATGTACAGGGGCCTGGGGCATCTCTGGTCGTGACTGCTGGCACACTTGGCACCCATGAACCTGGGCCTCGATGTCCTTATCAAGGCCAGGCCACCAAAGATGGCTGCGCGCAAGCGCCTTCATCCTCACTATTCCCAGATGTCCCTCATGGAGAGAGAGCAAGACTCTAGTCCTCAATGAGGCCGGGATGACTACTCTGCTTCCCCACAGGATACACCCTTTGAATGTAGACCATTCATGCTTCCTACACCAGAAGCTTTGGAACTCTGTACCAGGACACGTGTCATGCCATCCTGAGAACACGTATGTCAGCACCCGTGCAAGCGTGTGATCAGTGGCAGTTTCAGCAGCCACATCCCTAGCATTGAGGGGAGATTCAGGTAAGTCCTGAATAGAAAGAATGTGTACAGCAGGAGCAGGGTCTGCCTCTATTTGTTTAAGAGGTAACCTACTCAGGCCATCAGCGTGGCCGATCTCTGCCTGGTTTGTGAACCAGGGTGTAATCATAAGCTGCCAAGAAAATTGACCATCTCAGCATTCTAGGAGATATTATATGAGGGGTTTGTTTATTGGTTGTAAACAACCCCAGCAAAGGCTTGTGGTCAGTATAGACTGTAAAATGGCGGCCATACAAGAAATCATGAAATTTCTTGATGCCTGAGATTTTTGCCAATGCTTCCCTGTCAATCTGCGTGTAATTACGCTCTGCAGATGAGAGGGTTCTAGAATAATAGGCCACAGGGACCTGAGTCCCATCTGCCTGGAGATGACTTAACACTTCTCCTACCCCATAAGGGGAGGCATCACATGCGATGCACACAGGCAATTGCTCATTGAAGTGAGCCAGTACAGCACTGGAGGATAGCAAAGCCTTGACTTCTTTAAAAGCCTTTTCATGGACCTTTGTCCATGCCCATGGAGCCTGCTTGTCCAAGAGCCGGTGTAACGGCTCAGCCACTGCAGCCTTGTGGGGGAGAAATGAATGGTAAAAATTAAGTAGGCCCAGAAAAGCCTGGAGTTCAGCTTTTGACTGGGGACTAGGGGCCAGGTGAATGGCCTGGAATTTAGACTCTGCTGGGTGGATGCCTTCTGCATCAATACGAAATCCTAGAAATTTTGCATTTGTCTTGCTGTAACTTCAGCCCAGCTTGGCAGAAACGTAGCAAGACAGCTCTCAGCCTTTCAGCCAAGTTCCCAGATGACTCTCCTGCAATGAGGATGTCATCGAAATAGGGGCAGACCCCAGGAATACCACTCCACCACCCCTTGGAAGATGCCAGGGGCTACATTGACCCCAAACTGCAGCCTCTTTACTTTGAAAGCCCCTCTGTGAGTAACTATAGTTTGTGCCTCAGCTGTTGCGTCATCAACAGGTAACTGTTGATAGGCCTGAGCTAAGTCGAGCTTAGCAAAGAGTTTTCCCCCCTTCAGTGAGGCCAGAATGTGGTTCACCACAGGCACTAGATATGCATGTTGCTGCAAGGCTTTGTTTAGAGTGCATTTATAGTCCGCAATGAGTCAATCTCGGAGCCTCTCTTCCAGCTCTTGGGACTCACATGCTGTGCCGCATTTTCTTCAAATCGACGAGACGGCCCAGCTTGGACATCGCTGTGACCGATAGCCTCGTTGACGTCTCTCGCCGCAAGGAAGGAGAAGGGAAGGAGAAGGGGTCCCACGAAGCCAAGCCCACCTCCAGTGTCTTCGTACTGGCAGGCGGTTGCTTCTCCTGGACGCTGCGCTTCTCGGAGAAGGGGTCCCATGAATCCGAAAGCCCACCTCCAGCGTATTCGTACTGGCAGGCAGTTGCTTCTCCTGGATGCCGCGCTTCTCTTCGATGCCTTCCGCTGCAAGGAGTGAGAAGGGGTCCCTTGAAGCCGAGTTCACCTCCAGCATCTTCATACTGGCAGGCAATCGCTTCCAACAGACGCTGAACTTCTCAGCACTTCAGGCCTCCTTTCATAAGTCAGCCTGCTTCTCCTGTTTCTTCTTGCAGATCCCACCTTCGTCGCCAATGTTCTGTTCTCGCAAGTCAGACATCGAGACGAGGCAGGTTCACAACAAAGGATCTTTTTATTAGGTACATTCACAGAACAGAAGCAAGCACACAATGGCAACAAGCCCTTTTATACTCCCCATGCAAGGGGATGCACAGCCAATCCTTGTAGGCCATTCTCCCGCCTCGCGCATGCGTGCAAGGCTGGAGACAGCCTGTCTGGGTCCCGGGCAGACACGTGATCTGTCCGGGTCTCTGCAACCTTTCTGCAGCCTTCCTGAGCCTTGCTGAATGACTCAGCAAGGCCCAGGACATAACACTACCTATCCCACATTTTTCTACCTTACCAATAAATTGGTTGTGGTCTACTTTGTCGAATGCCTTATTGAAATCTAAGTATACTATGTCCACAGCATTTTTCTGGTCTACTAATTTAGTCACTTTGTCAAAAAATGAAATAAGATTGGTTTGGCATGATCTGTTTTGAACAAGCCCGTGCTGGTTTCTAGTTATAACATTATTTGTTTCTAGATATTTGCAGATTGTTTTTTTATTATCTTTTCCAGTATCTTCCCAGGCATTGATGTTAGGTTGATTGGTCTGTAGTTTCCAGGGCAGGTTTTTCTTTTTCTTTTTTCAAGATGGGAACCATATCAGCTCTTTTCCAGTCCTCAGGTAGTTCCCCAATGCTCCAGGATTTTTGAAAGATATGGTACAATGGTTCTGAGATAACATCTGCCAGCTCCTTCAGAACCCTGGGATGTAATCCATCAGGTCCCAGTGATTTATCTTCATCAAGATCAGACAGGTGTTCTTTTATCATTTTCTTTCTTAGTTTAATTTTTATTTCTAGTCTGTTTTTCTATAGTTATGTTATTCTGTCTTTTAGGTTATGTTATGTTAGAATTTAAAAGAGAACCCTTAAAGGAAGGTAAAGCAAAGAAAACTCATCCACTTTTCAGTTAATCTAATAGTGCTTCTCAACCATGGCAACTTTAAGGTGTGTGAACTTCAATTTCCAGAATTCCCCAAACTGCATGTTGAAAAACACTAATCTAATAGATCTATCCCATTTTAAAGATAAATTGTTTTGGAAAACCTCTGCCTTCCTTAAGGTAAACATAATAGGCTTAGGATTCAAAAGCAAAAAAAATATTTCAGAGGATTTATGAATCAAATTGCATTGATATGTAGTCCCTTAAAGCAGCCATATCTTTTCTTGGGATCATGGAACACTGGAGCTGTTGTCTGAATCTGTTACTTTAAGATTTAAGTAGATATAGTGCCATATTCATCTTAGAGCGATTTGTCTGTTGAATAATATGCCTATTAGGTTGTAATCTAACTATGCACAAGCAGAATTTCACATGTGTGACAAACCTGCCTCTTGCTTCACACCACCGTTTCTCAAACTTGGCAGACTGAAGATGTGTGGACTTCAACTCCCAGAATTTCCCAGCCAATTCCCCTTGCAGCCTTGGACATTCTGGGAGTTGAAGTCCACACATCTTTAAGTTGCTGAGGTTGGGAAACACTGCTCCAGACTGTTGATAGAATCAATTTGGTTGGTTATTTTTTGTGTATTATTTGTTTTGTCACTGTATTTTTGTACACTGCTCAAAGTGGCAATTGTTTTGGTTGAGCAATCACGTAAAATGTTTGAATAAAATAAAATAGATAACAATAAAATAATTGGTGCTTATCAGCCATTTTTCTGTCTAGAAGACAACTCGATTCTGAACCCTTAGGAAACTTTCATAACGTGAAGGGGGAGGAGGATACTTATTAAATAAGCACTCTTCCCTGAGACTATTGGGATTTAAAATCAGATAATGTGTGGTTCCTAGGCAAGCTTACAGATTCTGAATAACCAATGATAAACAAATAGCACATAAATAAAAATGACTTTGAAACTAGTAGACAGGATGCTGCTGAAAATGTCCCAGATTTTCCAAATACTTACACTAGTACTGGTTCCTGGAACCTATGTTTGCAAATTATTACACAGTATGATTGTGTTAATTCCTGGTGTGAGGAAGTACAGACAAGAACACAACCAGGAGTACCTCCTCTATCTTTAAACTTACTGTATACTAAAAGAAGCTTGCAAGCTGGATGTATTTATCTCCTTCTTTCTTTTTACTCTCTGGAAAACTAAAGTGTCCCTTTTGAAATGTTTTCCACATTCTCCCTCTTTTTGTGGGCTGAGATACACCAGTTGTCCAAGCTGTGGCTCTTCCTCTTATCTCCCAAGGTCATTCTCACTTGTCATTAAAGACTGCAGATTACTCCCGTAATAAGGAAGAATCTGATAAACACACACACACACTAGTGTGCTGTTGGTTTTAGATTTAACTTTTAAGTCAGGTCCATCATTATAATTTAATGGTATGTTTCATTCAATACTCTGTTGAAATTTGCCATCCAGTTTTCCCAAAGCTTTTATTTTTCCAAATTCATTTAAATTCTTTACAATTTGCTGGCATGGAAGTCTTGCACTGTGTTATTATTGAAGGGTGGCAGAAAGTATTGATGTTGCAGTGTTCAATTACCCAGGGCTTTTTTTTCTCATAGAACGCCCAGAACGGAGTTCCGGCACCTTTTTTGGATGGAGCCTTGTAGGATAGGCAAGGCGGGTTGTATAACATGTGTGAGTTCCGGCACCTTTTTTTTTTTTTTACAAAAAAAGCACTGCAATTACACATCTATCATGCTACTGGCTCACTGAAAAGGCCCATAGAAAAGTGTCCTGTTGTCTGTCTACATAGTCTTATACAATGACAGTCAAAACTATGACATAAACTCTGGCCACTTTGTAAATAAGATAGGTACAGGAATCTCATATTCCGGTCATGAGAATTTCACTGAAATATTATCTGAGGGGAAAAAAAATCAAAAGCTATTTCTCCCCCATCCGGCTGAATGACAATGGTTTTAAAAATGTAGAGGGAATTTTCAGCATAGCACTAATTAAATCTCTGGTGCTTCCTGCAAAGCTATCTATCAAGAACACAGAAGGACATTATCAATGGCAACCCCACACTCATAAAAGTACGAGCTTGTAAAATATTACTGTGTAGTTCTAGTCAGCTATAGAAAAAGCTGGTGTAATTTCAGCTCATTTTGGAAACAACCATGGATATTGTCCTCCTACCAAGACATTTAAGTCACTTGCCATAAATATGTGTGATGGAGCCCTGTCATTTGTGATCTGGAGGAGAGCATCACAGGTGTCCTGGATGCAGTGAGGAACTCGTGCATAAGAAAGAAATACCAGAGTTTCAACTTGATAAATGTTAATTTATATTGCTAGTCCATGTATGATGTGCCATACACTAAATAAATAAATAAATAAATTCAATTTGATTGTTTCTCTTAACTTTAGTCACAATTTGAAGGCTACCTTGGATTGTGGCTTGTCATTTGGTATTAAGAACAGAATGATTTTGAACTAATATTAGTAGATGCTTCCTAAAAACTAATCTAAAAATCTATAAGAAGATTAATCTTTCACATTAACTTCATTGGAGCAATTCTGAAGGGCAAGGACCTTACTTATTCAGTAATCCAAGTGAGTTTTTCAAATACACTCACCTTAAAATGTTTAGTGTCTTCCCTTTGAGATACAAAGATTCTTCCAGACATGTCAAGTTTTCATCAGCTTAATATGTTTTTTAAAGTCTCATAGTTTTTCACACCCTACCCAGCAGAAATCTTCTCTCTGTATCTCCATCTCATGCATAGCTAAGACCAGCTAATAAAATCCCTTATAACAATGGTGAAAAGCGGGAGAGATGGATGTGCAAATTCATAATGGATTAATTTGCCAACATAGATAACCACTGCCCAATTTAACATCTCAATTAAACAGCACCGTATGTGGCTGGAGCTTCTGGAGTTTTGGAATAAAGATGATGAGATATGATTAGCTGAGCTGCAATGTAGCTTTATTAGATCTTAGATTCAGAAGAGAAAAATATCCTCACTAGTAGCCATTTTAGGAGGAGGAAAATGATAATCTTCTGATTCCTGTTGCTATTCCCATTTTAGCAATAGAAAAAAAAATGTCTGGCTGATTCAGTGCTCTGATATTAAATAAAAATTCCAGGTTGGAAACAAATACAATATATAGACTTGTAAAGCACATCAAGCTAAGATACTTTGATTATAGAAATATCAGTAAATGGCTGGACTTCAGTTACATCATGTTTTTTTGTCTTGTTGCCCTATGGGCATTGAGTAGGAATTTAGTAATAATTTTATTGACTATTGTCTACTAAGTAATGAATGATAATCTTGTTGCATTAGTCTACATACAATGTTCTGCCACCTTTACAATTAATGACAAGTAATAAAGTGCTGTGCCGTGAAGAGCTGAATATTGATTGCACATTGCAGTGAGTCCTTTTATAAAACGACAAACATCAGGAATATCAACTTGGCCAATATATTAGGCATATATTAAGTTCCAAGGTCTGTTTCTTTTTCACAAACAAACAAGCTTGAAATTTTCCAGTTGTAGCCAGAAGTAGGATTGCAGATTGGCCAAGTTGATATACCTAAAGAACTAAAAAATTGAGACCTCAGAGGGCTTTGTAATCAGTTCTAGAATCAAACTCATCGATCATACCATAAAACAAAAACCCAATCCTCAAAACAAAAACCCACCCCACCCTCAGCTTCCTCCCAGTGTATTTGGGGTGTGTTTTCTTGGCTACCTAATTTCAATGAGAATGTTCGGATTTACTATGCTTAGGTGGTTTAAAGCCACATTTTCCATAGATTGCCATCTACTTTCTATCTACCTATTTAGGGATTTCAAACTGAATGATGAGAACAGAAGACATGATGAATTTGCTGCACAACATATATGACTGGTGAAGAAATACTCGATCGACAGTGTGAAGAAACACCACACCAGAGAAAATAACAGGGATATTTTTTGTCACTGTTGACAACAATATTAAATAAGAATTCCTTCAGATCTATCAGTGTCCAAATTGCACAGTGATTAAAATCTCATTGAGTCAATGTGGAAATGCTCAGTTCCAAGCTCTCTTTTTTGACTCGGATCAAAGATAGATAGACCTTGAATGGGCATCTCAATTGTAATCAATGGGAGAGAAATAGTCAACACATACAACTGACATTAAAAATAATCAAAACATACATCAGAAAAAAGATTTTTTTTTAAAAAGGAAGCTGGTTCTTTTTTTCTTGCCTTCTATTTAAAATATGGTCTCCAACCCCTCTTTCTACTTGTTTTGCTCCAATCTTTTCTGCATCTGACATGCCACTTTCTAGCATTCTGTTTTTGTGAAAAAACACTTTGTCTGAATCTGTTGTCTAGTTCTTGACTTTTTAATGTGCATCTTAATAAAATTCTACCAGCAACCTTTCTATGCAACTGAATTGCATTTGATCTCCAGCAAATTTGTCACTCTATACCTTTGATTTTGTTTTTTTGAAAAAAACCGCAGAAAGCTTTGAAGATATTGTTCTGCTCTGATGTGAAGTTAATGGATTTACTAAAAATGAGAGTCTTATCATTTAATGTTATATATCGGGGCAATGTAAGTATTATGCTGAGAGAAAAGATACATCTCCATGGTATAAATGAAACAGTTCAGAGGATATCAAGAAACCTTCTCAAAATTAGGCTCCATTGAACTTCAACTCCCATGATCCTTAGCTATTTGTCCAATCAAACTGGTAAGTGCTAGTTTAAAAAGGCCACATTATGCATATATCTCATTTATATTATAAAGATAATTTAAGACTAAATTTATGTTATCAAGTAGACAAGAGAATTTCATTATGTTATCACATTACCCTTAGAAAATACCTCATTAGCTTTCTTTCCTAACTCTAATTTAAAAGGATATATTATTTTGATCAAAAATGGGTTTGTTTAAAAATTCTTCTTTCAATCTTAGGACTATTTATTCAGAAACAACTTCATTAAATTCATAGTCCAATGTACAAAGGGTTATATTGTATTCTTGGAATTACAACATACCAGCACTTTACATTTTTCTACTCATTTCCCCATTTTTAGTAAGCAGTTCACTTTATTTAAAATATATGTTTCAATGATAACTTAAAATAACAGCTATTTCAATTATTTATTTTTATAATGCATTGAGGCTACATATCTTTCAGTGTAATAATTTTGTGTTTCCGTAGCTTTTGTCTTGCTTGATTGTGGGTCCACTTGCTTTTGCATTGTGTTTACCTAGTTCATATGATGAAGCTTTTGGTACATAATGTGATGAAACGTTTCATTTATTAGCCAGCTTGCTTCTGAGTCTGATGCTGATAAGGAGAAAATATGACTGGTTCAAGTTCACTCAGATGGCATCTGTGCCTAAGGGAGGATTAGAATCCAGCTCTCCTTGTCCCTCTGACACATTATTTTTTCCGCTTCATATTGTAATTGAATGCTGCTCTTATGAAGAAGTATCATTTGGGTAAATTGCTATCTGACATGGTACATCTCAGAGAGAGGTTTTCCATCTCAGTGAAAACAGAATTTGTCTCTCCAGAAAGACACTTTCTCTGTTTGGTTTCTAAAGATGACGATTCAATATCTAAATTCTGTTTTAAACTGAGCTGTACATTTCCCTCGTAAATCACTATGGCTTCAATAAAATCCTTATTTTAAACTGTACTCATGTTATGAAAAAAAATCACAATGAATTTGTATTATTTTATTGTTTAAATGGAATAGAATAATAGCTCAGAGGCTATAATTAGGGATCCTAAATGAATAAGATGTGGTGTATAGTAGCAAACAGGGTTATAAGGTGGGGTGGGAGAATCTGTGGAAAAATTATATCTATATCTATATATCTCCAAACTTATATTCTGCTACTCCTGTGGAGCTGGCATCTATTTCAAAGGCTTGACCAAGCTGTTCTTTTTCCTTCCAAAAGGAAAGGAACATCTAAGGGTTTGTTTCTGTCAGTGGCTGAGAAGATTCGTAAAAACTTTGTTTTTGCCCTTAGCAGAAATAATTTGCACTCTTCAATTTTTTGAAACTTCTTTCCTTTCCTTTTTTTTTAAAGTCATGTAAAGTTAGTTGCTGACTTTGCCTCTTTTTCAGCTGTACCCCCTTGAGGTGTGTTATTGAGGCTGTGAAGTTGGTTATGTTAGGTGTAGGGTTTATGAATATGAAAAGCGGGAAATTTGCATGATTGTAGTGTATCAGTCATTGAAATTCTCTCCGAGAACATCAAGAGGATATCAACGCATGAAACATTCCATTAATGAAAACTAAATCTTTAAAGACAAAAGAACAAACTTAAAAAAAAAAAAAAACGGGAAGAAGAAAAGCATGAAGCATAGGATGGTGCTTCTAACTGGAACATTTTTAAAGATAGAATCTGAAGTTCCTCTGTCCACACCACTGTGCCTTCAAATCTTAGCACTGCTGTAGATTATCTCAGCAATTCACACTTTTGCTCCTCAAACCAAAACAAGAGAATGTCCCCTCCCAACTGAAGGATTTTGCTTTCACAAAATGAAAGCCTTTGAATGGCACAAGAGCAGCAATTATGTCATCTCAAACCATGACAAAAATGCTTGAGAGGACAGCAATGGTATTTAAGGGAAGAAGGGGGGGGGATGGAAAAGAGAAAGCCCAATTTCAGGGACACCAGCAAGTTATACCTAGCAATGGATAATTTCACTTATTTACCTCTGAGATTTGCATGAAAACAAATAAAAGATCAAGCCAAATTGGTCTCATTCTCATGGAGAACATGAAGGCTTGACAGGAAGTAAATAACTCATATTTAACCAACTATATTAATTGTTGTTTGCAGATGTGATAATGGCTCCAGTTTGTATTGCTTCTCAAACTGGGTTGAACTTCTGTTTTTGTCTTGTTCTCAACATCAATCTTGTAACTAGGGAGTTACAGTATGCTGATACAGTTAGAATTAGGAACCTTGACTTGTATGACATCTGTGTGAATCAGAACTGATAACATAAGCAAAGTTGGGTCATTCCAAAACTTTGACCTTCTTCTGGTGAAGTCATTCTTTTGTTGATTTTGGAGGCATGCTCTGGATCATTGTATTGTACTGAAAAATGGAATACCTTTTCATCTTCAGAATTTTAGCTAGCAGAGGCCTGGAGATTGTGTGCCAAAATTGACTGATATCTGAAAGTGCTCATAATTCCCTCCACCTTGACTAAAATCCCAGTTCCAGCTGAAGAAAAGCAGCCCCAAAGGATTATGCTACATCCACTATGTTTCACTGTGGGTATGGTGTACTTTTGGTGATGTGCAGTGTTGCATACTTTCTGGAATTGTGGCCCAAAAGTTCAATGTTGGTATCATCAGACCATATCATTTTCCCAGACTTGATGTAGGTTTTTGTAAAATGTAGCTGGGCTTGGAGGTTTTAATTTGTAAGAAAAATGTCTGTTTTGCTACCCCACCTCATAGCCCGTACATATGAAGAATACAGGAGATTGTTGGCACTTGCTGTAGTACACAACCAGTACTTGCCAGAAATTCCTGCAGCTCCTTTAGTGTGCTGTAGGGCTCTGGGCGGCCTCTAGGACCAGTTTTATTTTTGTTTTTTTCATCAATTTTGGAAGAACATCCAGTTCTTGGTAAAGTCACTGTTGTACCATTTTTTTCTCCATTTGTTGATGACTGTCTTCACTGTGTTCCGTGATATCTCCAATGCCTTGACAATTTTTTTGTATACTTTTCCTGATTGACACCTTCCACCTTTCAAAGATCCCTTTGATGTTTTGTAAGCTCTTTGCAGATCATGGCTTTTGCTATAATAAGCAACTGAGTAAATGTCGGAAAAGTCCTACTACAACAGCTGAACTTTATATGGGCTTGATCAGACTCAAATTAATTGATAGCAGATATATACTGACTATTACAGTTAGTCCTCAACTTACAACAGTTCAATTAGTGGCCGTTCAAAGTTACAATGACTGTTTTTCACACTTATGATGGTTTCAGCATCCTCATGGTCACATGGTCAAAATTCAGACACCTGGCAACTGGCTCATATTTATGAGAGTTGCAGTGTCCCCAGGTTATGTGATCACCTTTTGCGATCTTCTGACAAGCAAAGTCAATGGGAAAATCAGATTCATTAAACAACTGTATTACTAACAACTACAATGATTCACTTAACAACTGGAGCAAGAAAGATCATAAAATGGAGCAAAACTCACTTAACAAATGTTTTGCTTAACAACAGAAATTTTGGGGCTCAATTGAGGTCGTAAGTTGAGGACTACCTGTATTTAACATTAGTTTGAATATGATTAATTAATTCTGAACACAACTAGATCCCTACATATAAGAGGTGTACAAACTTATGCAACCACTTTATTGTACATTGCTTATTTTTATTTCTCTTCACCCCAGTTTGCTTTTCAATTGAATTGTACAACCTCTATGTTATATTGAAGGTGGGGAAAAAATACTAAGTCATTTATCTTGGTCTGGTTTTTTTTCTTTACATCTCAAAAACGAGTCATTTTAACAAGGATATGTAGACTTTTTATATCCACTTTATTCTAAAAGCTCTTTGCCAAATTGATGGGTTTAACTTCATTTTAACAAGGATATGTAGACTTTTTATATCCACTTTATTCTAAAAGCTCTTTGCCAAATTGATGGGTTTAACTTTATATCCTATCTGTATAAAAACAAACAAATTCATTTACTTCTTTACTTTTAAAAGAAAAATTAAAACTAGGAAATGCAATTAAAATAGAATATGATCATCCCAAAATTAATATGTAAGGGAAATGATCTAAAATAATTTTTAAAAGATTATTATTTTTAATGTTCTTTTAAGCAGGATTTTACTATAGAGAGAATTGTTTGTCTCTTCCAGAGAGCATTATAAATTTTAGATTAGGTTCTGTGGGTGAATGTATTTATTTTGAATACATAGTTTATCAGCTCTGCTTTGGAGCACGGGGTCTCCAAACTTGGCAACTTTAAGACTTGTGGAGTTGTGGACTCTGGGAGTTGAAGTCTACTATTCTTAAAGTTGCCAGGTTTGGAGACCCCTGCTTCAGAGAATCATGGGCAATATTAATTTAGGACTGGATCTGGGTCCATACCTGGCCTTTTACTGGCCGATCAAACTGCTTATGTCATAGCTCTGATAGATGAGACCAGTACAAATAAGAACTCTGAGGCAATTGCTTTCCTCAAAAAACACATTTAATGGCTACATAGTATTGGCACGAACAAAGGTGAAACCAAGACTGAAAGTTTCCCTCCCCCAAGGTTACAAAGTTACAAGTTGAACTTCCCACTCCTGTAATACGTCATAAATCACAACCCCCAATTAACTACTTTGGCGGGCTTTCTAATGGAAGCTCCAGCCCGCCAAAACTTAGGTAGCTTGACCTTGGTTCTCACAGGAAAGTTATTGTTATGACTAAACTAGAAGAATACATCTGCCCCCTCCCATTGCTGTGGCAACTGAAAACGAAGCTAAGATGGCTGCAGCCAGAATCGTTTGAAAGTTGACAGCTTAATCTGGTCCTGTAGTGAGCTTTATTGTTCCATAGCTGTATGTTGTAGCTAAGCACAGATGAGATCTTCGCAGTTAGGCATGATCTTCTTGTACATCTGTGAAACTCTTTGGGAAACAATAGCTTTCCAAAAGTAAGGAACTATGAAGTTTATGGAAAGAGAAAGAAAGAAAAAGCTGATGAACATTGTTGGATGATGATGCAGCTTTGAAGAAGCTGAAACATTTGCCTCTTCCAGGATGTGATTATGGATCTAATCTACAGAAAACCATTGAAAAAGAAGATGGATGGAGAGATCCTTGCCTCAAGGGATTCTTTCCAAATGAAGAAGTCATCTGAGGTGGGACCATATCACAAAGGAAAAGTTAAGAGAATGAGTGTTGCCATCTCAGTCCATAATGGAGAATGAAATATTTCTATGCTCTTTCATGCTAAAATCAGAGGTTTTATTTTTCAAACAAGACTGTTACTTAGATACACTCTCAAAGAGTACCTCATAAATCCAACCCACATTCCACTAGTACAAAAGAAGAAGGAGGAAGGATTTGACACTGCTTATGCATGCTTATTCAGACAGGCTGAAATCATTGTCTTTTACGCTAGGAAATGAAACTAATAACCCATCTCTTGTATGACTGAAGACAAAACCAACAAACAAAAAGCAAAACAGTCGCTAGAAGGCTTGATGCATGCTGAAGTGCTTCCATAAAACCGCCAGCCCAAGTACTCATTGCAGTGACAATGTTGATAACAAAAGCCATCAGAAAAATCTTAAATTAAAAGTACATTTGGAAGGTCTTAGTATAACTAGACTACATCGCTGAGTGTCGCCTAGCATCACAAAACAAGTAATCAGGATGTAAAAGTTCAAGTGATATATGTGGAGACAGACACACCAACACACTTCTTACAAACCAGTCACAGAGCTGTGCTAAAGAAAAAGGTTTTTACGATAGAATCATAATATTAAAAATAGGAGCTTTAGAGAAAGTGCAAGGCTGAAACCTCTCTTTAGCCACCAGCAACTTAGGACCACTTTGGGGGGGGGGTTCAGTTACCCTTTTATAATTTTGGGTTGTTCAACTTTTCCTGAGATGTACACGACAAAAAACATATACTTACTGCAATGTCTTAAATTTGTGTGATTGGAATCTATCCAGGAGCTCTTGTGGTACAATTTTTCACCTCAAGTAAAAGCATTCATCCCACTCACTACTTGAGACAGATCTAGCAGTAACTTCATCTGCAGGAGAAATTGGCTTTGGAGGAATTAAACAAACAAACCAAGTTAAATTAAACTCAGACAGCACCGATTGCCCAAGCTGATTGCTGTCCACTGAGGTCAGTTCTCCACTTGGGAATCTCTCTTTGCCCACTCTTGGGTCTTCGGCATAAAAAAAAGGGCAAAAATGCACAATCAGTCATGTTTCTGTTTGTCATCTTTGGTGATTGGGGTGGGGTGGTTGAAGAAAAGTTTTTTTAAATAAATGTAGTCAGAGGCCAAAGAACTTTGGGCAGTTTTCAACTATGGCACCCAGTTTCACCATTATAACTCAAGATCATTTCTAGTCTGCTTTAATTGTCTTAGTGAGCCCACACCTACTGCTTTGTACTGCATGAAAAATACATAAACATGCCTTCGAAGGAAGAGCTTTTTTTTTAATGTTATTTTGTTAAAATATAAGAATCACTACTTTTTCATAGAGAACACTTTGGATGTTTAGGTACAAAATCCCGAGTAACAAAAGGAGAAAGTTTAAAGTATCTCTAAGATATGAAATGACTATTTATCCATTGCTCTTCGGCAGAGTATAAACTGTCCTTTAATGAATAAAAAGTGGCAATAATATTTAAAATAATAGTAATTATTATTATCAGGCTGCTTTTTTTTTTTTTTAAATCCAACTGTACTCTCAGGGAAAAAAAGCACAGGTAGCAAAACTTCATCTCCCCAAAATGCACTTCAATACATTTTATGTCTAAAAACCTAATTTAAAATAATGTCAGCATCTTTCAGCTGCAGAATATGAAGCTCAGCATCTTTAAATTATTTAAGAGGTCCTCAGAGAGTCGGTTATGCTTATAGCATCAGATTTACTCAAAGCAATGGAAAGAGCCAAAGCAAAATGTCGAATCAGGGCTTCCTAAGAGATTTCACAGAGGATCCTTTCTTTTTTTACTTCACTGCAATTGAAACCTTATGAAATTTTTGTGCAAAAAATATGTATCCTTCAAGATAGGTTTACTGACAAGCTTTGTTTTCCACTTTATTTAAAAGAGCCGATCTTTGAGAAAGCTCCAGTGAGTGTCTCCATCAAGAATGTATCAGGCTAATTTGAATATGAAACATACAAGTCTATCAAACTCTAAATGATTGATCTGGATTTCATGGGTAGCTCCTCTCCTGAGATATTTTCTGTCTGAAGTTCAAGAGGGATGCTCTGTCACAAAAGCACCGTGCTGTATTTGGATGTATAGCGGGAGTTTAATTGAACTGAATAACATTGATGCTTATTGGTGAATAGTGATAATGTTTGGGAATGGCCAGTCTAGAGAAGAGAAGGACTAGGGGGGACAAGATAGCAGTATTTCAGTATTTGAGGGGCTACCACAAAGAAGAGGGGGTCAATTTATTTTCCAAAATGGTTGAGGGCAGGACAAGAAACAATGGATGAAAACTAATCAAGGAGAGAAGCAATTAAGGAATTGAGGAGAAACTTCCTAACAGTGAGGATAATTAACCAGTGGAATAGCTTTGCCTTCAGAAGTTGCGGGTGCTTCATTACTGGAGGTTTTTAAGAAGAGACTGGACAGCCACTTGTCTGAAATGATATAGGGACTCCTGCTTGAGCAGGGGGCTGGACTAGAAGACCTCCAAGGTCCCTTCTAGTTCTATTCTGATTCTGATTCTAATTGAATAACTGTTTCTCATGATTTTTTTTTAAAAAAAACCTTGGAAATTAGTAGGCTTTTGTCAGCCCCACTAGATAGACCAGAAACTACTTTTATTGAGAACTGACCATAATAACAGAGCTATAATAATATATTATATATAATATATATAAAACTAGTTTGGTCTAGTGGTTAAGGCATTGGTAAGCAGGAGACCGTGAATTCTAGTCCCACTTTAGCCATGAAAGCCAGCTGGATAACTTGGGCCAGCCCTTCTCTCTCAGCCCAACCCATAGGGTTGTTGTGGGGAAAATAGGAGAAGGACATATTATTTGGGAGAAAACCAAATTATTCAAAAGTGGTAACTAAGCTGCATAAAATAAACAAAATTGCATATAAGAAGAAGAAAAATTGTGAATACACGTTATGTTCCTTGTTGTGGGGAGGACTAAGTGGTTTACTGAAGGAACAATTTTTCATTAGAAAAAAAATGGAATTAGCAGTTATTCAGAGGTGAAGTAAAGATCACAAACTAATTGGGAGACCCAGCCCTAGTTTAAGAGAAAGGAAAGATGAATCTGTCATCATAATCACATTTTTTCTTATTTTGCTGGTTCAAGTTTATAAGCTCAGATTACCATATTGAGAAGAAACACTGTTGCACTGTTAATTTTTATTTATATTTACTTATTCAATTTCTATAGCCGCCCATCTCAGTCAATGACTCTATTGCTGTTGTTACTCTTACTTAATATTTTTTGTTATGAAGAAGAATCCTGAGAACTGTAGATCAAGATTGCTAGAAGCAATTTTACGGAGTGGATGGAAATTGTGGCCCATTTTCCAAACAGAACTTGTTCACCCAATCCTATTTATCCCTGTAGTTTTTGAGCAGCCAGGTCATTTTTCAATCAGGTTTTGCATTCCTTTCTGTTTCAGTAAGATGATAGTCCAAAGGACAAAGACTGTAATTAACACCATGATGTTTGTCATCAAATCCTCACAGAAATCCCTGAGTTATTGATTACTAAGCGAAATTAGTTTTTTAAATCAAAAAGAGAGAATTAGAAAGCACAGCTTTCTCACTGTTGTTCTATCTTGCTCCGTGGCTGAATTCTGATAGGCATGCTTAATTTCTTATATATAGGTGCAAATTCAATCATAATTTAATTGTTTAGTTAAAGTGTTCTCCTTTAAGTTGAAAAATAAGTAACCATTTCCTGCCTTATAACTCACTAGATTCTGTTTCTGCAATCAGAAACAATTTCTCCCTGCAGTAATAAATAAATGCACCTATTTAAAAAAAGAAGAGCAAAGGATTAAAGTAAAGAGTCATACACCAAATCTTCCTAAAGCTAGTATTTTGAAGATACTTCTCTCTATATAATTGTTGCACATTTTTCCTCTTGCCTTCAAGAACCATGAGTGAAGTACTAAGATCTTTTGAATCTTCCCTGTTCACACTCTGGCAACCAAAACTTCATTACTCTGCAAATATGTAGCAGCTACAGATGTAAAGTTGCATCAAAACTTCAGTAATAAAAGCATGCTTGTAGAAAAAGAAACCTATGTCCTAACAAAATAGCACCACTAAACTTGTATGGAAAGAACAAAAGTAGCTGGAATTGGGAGGGTGTAGACTTAAAATCATCACCATTATTCTGATAAGTCATTTTCTTTTTTCACACTATTCATCTATTTTTTTAAAAGTCCAAGGAAGGGGAGAAATATCTCTGCATCAAATTCAGGATCCATGACCCTCACTTCACAAGAAGCGCCTCCTTTTTCCACTTCCTCCTTCCCCTATTGTAGGTTGGATACAACCAGTGGTGGGATTCAGCCAGTTCACACAGGTTCGGGAGAACCGGTAGCTAAATTTATCTGAATTCAGAGAACCGGCCGGCTTCTGGAAGTCCAGTCTAGTCCTCGGAGGCCTCCCAGGCCTAGAATGGCCCACCGGAAGTGCATTGATGCCACTTCCAGAAGTCTGTTCTAGGCATCGGAGGCCTGGAGGAGGCCTCCCAGGCCTAGAATGGCCCACTAGAAGTGCATGATGCCACTTCCGTAAGTCCATTCTAGGCATCGGAGGCCCAGGCCTGCATCACATAATAGAACAGGTTGTTCAAGTATTTGAATCCCACCACTGGATACAACTGTGACCAGGGAAGAATGATGCATAAGAGTCCATAGTGTTATCTGCACTCAGTACTGCAGAAAAGACTCTGAATGCCTTTGGGGAAATTTGCAATCTTTTCTAGAGGAATCAGATTTCTGTTGGCTAAAGCTTCAAGAATAGCTTGCAACAACATCGCCTTCCTTTTTATTTATATTTTGCAAAGTGGCTTAACTAGTAATATAGAAGAATAGACCACTACTTTATAGTATATAGAGCTGGAAGAGTACAGTGTGATATGGTAGATCTCCAATGCTATAGCACTGCTATAATGCTATAGGCACTAGGCACTAGAACAGGATCTCCAACCTTGGCACCTTTAAGACCTGTGGTCTTCAACCTTCTTCACAGTCTTCACAAGGCTGGCTGGGGAACTCTGGGAGTTAAAGTGCACAGGTCTTAAAGTTACCAAGGTTGGACACCCCTACACTAGAACTACCCAAACGACTGCTAACCTTTTGGGCACCAGGGACCAGTTACATGGAGAGATGTTTTTCCGCGGACCGGAGGGGGTGTGGTTTTGTGTGCTGCCTGCATCCCGCAGATAGGGCTTTGCTTGTTTGTGCAGACCGGTTGCTGGCATGTCGTGGCCCGGTACTGGTCCACCGACCAGGGGTTGGGGACCCCTGCCTTAGACTTCAATCCAAACCAAACCAAGCCATTTTGCATTCAGAGACTGCACAAAGAACAACTTGACATCTAATCCAAAACGGGTGCATTTTGCTTTTCAGCAAACTAGTCCCATTTTCCAGTAACCTCCATGATGGATAGTTTAGCACATCTGATACATGCTCCTATCCATGCAACCTTTCTTCAAAGGGAGTTTCAAATTTTGCAAACAGAACAGATTTGGCGCTCTTCGTTGTTGACTCCTCTATCATATTGGTAATGCATCAAATTTCATATGATGGGAACCTCCTAAATTGCATACCCTCTTCCTTCCCTTCAGACGTAATTGATACATCCAGTGCTTGCCATAGAATATAAAACATGGGTGGAGCAGAGTCTGACTGAGTGTTTAAAAAAAAGTTGGGTCTGAAACCCACCCTTAAATCTTTGAAGGACTGCAATCATTTGTAGCAATTCTTAAAACATGCAAGATTTTTGAAGGAAGGAGAGAAAGGCAAAGGCTCCTTATTTTGGGATGTTACGTTTTTTCATCAACACATAGATTTGGGAATTACTTTCCATGGCAAGGCAGCTATTTTTCAAAAAATAAACAAAATACATCTCCGACAGAGATGTGGTTGTTGTAGACCAGTGCAGCACATTGGTACTCCCTCTTTTTTTAAAAGCTTTTTTTGTTTGTTCAGTGTGCGATCTAGTTGGTGTACCAATGATGTCATGATGTATTATTGCATTGTTGTATGGACTGCATATTCTACTTTTGCATAGATTCAGTATTTGACTGAAGTGGCATAAAAGCACTTGTAATAAGTGACTTAATGCAATACACAATACTTTTAAAGTGGTGGTTATTCACAGGGATGACCCCACTTTTGCTCTCTCCTTGTAAGAGTCTTTGGCAATGCTTTGTTTACATCCTTATTCTAGAGTGTAAACAAAAGCAAGAAAGAAGGAACGTATAATGTGGACTATAGTTTTGCAAATGCATAGGATAACAAATGTGCGTGCCAACAGCATGTTGTTGTCGTCGTTGTCCTCCATATTCCTCTCCTGCAATCATCATTTATACAGGTAGTCCTCGACTTATGACCACAACTGAGCCCAAAATTTTTGTTGCTAAGTGAGCCATTTGTTAAGTGAGCTTTTGCTCCATTTTATGACCATTTTTGCCACAGTTGTTAAGAGAATCACTGCAGATGTTAACTTAGTAACACAGTTGTTAAGTGAAGCTGGCTCCCCCATTGTCTTTGCTTGTCAGAAGGTCACAAAAAGGGAATTGCATGACTCTGGGACGCTGCAACCATCATAAATGTGAGTCAGTTGCCAAGCATCTGAATTTTGATCACATGAGCTGCAACAGTTGTAAGTGTGAAAAATGGTCATAAGTCACTTATTTCAATGCTGTTGTAACTTTGAACTGTCACTAAACACACTGTTGTAAGTCGAGGACTATCTGTACTTGCTATTACATGACAGGGGCATGGAGAATGCAGACATTTCCCATGCCCCTGTCATGGAATAGAGTTATAAATAAACAAGATCAGCAAAGCTTAAGTTTCATGGATGTCAGCCTGAGCTATAGAAACATCTATTCTAGGTTCACCAAATCTGGGTTGCAAACATCCAGGCAACCTCTAGATGTCAGCAAAGGGTAGGAGTTTTCTGTGTCTCTTTTCTGGCATTTCACAGATTTTTTTTTTTTTTTTTGCAGCCTAGATATGGTAGCCCTAAAGAGTTGGAGTGACTGAACATCTGCTGTGGCAGCTGTGGACTAGAAAGCCAGAGTCAGGCACTCTAATTAAAATTAGACTTAAAACTATATCTTTTACAAGTCATATGGTTCTTTGGACTGAACAAAGAGGAGACACTGAACATCCTGGCTTTGTCTCTTTTGTGCGTTGTTCTCCTTTATGTCAGTTACTGCTGTTGTCTTACTGTTCCAATAATGCCTCGGTCTTTAGAAGATGATTACTAAGATTTGGTTCTAACATGCTGCATTAAAGAGAAAAGACCAGATTTTATTATTCCCATTTGCTGGGTTTCCTAGGAAGTTTATAAAACCTGGAATTTCTTTCTCATATCCCCATTCAGATGTGTGTGTGCGTGCACGTGTGCTTGTATGCATACATGCATTTTGTATTGATAATTACTACATTCATATTTTCTAAACCTTTATTTTACTTTTTTCATGTACAAAATCTTTAGATTTCTATCCTTCAGATTATTGGACATCTAAGAGCTCTGTGCTTCTAGCAATCAGGACCTCAATCCATCTAAATGATAATTGAGGTAGTTAAGATTTCAGTTGATTTTTAACAATCATGCGCTTTCTCCAAGGGGAAAAAAAAATTGGTTGAAGTCTTTCAACTGCATCACTTGAAGTGTTATAAACTGCTTGGGAGGGGGGGGGAATCATTCTAGTTTTGGCCATTGGCTGAAAATGAAATTTAGTTTGTTTTGCCATTGATATGAATGAACTTGTTCCTTTTGCCACATATCTTAGCGATTCAATTAGATATTTCAAACACTTTTATTCTGAAACTAAAAGATAAAACTTCTCATCCCATTTTAATAATACATATACCCCTACTTGCCCTATTATCTCTTTATTAGAAGTGGCATTTAATTAAATCAAATTTAAGAGTGAGCTCGGTGGATTTGTTGATGAGGAATTCATTTGCCGGAAGTGTTAACTGAAATATATAAGATATTTGTAGGGGGGAAAATGATGGTAAAAAGAAGGGTAGCTTCAAATCTTTCCTCCATTAAATTAAAAGATAATGCTTATATTGCTGCCAAGAGCAATGCCTTCCCAAGATTACAGATATTGCCCCTTCTTCAGATATACATGAATGAAGAATTAGTGATATCAATCAATACAATTAATAGCTATTTTTCTGGATTTAGCTATTAAGGGCTTTCATCGTGAGCTAACATGTGAACGTTGTAAGTTCAAATGGTGGAGTGGGTGGTGGTCAAGAACTGACACATGATTAAATGGATGTCAAGCATGTGAAAGAGGCAGAGTTTGCATCAGGATGGTGTAGTGCTTTTTTGTCATTCTGACAAAAGGTTGGATATTTCTGATCGTAAAAATGAATTCTTTTAAAGCAGCAGTCCCCAAACTTTACAGTTTGGCAGCCCGGTGTGTGTGGGGGGAGAGGTGAACTAACCTGTGCATGCATCCATGTGCCAGCCTGCCACTCATGCAAATCAAGCTCTGTGCACATGCGTGCACTGGCCAGCTGATCAGCAGCCCAGTTCCGAACAGGCTATGGCCCAGTAGTGGCCCACGGCCCAGGGGTTGGGGATCCGGCTTTAAGGACATAAAGCCCAATTTTGTCTTTTTTTATGTTCTTCCATTCTTATTATACATAGATTAGGCTACAAAGCCTCACTCTCCCCAGCTAGCATTCTAGAGATAACAATATAGAGCAGGTATGTCCAACCTCCAGCCTGTGAGCTGCATGCGGCCCTGGACAGCTAATAATCATAAAGTTTTATTACATTATTTATTACATTATTATACAATTTATATACATTAACTATATTTATTAACTATACTATATATTTTGGGGGTGCAGTAGCTCAGCGGTTAAAGATGCTGAACTTGTCAGCTGGAAAGCTGACAGCCCAGGTTTGAGACCTGAGTGTCATGCAATGGGATGAGCTCCCGTTACTTGCCCCAGCTCCTGCCCACCTAGCAGTTCAAAAGCATGCAAATACGAGTAGATAAATAGGTACCAATTATGTGGGAAAGTAACAGCATTCCATGCGCCCTGGCATAGAGTCATAGTGGCCACATAACCACAGAAATATTTTCAGACAATACTGGCTCCTTTGGCTAAGAAATGGAGATGAGCACTGCCCCCCCCCCAGAGTTGGAAACGACTGGAAAAGGGAAAATATTTATCTTATTATATATTTTATAGCAGCATTTCCCAACTTTTCCGGACTGGCAGACCAGTGGCGGGGGGGGGGGGGGGGGGGGAAGAGGGGATCACATGTGCATGCCCCCTTTCATAAATGCAGCTTTTCACAAATGTGCACACTCGCCTACCACTTCTGTAGGCCGGTTCTGAACAGACCGCAGGTTGTGGAGCCCTTGTTTTATAGGCAACCCAAAACAATTCCTCTTCATTCAATACAGCCTGGCAAGGCATAAGGTTGGATACCCATGATATAAAGTGTAGTTTAGACAACAGTGGAACCAGTGGAATCAGTGGAATGACTTGCCTCTGGAAGGGTGCTCCATCACTGGAGGTTTTTAAGAAGAGATTGGACAGGTATTTTTCTGAAATGGTATAGGATTTCCTGCCTGAGCAGAGGGTTGGACTAAAAAACCTCCAAGATCCCTTCCAGCTCTGTTATTCTGTTAACAGGAATGCAGTTCAATGCTCCTTGAAAACAATATTGTTTCATTTATTAGATTAGTGCACTGCCTTTATTTTGAAAAACTTTTAGGCAGTGGACAGAATTCTCCTTCCTCCTTTTTTCTCCAGATCAGCAACCCAATGAGGTTAGTTGGGTTAAAAGAGAGTGACTGGCTGAAAGTCACACCACCACTTGTGCTGAAGAGAGGATTAACTGGGGAAGGCCGTATCTGACTAAATGGGAAAATAGGACTAATAATGGGAGTTAACTGAAGAATTCTTGCAGGCGTGCGATATTTTGCATCTCCCCCCCTCCAGAATTTCACTGTTAAAATAAAGCCATTTCAACCACTTAGCAAGAGGGCAAAATCTATATTTGCATTTCTCTTTGTGCAAAGTGACACAGCTACAGGTCCCAAATATTTATTGAGAGCACCAGCTCTAACTACTGAGCATTGATGGATGAAGACAGGCTCAACACTTGTGCTACTTTTTCAGTAGGAAGAAGAAAGTAAACAATCCACTTATTTAAAGTTGTGTTCCTTCCAACGATAGATTTTTCTTTCCCTTAACTGGTTAATATGTCCAAAGTTGAAAAGTGTTGTTTCAAATATTTGCAATTATTAATTATGTTTCTAACAATATTCCGGATCAAACGCTCCACAATGAATTTGTGATTTGATTTCTTTTTTAGTATCATAATTACACATTGTAAACAACATTCCCTTTTCCCAAAAGGTTGTGCAATTTTATAAAAGCAAGAGAGGAAAGAGGGAGGGGAGTGAGCAAGAACAAAAAATTCCATTGAAGTAGAAATTAAAAAGAGATGTTTGATATGATAAATAATGACTAGATAATGGGTTTCAATGGGATATGGAAATATATTCTGCAACGTGAAGACCTGTTGAAAGGGTTTGCTGGGAAGGAGGGAAGAGGTGACATTGAAATTTTACTTAAGTTGTCTAATTTTCTCCTCCTTGTGCAAACAAGAGCACATCTGATGGATTTTGATTCCGTAGCAGACCAAAGTTGTAGATGTAAGTCACATCATTCTAGTTATGTGGAATGAATAAAGGAATTCTTTAATGGTATAAATCAAGGTCAGTCTACAAAGAGCAGATAGATAGATAGATAGATAGATAGATAGATAGATAGATAGATAGATAGATAGATAGATAGATAGATAGATAGATAGATAGATAGATAGATAGATAGATAGATAGATAGATAGATAGATAGATAGATAGATAGATAGATAGATAAACTAGAACATTTTCTTTAAAACAGAAATTATAGAAAGTGTCCTTTTGTGTAGTAGAATTTTGAAATATAAAGACTGTGGCAGTGGTCTTTATACAGAAGATTTCTCTTAACTATTGCATCTAGGCCACAAGAGACTAACTGTAACAATCCATTTCTCTGATACCGCTAAAATTCCAGTGCTCAGTGGGGACCTCTAGTATTAACTGCTTTATAAAAAAAAACCTTGAAAACAAACAAGAAAAGGGGGTGCAAGGGGGGGAATATTAAGAATGAAGCAGTGAGTAGGATTCTGAAGTACTGCTGATCTCTTTGTCCTACAGGAATGTTTTGGGAGAATAATTTTCTCTGCAGCCAAGCTGAATCCACCCCATTTTCAAACTCCATCTTTAGTTGTGGTTTCTTCTACAACACCAAATTTGGACCAATCATGTTCTGTTTTTGGAGAATTAATCTGGTAACAGTCAGACAGAACAATGGCCAGAGTCCCAAGTTTGTTTGTTTGCATTTCAGCTAGTTTGTAATTTAGCTAGTAATTCAACTCCACCAATCTCAGTTCTTTAGACAAGTTTCTTTACCTAGCTTTTTTCCAACATTCTTTTGGGTTGGAAACAATAAACAAGTATTCTAACAGTAAGAGCATCCAGTTATTCAGGTATCTGGTAATTGGGTGCATTCAAGTAGATGGTAGACGTATTCTTGTACCTGGATTTCTACACTGAGCAGTAATTGAACAAAATAACTCAATTGGATTCTTTCAACCCCATAATTCCATGAATCTCTGAATTTAATAATCCTGGAAAATGAGGAGTCTTAGGTGACTTGAAATGTGAAAAAGTCCCATGGATATGTATACTGTACGTCTTTTGAAAAAATTGATTGGCCAGGTTCAGAGGAAAAGCCGAATTGCTTTCTACTACCGTATCTGCTGCGAATGCCCATTTATTTGTAAATTGTACTCAATAATCAATGGTAATTAATGCTATTGTGAATTTATTATTTATATCTCCCAAGGTATGTAAATAGATACAGTAGAAGAAGTCTATTAATTTTTTTCTGTTAGCTGCCAGATTTATTGCTAAATATTAGGACATTAACTGCATCTTTAAATCAATAGGGTTAAAAGTTTGGAAAATTGTATCAGACAAAAAATTATCGCAACAGCAACACATTTTAAAGAATCCTTCAATGAAGGATTGCTTTATTTAAAGGTAATATCCACCTTTGTCTATAAGGACATGTTTTCACACAGAACCACTGAGAAAAAGAACCATTAAAAAAAATAGTACTGAAAGTGAGACTATTGAAAGTGCTTTCTTTCATCTCACAATTGTTTGGATTAAGAAAATTGCTCAATAAGAGCCATGTTGGCACAGTGGTTAGAATGAATATTGCAGGCTAACTCTGCCGATTGCCAGCAGTTCAATCCTGACCTGCTCAAGATTGACTTAGCCTTCCATCCTTCTGAGGTTGGTAAAATGAGGATCCAGATTGTTGGGGGCAATATGCTGACTCTGTAAACCGCTTAGGGAGGGCTGTAAAGTACTATGAAATGGTATATAAGTCTCAGCACTATTGCTGGTGCTACTTTTAAATAAATACCATTACATTCTGGCCTGATAATTATCTTGGTAGCATAATTGCATCAACTGAAATTTCCTTCAAAAGGGAACTGGTTATCCAAATTGATAGTCCAAAATAAAGCTTCCTACTAATGTTGTGCATTTTACTTACATGTTCAGTCAACTATCCCAATTAATATGCTGGTAAATTAAAATTAAATCAGCACATCATCAGTTACTATCCTAATCTAACAACAACAAGAACAAAGTGACTATCCCCTCCAATTGTTTTTCCCCATATATTAGATTTCATGATTTCTTCTGCCATTGCTTTGACATTTCTCTCACTACGCAGTCATTCTTTGCACAAAGAAATGCCACCTGAAAAAAGTGCCCACTAATTCTATTATTTTCATCAATCCATTATCTTCATTGTCTTTTCTTTAAATTATTATCTTAACTAATTTCTGGGTGGCAATTCATTTCTTTGCTTTCACTATAGCCATAATTAGTCCCTTGTTCTATCCCATTATAGACATCCTACTTTCGTATATTTTAACACTTCGTTTTATACATTTATCAAAGAATATACAAATTCATCCCATTGCTTTGACTCTTTATTTTTGAAGAGATGTCAAAATAATATACTATAATAGAAAAATAGAAAATTTATTAATTCTACTAATTCATATGGTGATGTGTATAAAATTCTCTATCAGTTAAAAGTATCCAAATAAGAACTTATTCTAAATATAACAGGATGTTTAAAAAAAACCAGTAACATCAATCCAGACAAAAGTAATTTATATTTCTGTTACATTACTTAAGAGATCATGATCAAAGTTACAGAAAGATCATTAAAGCTGTTCTTCAAATCTCCATGAAACCTGAAGTAACTGTGATTAGATCATTCCCAGCTTTCAGACTACACAGCAAAATATGTTTTGATCCAGAAAAGAAATAGATGGATTTTAGGTTTGGAAAGATCTGACAGAAAGTAGGGCCTTTGGAGGTGAAGTCAACTATCTATTATCTGTCACTACTGTGACCCACCCAAGTTGCATTTTTAGGATAGATCGCTGTACAAAATTTTTAAATAAAATAAATCCACTTTAATCCATAACACTCCATGTAAAAAACATAAAATAAGAAATGTTAACATGGCATTTTAAAGCCACTGAAGAGAGCTGACCAAATTCTCAGTAAAAAAAATAAGATATTTTATTTGTATTTACAGAAGAGAAGACTAAAAATTGAAAGACAAGCAGGCAAAGCCAGTTATTATTATTTTCTTGAAACAGTACTTGGTATTTCTTTGAATCTTTGACATTATAAAATAGATTTTACCATCTTCATGGATGTTCTTAGGTACATACAGGTATATTTAGGTCATACAGAGGATCTTAGGCACAGAGTCTTAGGGGTGCAGAAAGCATCACCCTACAGAAACATAAGTTCTTATTTAAAGGTGCATTATGACCCTTGTGGGAAATAAATACAGAGTTTCCTTGAACTACTGCCATCTTCCTATGGAATTATTATTACCACAATATTGGGTAGAGCAACAGTTGTTCTCATGGATAAGAGTCATGTTCCAACACTCCTTTGTAAACAAAGGAATTCTGATAATTATTATTGGATTCACATAGGATGTTTCTACAGTGAGTTTCCCAATCAATTTTCATTAAGAACACCAAACAAGACAAAAATAAAATACACGGTACTGAGGTTAATGAAAAGCTGATCTGATTTGGGTGCTATAGTAGTAGAATGATAATTGTAAAAATTTACATGGTTATCTACCAATTTCTTTAAAATAAAAAAAAAAATGACCCCCAAATTTATCATTTTATTTTCATGCTGCAAAGCTGATGAACAAATTCAGCAATCCTGGTGGCAATAGAAATAGGCTGACAATTTTAAAACAGCCTTCACTCTTCTTATTGTACCAGATGTTAATTTTATTTTCCAAAGTTTCTTCAGTGTCTTCAGATGCAAATCCTTTGCTTCATCCCTTTTATATTTATATTGTATTGTATTGTTTTAACTTTCAAAAAGAGAAAGAGAGAAAACAAAAAAAGAAAGGGACAGGAATAACAATAGCAGTCACAGAAAAAGGAAACAACAGAAATACATTATGTTCCATACAGGAAATCATTTCTGCTCATTTTTAAATACATCATTAAACTCTGATCACATGGAATAATATTGATCAGTCATTTCATTACATTGACAGAAAGCTTCTTCATAATCACAAGTGGACACTTATTGATGTTCCAAGATTATACATATGGAATATACTTTTGTTTCAACATTAAGCAGAAATTCTTTATGCTATATCCCAAGTTTGATAAATTCTTCACACACATAACACACACAGTGATAACTCAGTTTCTGAATAATAAGAATATTATTATTATTATTATTATTATTATTATTATTATTATTATTATTATTATTATTATTATTATTATTATTATTATTATTATTATTATTATTATTATTATTATTATTATTATTATTATTATCATTATCATTATTATATCATTATTATTATTATTATTATTATTATTATTATTATTATTATTATTATTATTATTATTATTATTATTATTATTATTATTATTATTATTATTATATAATAATAATAATATATTTTAAAGCCATAGTGACCCTTGTAATATCATACTAACAAAATTAAGAATATTAAAGCAAAATATTGAAATGTGAAGCAAACACACAAAATTTATCATATAAACAAAATTTATCATTTAGATAAATTTCCCTTTACCCTTTTTATACTTTCAACACAATGAAAGTCATATCCAATCCTTTTTAAAAGCCAACTCTTTCTCCTACATATCAAGTATCTCAGATTTGGAGTTTTAGATGTTGCTAATGAATCTGGATCAAACTGTGGAATCAAGAGATGCTTTAATATTAAAATTAAATATTTTATGCCCTCCAAAGCCCCCTAGCAACATTTCAAATGGTTTAGAAACTTTACCAGCAGTAAGCTGATCTACAGTATTAATAAATAAATAAATATTTTCTCTGCAATTTTTAAAGTAGGATTACTAGTATCCAAGAATATTAATTTCTCATATGAATAAGGGTTGAAATTAAACTTTCATTTCAACAACTTGTAAATGTGGCTTGTAGTCTTTAATGCAGCAGATAAAATGGAACTATGGTTACAAAAATGAATCCAGCCTATTATGTAAATACTCACAACTTTTGAAATGTGCCCAGTGGCACTTCTATTCATGTACAGAATAGATGGACTTCAATTTCATAATCATAGCTGTAGTCTTGATTAAAAATAAAATCCTCCCCCTGTAGAAGCCCCTGAATTTGCCAACCTATGATTTTTTATTGGCAAATTTGGCTTGGATCAATTACACATGATCATATGAGCTGATACCATTCAAATAGATAACAATCCAGACCAGACAATCCAGTTACTTTTCCTGATTTCATAGATGGAATAGTATCGGGGGGGCTTTTTCCCAGGAAAAGATAAATGTTCAGTTAATTAGGCAGCTTTGAGAAGTGCAATATTAGAAAGATTTACTGTATATATAAAAATATTAACTCCTTCACTGATTATGTTTGACTTAACATTGTATGGTCATTCCTTAAAAAATAATAATAATCAAAAGTTGATTTATTGAGCCAGACTCATATACTTTACTGAGAGCATCTTTAAAAGTATAATTAGTGTTATATTGTTGCAACTGTTTCAACCAGCAAATAAGTAATTTTGCAGGTCTTCTTCTCTCTCAATATCTTTGTTTTATATGATTTAATGAATATTCTGTTTCAAGTGCACTGAGGGAATTAAGTATCTATTTAGCACTCATAAAAACCTACATATAATTTTGGAGTAGATTATCTTGCACGTGTGCTGAAGAGTTCACTATTTCCCCCCCCCCCCAATATTTTCTTATTTAACTCTTACACACACACACACACACACACACACACACACACACACACAAATACACACAGAGACTTTAAAGTGTCCTAAACAACCCATATATTTTTAGAATGTCTACTTGTAAGAAAATATTCTGTACGGTCTTGTTGTATTTATAAAACGTGAATCCTTTAAGAAAGATATATGAAAACATAAGTTTTTATTGGTTTATTTATTGGATAGGTCATCCAACTATCCCAGTTTTGGACAACATATAGCATAAGATAATTTAAAATAAAAGATTTATACAAAAATCTTACAAAATCTTTTTCTAGAAAAAAAATGAGATCACTTATCTTCCTTGTGTTTACTCTGATAGTATTTATCCTGAAATCAGATCGGAATAAAGGACAGGAAGAACCAACATGCCCTGCTTTTTTCTCTCTCTCCAAGTTGTGTGTGTAGAAATTGGCAGAAGGTACAACTCTCAATCTTCATCTTCCTCTGGGAATACAATACCCAATACAAGACAATATCAGCCTTAGTCAGAAGGAGAAAATGGTTTTCCACATATCAGGATAAGACTATCACTGGGAATTATCAGTTGATAATAAACGCTGGGAATATAAGTTGATTTCTTGAAGGTAGATGTCCCCTTAACAAATGAAGAACAATTTATGGTGAATATATAGTGAATCAAACAGGCACGATTTTTCTGCAAAGTTGTTTGCACATGTAGACATGGTAGTCTGACCAAATTTAACAGAAACAAAGGAGCATCCAGGTGAGGTCAACTTCATGAGTGAGGGCCTTCACATCAGACCCTAAATATGAATCAAATATCAATAACTGATTTTTTGCTTTTCCAAGCATGATGTGTCTTAAACCAAATCTTAATTAAAAAAGGAAATTAGTGAAAAGCAGGAGCCTCCATGTCACTTCTAAATAAGAAGCTGATTTAGGATGGAGTATGGTCTTTGGTAACCATCATTCTGGTAGGGAAGAAATAGTAACATTAGTATTCAGATCTCTGGAAGAGAATGCTATTATTAAAACAACCGAAGAGGTTTATTATAAATATGTATGACTTTGTTGAACAGTAAAGAAATATATTCTGCTCAAAGTTCTCGTTGTGCTGAATATTTTAATGAAACTTGCAGCGTTTTTCTACAAGTGCTATAAATTGCCCACTTTAAAATTAGTTAGGAACTATTTGAGAAATAATTATGAGTAGATGTTCATTAGAGCAGAGTTGGAAGGCTGAGGGATAAGGGCATTAGGTCAAGTCCCTCAATCTGCCTCCAGATACTCGTTTGCACTATTATACCCATAAGCACATTATGGCAACTGAATCTCAATATTTAGAAAAGTATAATTTGCTCCTTCACTTTCTACAGCATGAAAAGACACAAATGGGGAAAAAAAAGGGCTCTGGAAACAAGGTCTTTTGCATGTCCAGAGAGCTGTTTTGGCTTTTAGTTATCAGCCCTGCCAGCCAGACAAAGCCAATTGTCAATCAGGATGTTACCAAGTCCTTAGGAAACGCTGCAATGGATTGTACTATTTATTTTAAAATGGGTTGCTTTATCCTTGCTTTTCTGTTAATCACAAATAAGCCCCATCCATCCAGGACTTGCCAGGAAATCTCCTCTCGGTCCATTGCAAATTAACAACATAATCTGTGCAAATAATTAATCTGCTCGAATCATATTCCAGCAACACTTGCACAAACACTGTGCAATTGCTTCTCTTCTTCTATTTCACAGATTTGTTCTTTCATGGGACAGATGACCCTTCATGGCACATTAAGGACAGACTTTCTTGACCCTCAGCATCCCATCTCTTATGGCGGAATCACAGCCAAACTCCTTTTACAAAATTGCGCACACATGTCCTGTTTATCTAAAAAAGAACAACAGCGACAATTAGAGTAATTTGCATGACTGCCTGACAGCATGTCTCAACAGCATTTCACCTTCAATCTGAGGCGCTCCATACTTTTGCCGTGACAGGAATTCTGGGCTATAGAGTCACAACTGGAATATGCCTGATCGGAGGTGGCCGATTCCATTCGGTAACCTTACACTTAGTAAGGTTATATATCTATCATATATCTTACAGTTCCACAAAGTGGAAAGCTACTAAGAGGCAGGTGTTCATTATACCTTTATGATCCAGGATTTTAAGGACGGGAAAAAGAATACTGTTTTGATAATATTTTGTAAAAATTATCTCAGGACAAGCTGTAAGACTTGTCACATTGTGAGGACGCTGCAACAGTTGTAAGTGCAAGGACTGGTGATAAATCACTTTTTTTCAAAATGCTGTGGTGACTTCAAATGGTTGCTAAAATGAGTGGTTGTAAGTTGAGGACTTCCTTGAAGGAGAAGAGCCAAGTGGGTCTATTAATACTATTTTTACATTCTCATCTACCTCCTATGTTTCTCATATATCTAACTGGCCTTCAGGGATTTCTGGATAAAGCAGGAATTGTCTTAGGAAGCAGGACAATCAAGAAAAATAAGGGGTCAATTCCCATCATTAATTATTTCTTTCAGAATTATGCCAGGAAATCATATCTTATTTCATTGCCCACTTTCGCAGAGCAGTTTTTAGAACTTCTTTCTTCTCACAGAAAAAAAGATTTGCATGATGAGTATGAGAAAGGATTAGGATTTCTTCCTCCTCCTCCTCCTCCTCCTCCTCCTCCTCCTCTCTTCTTGTTCCTGTAAGTGAGAAGGCTAGGTGCATCTCAGTTTTGTCTAAATTTAAAAAGTATGATGAACTTCAAGCAGCCCTTGACTCAGCTCAGAGTTTTTCTGTTTTTGCCATGTCTTGGAATGGCCATATAATATGAAAGATCATTCTGGAAAGTGATGGAGAAAAGAAGACTGTGAAACATTAAAAAAAAAAAAAACTCAGGAGAGGCGAAGGAAAATTTAAACAAAACAGCTTGTTTTTATTTTTTTTAAAATAGTGCAATTCTCCAGGATCCCTGCAAGTCAGTCAGTCAGACAGAGAGAGTTAAGGGGAAAAGTTTGTTTTATCCCACCATGGAGTCTGCTATGACACAAATTTGTTTTTAGAGGAACAATGGCAAAATATTTTCATTAGCTGTGCTGATGGAGATTTCATTTGTTCATTTTAGAACAGATTTTTAAATCCCATCTTGGATACCTGATGGCATTCAAGCTGGCTAATAGCAATGATGCAACTCAATACACAGAACAAAATACAGTACAGTATGCCAGCAGTAAAACACCAAGGACATGCTGCTAACACTCCAATCACAACAAGGAGCTTATTGCTAAGTACTGCATATTTACAAGACACAAATATATTAATTAAGAGGTCTGTTGTACCACAACTTGCTTTGTTTGAGACACATATCAAAACACTGTAAAGCCCAAATAATTTTCTACTACATTCTCTAGCTAATCATCTTTTCAAATGCATTTCACATGTAATTCTCTTCAAGCTGGACCCCCAGGGAAAAAGGTGCTTGTGTTGGGAGGTGGATGGGGGTCTAATTTTGTGGGTTAGGGGCTTCTGAACCTCTCTGGGAAAGGAGGTGGATTGCATGATCAATCGGCATGCATTTTCTCCACTTTCTCACTGTGAGATGAATAAATACAATATTGTATTTAGTGTCACACAAAGCCAACAGCCTGCACTGCGAAAATTTATAAATGTGGACTGGAAAATGCTTCCTTCCCCTGTCCTTTCCCAGGAATCGGTATCAAGGAACATTCAATAAGTAACAAACAGTGATCAATATTGGCAGCCATTAATAACTTGATCCTGTATGAACATGTCCATTACCTTTTAATACCTTCTGGATTTCATAGCTGTCATTACAGTAACTGCAAGCAGTGATTTCCACCCTTTAACAATGTCTCTTCTTGTCTGCACAGAAAAAAAAACATTCCTATGCTCTGTATTCCTATCCTTCTGTATTTGGATAGCTTCTTCCTCTCCAAGTTATCTTTCTCATGTAGAGTTTTTATAGACCTCCATCTTTTCTCCCTTCATTCTAAGCTAAAAGGTTCCAGTTGATGTAGTCATCTAATTTGGAATTACCATTGATTTGACTTCATGATGAAGACAGGCTACGAGCTTTGATTGTGTTTGAAGCTACATCAAAATAAGGGCTGGGTAATTTGGTAATTATCCCTGTCAGTATTTCTATACAATGCACAAGGAGAGCGAAAATATCAGAAAATATTTGATGACAAGGAGAGACCTCCTTACTGACCTGGATAAAGACTTGAGTAATCCCTGGCATAGCAGGGTTAAATTGTGCAAAGGTAGTTGGATAATAGAAATGTTAGTAGATGGTGACAACAATAATTGTGTTATCAGTGAATCCATGGCATTCTTATTTTAAAAGCAAAGATCTTAATGAAGTGAGGTTGGAAAAATCCGATGAAAATAAAAATGATTTTACACAGACACCCACACCCACACTCACACACACATTCATATTCATATTCATACTCATATTACTTATATGTAAGGGTGTAGGTTTATACATATGTTGTATATAGTATGTTTTAAATGTGTGTTATGTATGTGTACACTTTGAGAGCAAGCAACTAAATTTCATTTTTAATGTGGCCGTTGTGCCCACAGGGAAGAATGACAATAAAGGTAATCTAATCTAATCTAATCTAATCTAATCTAATCTAATCTAATCTAATCTAATCTAATCTAATCTAATCTAATCTAATCTAATCTAATCTAATCTAATCTAATCTTATATTCATATTCACATGAAGGAATGCTGAATAATAGCAATAACACTTAGTCTTATATACCCCTTCATAGTGCTTTACAGCCCTCTCTAAGCAGTTTACAGAGTCAGCATATTGCCCCCCCAACAATCTGGGTCCCCATTTTACTGACCTCAGAAGGATGGAAGGCTGAGTCAACCTTGAGCCAGTCAGGATCGAATTCCTGACAGTGAGCAGTGAATTAGCCTGCAATACTGCATTCTAACCACTGCGCCCTTCACGGGTCAATATTAAGTATTAGTCATATTTTATTATTTTCTATATACCTCAGATAATACACCACAAGTCTCTCTCTCTCTCTCTCTCTCTCTCTCTCTCTCTCTCTCTCTCTTCTTTTCACTATCCACGCACTCACTCACACACAGGTGCAAACACACACACACACACACAGAGAGAGAGAGGAGAGAGAGAGAGAGAGAGAGAGAGAGAGAGAGAGAGAGAGAGAGAGAGAGAGAGAGAGACTATTTTCATACGAAGCTTAAAAATGATGCCAAGGGGAAAGTTTCTACTGAACTTATGAAAGAATGTGATGTAATAGGATGCTTGAAAAAGAAAATCTCATTAACCTTTTCTCTATATATTTTGTTAGCCTTTAATAAGGAGGCCAGATGTTGCTCTGGATCTTTTTGTTCTTTTCCTTCCCCAAGGCCTGTAGATTTCAATCTACAGAGTGAAAGACAACGATGGCAAGGTAGAAGCCCAACAGACTTTAACTTCATTTAGCATTTCCAAGGATAACTGCTTTCTTGATAACTATCTCAGTCCTTTGGGATATTTACAGATAAAAAGCATTAAATAAATGTTGCATGTGTTGTACTGTTTTTAAAAATTCAGCACTTATTAACTGAGGTACAGCTTTCACCTATGCTAGAAAATGCAGATATAGCTTGAGAAAATGAGATAGATAGATAGATAGATAGATAGATAGATAGATAGATAGATAGATAGATAGATAGATAGATAGATAGATAGATAGATAGATAGATAGATAGAGCTACAGACAGATCTTCCTAATACTTTATACAATAACAGTATCAATAGGAGCATCTATTACTGTTGTTTATTTTCTATTTTTTTTCTTCCAAAACATTACATCAAAGACAATTTTGTTCCATCAAAAATATATCATCTCTCTACTACCTAGCTAGAAGAACTATGATTCTAACAACTCAGCTCTAGCCAATGAAAGAAGAAAGTCAAATAGTTGCATTTCTGATTTACCCTCTTTTCATTCAATTTATTGTAAATGGTTGGTCTCATATCTCTTTATTAATCTGAGTGCTGCTATGATAAAACTGTAGCTTGGGCATTCAAAATGTTCAGTTTGGGGATTATTCCCCAGAATTTTTCTTTAATTCTTAGGATTTTTCTTTTCCTGAATTAGCATGACTAACAATTGCTTGTTTCCAAACACCTGGTGATCTCTAGAGTTATTTGGTTGTATATCCAATCATTTTCACCTAATGGACCCATGGCTTGCAGATGGGAATTATAGTTTAACACCTCTGTAGGCTACTAGGCTTATGAGTGTTATTTTGATGGAGTTTTGCTATACAAATTTGATTCTTTAATCACCACATTAAACCTTTTGGCAGAGAGTAAAGCAAAGATAACCTTTTGTAGAAGCTTGCAAAAATTGTCAGAATAGATGTAGACTCAGGTGTTCTATCAACAGCCCCTTTAAAAGCAACGACCAACAGAGACCAGTGACATTCATTCAAAATTATATCTTCGAAGGCAAAACTATTTCACCCTTGGCTTTCCTTTTTTTAAAAATATCTGCCTTCCCTCTCCCCTGAGTTCCTTCGGTTCCTAAGAGAAGTTGTTTCCGATATGAGAAAATGATGCTGTCTGTTAAAATCCCACATACATTTAGTTCAATTATATTTGATTCCATTCATTCACTGTCTTCAAATGAGTTTATTCTCCATGGTAAAGATGCAAAGGATTGCAGATTAAGTACAATGCTTAAAACCTTCTTAAGCAGATGGAAGTAGTTCCACTGATCTTTAGTTCAAGTCAATTGCCCATGATATGTTTTATCTTTCTTAAATGCCCAACAGTGGGTACATAGCTACAGTATAAGATGTCTGCAAATATCTCCATTTAAGCATGATCATTTTGTATGTGAAACGTCATAGTATATTTTAAAATACTTGAGGGAGATGGTTAGGCTTGAACTTGCCCTTGCTAAGCAAGGCAGTTCTTAAGTGAGCTTTGCCTCATTTTACAACCACCTTTCTTGCCACAGTTGATAAATGAATCACTGCAGTTGTGAATTTAGTAAAATGGGTGCTAAATGAATCTGGCTTCCCCATGGAGAATGTGGCAATAGGTGATCACATGACCCCAGGACACTGCAACTATCATACATACATGCCAGTTGCTAAGCGGTCGAATTTTGATCATGTAACTTTGGGGGATGCTGCAACGGTCATAAGCATGGAAACAGGTCAGAATTCACTTTTTTCAGTGCCGTTGTAAGTTCAAACAGTCACTAAAGGAATGATTTTAAGTCGAGGGCTACCTGTGAAAGCCTCATCTGATGTTATCTGTTGTTCTTCCCTCTTGATACAAACCAGCGTTGTGATAACTTCGCAATGAAAGAATTGTATTTATTTGTGCTTTGATTTACTGTTTCCAGCAATGTCTTTGGAATGATATACAACATCTTTCCTAATGCCTATATAGATTAATCAATTGAAGAACTATATCGCAAGCCACAAAGTTTTGTAAAATGTGTTTATATAATGGGCAGGGTGAACTAGATAACTTCATGGACATATTGATATAGCATTATTGAGAACAATATAGAAGTAGTTCAGCGCTGCCTTCTTCACTACCAAGGCTGTTGGTTTGACCAACAGCTTTGATATATTTCTTGGTGGTCTACAATCCGACTCTTGATCAGGTCCATTTTAATGAACTCTTTTTGAATGTCTCAACAATAAACATTGAATATTCAGTTGCATTTTTCTGTAAGGCTTTAATTATTACAGCCTTCATTAATGGTAATATACAAAAAAAAAAGTAAAGTCAAAGAGATAGAACAAATAATACAAATGGAATTAGTCAAGATTAACTTCTGGTCAATTGATAGTTCAGTGGAATCAATTAATCCCAATGCTGACTAACTTTCACAGCATTCAGGAATGACCAGACAGAAGCAGTGACATATGCAGCACTGGGACTGTTCATAATCCTAATGCTGGCAAAAACCTGTATGTATTATCAGCATTATGGACCAAATGCCTTATCCAGGTCAAGAAACAGTCAAACAACATCTAAAAAAAAGAAAAGAACCACAACTACCCACATTATAGTGTGGCCAAATCATCCAATCAGTTCTTCTAGGATTAGTCTAGAAACCATGTTAAGCAGACACAGACGTAACAGGTCTGCTGAAAACTTTATGGGAAAAATGCTATTTTAAAAAAAAAAAATCAGATGTGCTTGAGATTTCATTTCTAAAGCACTCTGTGGCCACCCAGGACTTTGTAAATTTTATGTGTTAGGCTTTATTCTTTAGTGTGTTTTAATAATTCATGTTTCACTGCTTAATTATACAAACAGAATGAGAGAAAAAAAGTGATGTTCTATGGGATTTCTGCCACCACAGTTCTTCACTTCTCTTTGTGTGGATTCTGCACATGTGCTTGTTCTGATTACAGATAAATACAGTTGGTTTTTTTTAAAAAAATTACATTGAAATATTGATGCATGCCAACTTTGGAAGGGATTTTTTTAATAAAAATAAATAAATAAATAAATAAATGGCTAAAACACTGTTATTATCTTCCTTAAAACTGGTAGATTTTGTGGCTCCTGCAAAATGAATATAGAAGAAAAGAACCTACATTCTGGATTTTTCTTCTAATTTTTATGCCATTGATAATAATTTAGATTGCTCATAAAAATAATCTAGTGGAAAACTCCATTTATGAAGATGGAATTTAAACACCAAGTCTATTTCAAGGATAACAAATGTCTGCAGCCAAAACTCAGCAGGACTGAAGGTGTATTTCAACCATTAAAACCTGGACTGTAGACTGAGCACCTAGCCAAGTCACCTGGGCATCTTTTTCAGAATTGTTAGAAATCCTGTTTTTCTGTTTGTTTGAGATTATTTCTAGATTTGTGCCAGTACATAAATGTTTGTTGGAGAATTGAGCAGCAGCAGCCCTTTTTGTAGGATATTTTTCCGAACATAGAGTACTGAACGTATTCTAAGTTATTAAGTAGCAGGGTGTCCCACACACAGAGACACAAAACAGACACACACACACAAAACACAGAGGTACAAAAACACAAACACATACCGCTTTAGATGCAGAGGATGGGTTTAGCCCAGCTGTCAGGGATACTAATAAAGTAAAATCTAGATTCAGTAAGAAAGGCATAAGAAAAGAAAATCCTTGTTTTATATGGTATCTTGAAGACAGGGAAGGAAGGGTGAGAGGGCAAAAGGTGAAAAAGAGAGGAAGGAAGGAAGGAAGGAAGGAAGGAAGGAAGGAAGGAAGGAAGGAAGGAAGGATAGAAAGAGAGAGAGAGAGAGAGACAGACAGACAGACAGAGAAAGAGAGAAAGACTCCCCTTTGCTCTGAAACACAAAAGCACTTTTACCTGACCTTGGTCAAACTCATAGGTTGGCATACACAAATTAGATGCAGTGTTCCCAAAACTGTGTTCAAAACTTTGTCATCTTTTTTTTTTCATGTGCTTTGTTGATAATGCATAAGTAGTCCTGTTCTGATGGAGAAGCAACACTACATATCTTTAAGGGAGCCCCAGAGGTTTTGTGGTAAAGAAGAAGCAAATTTGACAGTGGTGTGTGGTTTCTCATTTTCCCTATAATTCATAAATTCCCTTATATTTGCATTAATTTGTTTTATTTGTATGAATTGGTATATATCAAGAATATTTTTAGAATTCAGAATAAAGGATGGGGGAATGAGAGGGAGAAACCTAAATGAGTTTTTAAAAATATCTTCCACATTTCAACTAATACACCCTTTTTGTATGTATCTTTCTTATCAGCTCTTTTGCAAATCATTTCCCCCATTCTACATATTCCCCTAATAATCTCTGCCTGCTTTTCCACAACTCTATAGATTTTGATGTATAGTTTTAGTTTTAAAAAAATCACAAAATTGTGAAAGTCACAAATATTGGCACACAAATGCATTCTGGTTTATCTGTATGTTTTAGAAATGGAACTAGAGTAAGGCTATATAAATCTTGAGACCAAACAAATATTTCTTCAAACCCCAAGCAACTCCTTTGTAAGAACTGCTCTGAGAGGGGGAAAAAAAATCTCAAGTACCAGAGCGTAGTGAATTGTAAACAATGGAAAAATAATATAAGGAAATACAGACCAATATTATCAGCAAAGAGAAAATCCTCATAAAAAGGCATGTCTTGGTTTTTCGTTTGTTTTTTTTTACAAAACCGCTCAAGAAAATCTCAAACATTTTGAGCTGTTTCCTAATGAAACTAAAGGGCCCTCACTCAGTATTAAGGCGAGCTAGTTGGCTGGACCTGCTTTAGGCTGCAACCGCTCTGGATTCTGTGTAATGGCTATAATTGTTGGAAGAGGCCAGGCCACGAAGCAGAGTGACACCACCTATTGTGTCAAAAGATCTAACTCCCTTTGCTCTCTAAATCTGGATCCTAATTATAATCTTGCCTTTACAAAAGCTATGTGAAGTCTTTCATACTGGCTAACTCTTATAAATTATAGCTGCCTTATGAAACAGCCTGCCGCCATTGTTTTGCTTCAAAGCCAGGGAACCATTTGAGTATCCTAGATCAAGCTGACTTTTTATTGGATTTCCCTTGAGTGCTTACTTTCAACTCCTGAGAAGGGCCTGCCAAAATGCTGTCCTGTAGATGTTGAATAACAAGACAAATGAGGGCAGAATATACACCGTTCTGAAGGTGAAAGGCTATGGTTTAATTTGGCAAAAGGGCTTTAAATTAGACGGAGGCATAGGCTGTCTTCCCATTATTTTATACCATTAGCTTGGATGTTGAGAACATTTTCAAATGCCTCCACTTATGAAATCCTCCAAAGCTACATGATCGTCTCCTTACTCAAGAGGTGAGGGATGCAGAATGGCAAGACAAGGATTAGTGTAACCTTGGACTGTTCTGATCAGAACTTTGGGCTAAGTCCCCGATGACAAAACTTGCAGCAAAGAATCAGATGATTTTCACTCTCCACAGACTCTAATCTCTAGCAAAATAGGGCAGTGAGCAGCAATAGCATTAAAGCCACATATAATGAAACTCATCATTTAAAGGCTGACCACAAATCCATTTACACAGGCAACAAAGTATGTATAATTACTTTGCTTTAGAAACTGCTTTAAAGCCTAGAATTCAGAAACATTGTTCTCTCAGTTATTTGGTTCTCTGGCAGTTTAGCTAACTTGCTTCTTCTTTTTTCTTTTTTTTTTTAAAAGCTTCTATTAACTGTAATTACTTATAATGGCTTTTTATTCTATATGGAGGCCATTTTTAATGATAGAAAGCGTTGACTACGCAGATTTTTCTTCTGATTTTTTTTCTTTTAATTCTATAAATGAACTGCCAACATCCTTTCAAAACAAATTTTTACAAACATTATTTATCATTTTGAACATTGCCAAACAATTTTTAAGAAAACAATTCTCAACAACTTTGTCAAAAGCTATGCAGAACCTCCTAATCAGGTTCTTCTTTTAGTTTTGCATTGCTGAAAGCTGAACTTTCACCCACACAAGTTGTGTATTTCTTGTCACAGAGAGCCTTCTACATCATCAATTGTTTTTGCTATATACCATAAATTCATATCAAGAAACAGCATTTCGATGTAAACTACATGCACGGAAGCTGAGCCTCAAAATCAAGTACACAAAAGGAGAGATATTTTTTTCCCAATGCTCTCCTGGGACTAATTCTTACTTGCAGCTACACAGCATTTTTATGTTTTCCACTTAAACCAGAAAATTAGCTGGCAAACATTTATGAATCTTAATTAAACTCTGTAGCAAAATTCCTCAGGAATGCATTGCAAACATGACAATTTGGAATCTTTAGCCAAGCAAGTAACACACACGTGGATATACTCATACTTCTGGGTCCTTTATCCAGCTCTCTAAAAGCAGCATAGATGGTTTGGTATTTGAAATATCTGGAACCTGTGTGTGTATGTGTGAGTTTATGTGTGCATATTTAGCATTGTATTGGTTTGTGTAAACTTCAAATCCACAAAAGTCATTCTTATTCCTCCACATTACCTGCTCTTTTTATAAAAATTCAGAAGTTTTAAATATGACAAAACTTACTAAAACAAATTTGAGGAACAAAACAGAAAATATCTAATATTGATGCCACCTCTAAGCGAGATGGGCAGCATACAAGTCAAATAAATAAATATAAATATGGGACTGGCTATTGCTCTTCTCTGGCACTTCTTTACCTGATGATATGAACTGCTAATGTTCCTATAAAAGAGGTAATTATAGACTTAATGCTATATTCCAGGGACCTCTAAACTTGGCAACTTTAAGACTTAGAATAGAATAGAGCTGGAAGGGACCTTGGAGGTCTTCTAGTCCAGCCCCCTGCTCAAGCAGGAGAACCTATACCATCTCAGACAAGTGACTGTCTAGCCTCTTCTTAAAAATCTCCAGTGATGGAGTGCCCACGATTTCTGAGGGCAAGCTGTTCCACTGATTAATTGTCCTCACTGTCAGGAAGTTTCTCCTTAATTCTAGGTTGCTTCTCTCTTTGTTCAGTTTCCAAGCATTGTTTCTTGTCCTGCCCTCTGGTGCTTTGATGAATAACGTGACCCCCCTCTTCTTTGTGGCAGCCCCTCAAGTACTGGAATACTGCTATCATGTCTCCCTTATTTCTTCTTTTCTTAAGACTAGCTAGACCCAAGTCCTGCAGCCGTTCTTCATATGTTTTAGTCTCTAGGCCTTTGATCATCTTAGTTGCTCTTCTCTGAATTTTTTCCAAACTCTCAACATTTTTTTTGTGATATGGTAACCAAAATTGGCTGCAGTATTCCAGGTGTGGTCTTACTAGGTTGAGGAATTTTGGGAGTTGAAGTCCACGAAAGTTGGCTGGTATTTCTCAGAGTTGAAGTCCACAAGTCTTAAAATTGCCAAGTTTGGAGACCTCTGTTATATTCCAAGATAAGGGGTCCATGTGCTCAAGCATCACAGAGGACATAGCAAAATTGGCCCAGCCTAAGTCAAGCCTCAAACATTTATATTGTCAACTAGTCTAACCAACAGAATAATGTTAACTCTGGGAAAAGCAAATACATACATATCAGCTACATTTACTAGGCAACCCAATAATAGTTTAGAACAGGGGTGTCAAACTGCCGGTGCACAGGCCGGATGTGTCACCGGAAGCCGCGCCCACCCCAGCTCCAGCAAGGGAAAAAAAGTCATGACACATCGCAACACGTCACGTGACGCAGCAAGATTAACACCTCTGGTTTAGAAACTAAAGAGTGTTTGGGCTCAAATCACCACCTAGGGATTACTAATATTCCACATTGCCTTGAATGTTTGTATAGCAGGAAGATTTGTATAAATAAATCAGTCCAGACATCCATGCACTAACTAGAGCATTTGGAAGTAGTTGTGAGACTTAGTTCTCACCAAACCCAGCTGCTGCCTGTTCTCTTCTCTTAGTCTGTGGTTCCCTGCATTGCCAAAAGAAACGAGTTGGAAAACTAAGATTCCTGCCCCAAAGCAAGGACTGTTCAGTCCATTGCACAGCTCAGTGGAGAAAAAGAAGAATTTGGACTAAGATCTCAATCTAATTTAGATGTAGATTAATGCAGAAAAGGTAGTTTGAGATTATTTGCATAAATATATCAGTATTGCTTCGGTTGTGATTTTATTTTCATCGGAGAAGATCTGGGAAGCTAATCAACTAAAGAAATGAATGCTATACTATCCTGGTTGCAAGGCATGTCTTAGAAAAAAAATGACCAATGTGGTGATGCGATTGTTTCAATTGTTTTATAGGATGCCTGTTATTGGGTAGATGGAAAAAAGTGTCTTTCAGAGATCTTCTTTTCCATTAGTGAATGATGGAAAACCTATCCCCATATTCTTGAAGCAAGGTGATGCCCAAGTCAGAGAAATATGATGGCAAAAGTCACTGCAGTGTGGGGTCCTTGGTGCTCTCTGAGCTTGGTTGTTTTTTTTACAGATGTTTCATTACCCAACTAGGTAACATCTGTTCAGAGCAAACCCGACTCCCGTCTAGCACTGAGGATTTTACCTAGTTGGGTAATGAAACTTCTGCAAGAAAACAACCAAGCTCAGAGAACACCAAGGACTCCATAGTTCAATCCTGAGCTACAAATATTCTCTTCTATCAATACTGCAATAGGATCAACATCTAATTGAGCAGAGAAATTACTAGATGCATGTGTGTGTGTGTGTGTGTGTGTGTGTTTGTGTTTGTGTTTGTGTATGTGTGTGTGTTGTTTCACTATCAAAGGAAAAGAATATGCAGAATGGACATATCCTTACCTTAAAGACATACCTAAATCCTTTGATGTTCAACAATGCCCTCTTCCGATATTTCTAAATTATGAGCGACAAACAACATACAATATGAACTTTAAAAATAGTCACAGGCCATCTGCTGCTCATTTCTCTGTGCAACAGAAGGTAAAGGTTAAAAAAAACTGAATTCTTTTAGAGCATAAATGTAGCTGGATAACTGTTGTTAGCATAAAGCACCGTCTGCCACCATCACATCCCGGAAATACGATGTTATGTACAGTATTATGGACATCATGTATAACCTCAATCAGGTTGATCATTTATCACCATCCAGAGTCACTCTGGGTGAGATGGGAGGTTTCAAAATTTAATAAATAAACAAACTTAACAATATATGTACTTTTGTGAGGTGTATAATTCCTGAAACATATTTTTTTCCAATTCTTATTGGTGGTAATAGTAATAGTAGTAAATGTTATTGCTTATTTTATTTTGTTATTCATTTTTATTCATTTAATTATATCTTGCCTTTATTATTTTTACAAATATCTCAAGGCTGTGAACATCTCCAACATAACTTCCTCCTACTTTTCCCACAAAAACTCTGTGAGGTGGCTTGGACTGAGAGAGAGTCTGGCTTTTATGGCTAACATGGGATTAGAACTCAGGGTCTCCTGCTTTCTAGCCTGATGCCTTAACCATTAGACCAGTGATGGCGAATCTTTTAGAGACCGAGTGCCCAAACTGCAACCCAAACCCCACTTATTTATCATCGGGTGCCGGGTGGGCATGGCCCAGTGGGTGGGCGTGACCACTGGATGGGCATGGCTGCAGTTGTCATGGCAGACTGGGTGGGCGTGGCTGGGGTGGGCGTGGCTGGGATAGGCGTGGCCACCTCGATGTTGCTCGTGGGGAGGGATGCCTGTGGGGGCCGGGCAGGGTTGGGGGAGATCCAGGGGGTCTCTGGAGGGTGGGATGGTGGGCAGGAGGCTTGTCCTGCGGGGTGAGGCGAGACCAGGCAGGGGGCAGGGCAGGGGTGTCTTTGAGCTTTTTATGTGTTCATATTTGTTACAATTAAGATAAAGAGGACAACCTAAGTTTTTTAATCAAACACCTGGAGTGGGGAAGCTGGGGAGGCAGACTAGAAGCAATGTTTCCCATAAAAATATTCTTGGCAAAGGGTCAATTGTTGGGGTATCTAGGTTATGAATAAAAGATGGCACCAGACCATGCCCAGAGAATAGCCCCCAGATAATTTCAATCTTGGTGTAGACCTCACATTCTACGGAGATCTGTGCAACTGCTGACTCCAGGAGGCGATTTATTGAGTAGACTATAAGGTTTAGGGCCTTGGCTTGGTTGTAATTTTTTTAATTACTTCTGTTTTGTTGTTTTGTATCATGAGTCACTCATAACCACAAGAAAGAAATCAGTGACTAGATGGTCTTTGGGTGGCAAAGATCAATACTTTACCCTCCATTGTTTAGGTCCATGGCATTCTCCTGCATGCACAAACTGGCTGCTGGTTTTGCTAGATTTCCCAGGCTTGGACAAGTGGGGGTTCCAGAAGGGATGGTGTGTGTGTGTGTGTGTGTGTGTGTGTGTGTGTGTGAAAGAGAGAGACACAGAGAGACACAGAGAGAATGATTGCACAGAATACCATGTATTATTTTGTGTTTGCAGCTAAAGGAAAATTATTTGCATGTAGAGATAAGACAAGAAACTGGAAAAGGAAAAAAGGAACTGTACTATACAGTATGGGGGGGGGAATCTACATAGCTCCATTTCTAAAAAAGCTTTCCCACCCCCATTTCCCCCCTGTTGTTTTCTTAAGCACAATATTAGGAATCCCCAAAAGCACCCAAGAAGGAAATCCTCCTTTTTACAAGAACCATTAAACTGCTCAAAACAGCATCCTCTCTCCAGCTGCCCTTTGGAAGCTTAATCACTTGCTACAATGCCAGCTTAATGTGCATATAAGGTAGAATATATTGCACGAAAGAAGAGAAGAACGTAGCTCACATCTTTAGGGGAACAGAAGAGTTTATTACCAACAGGGAAGCCGAAGGAAGTCCTAAAACATACTTTGCAAAGTGGGATTTCCATTTACTAGTCCTTGAAATCTGCCAGGAGAAAGGAAAAAAATAAAATAATAATAATCCAAGCCATGGTGATCCAGCTGTATTTTGATGCACTTTAGAAAAGCTCTCCTCTGGTTCTCATTCATCATTTGCGAGATGGCCCAGATGCCATGGAAAACACAGAGAAGCACCTAGTCAGCTATTTGACTGCAAATAAATGATGGTAATTCTGATATTTATGATGGCTCGATGACATAACAGCAAGGTGCTTATTAAAACAATAGCTGAAGAGTGATAAAGTAGTTGACAGCTAGCAGGAGGAGGGGGAAATGTCTCCCTTGCTTCTCCTAAGACAACTGCTGGAAGAGAGGAACAAGGCTGAGGGCAGAGAAAACGGAAAGGCTGGAATTTAAGGGCCAGATCCTCACACTGGGCGCTCCTTATAGGAGACTTGGTGAACCCAGCAAGCTGTCAACACTGCAACAAACTGAACTGAAGCCATTTTCACTTCGTTTTCGGTTGCCGCATACTTAGTAAAGAAGGAGGGAGGGGGTGTAGTTCTGGGTTAGCCAAAACAATTCTCATGTATGGGAACCAAGGTCATTACTGATAACATTTTGGCGGGCTGGAGAGCTGGGAGGAGTGCCCGCGTTTTCTAACAATTGGTGAATGTGATTTATAACATCAAATTGGGGTGGGAATTGCAACTTGCAACTTTGTAACCTAGGGGAGGGCAATTTACTCTTGGGTTCACCTTTGTATGTGCTGTTATTATGTAGCCAAATAAAACTGTTCTTTGAGGAAAAATTCCTTGCCTTGAAGTTCTTTTAATTGGTCTTATCTACCAGAACCATGACACAAGCTTCATCAGCCCATCCATGTTCACAAGCACATAGGAGGCAGATGAGGGGAAAAAAAAAGGGGGGGGGGTTAATCCAGAGATTTGATTCTAAGGCAAAAAGAAACATCTACCTCTTGAATCCATCTGCATAGATATAACCTCATTCTTTTTCTCATGTTGCAACAGAAACAACACAAGGCACAGTGCTTTACTATTATTACAACTATTTTTCTAATTTCCCTTCCATCTCCTTTCTCGGTTTGTGTCTCTGATTCAGAAAAGAGCTCCACTGTTTGAAGCATTAGCACATGGGTTCATATAGGTGTGAGCAGAGATCAGTTTACAGTTTTGAAAATCCACTGCTAGATCCACCTTTCAAGAAGATCAACCACCACTTTGAAAAACGGCCCCTGTGAGACTTATATCTAGATATCTTCATTCTTGAGAGACTAAAATCTTCCTAGTCATATCTCAGAGGTTCTCCTTCACTGTGAAACAGGATTCATATTTCTTTTTTACTTTTTTCTCCAGGTGAGGATGGGACAAAAAGGGAGTAAAAATAACTAAAATTGCAGCCACAACCATGGAATCAAAGCTGTGCCCTTTTTTTAAACGTGCAATTTACACGCAATGCCCAGGATCATGCTGCAGCTGAATGAGCACAGCTTTGGCCAGCAAAATCCATTTTTTGTTTGGTCTTCAAATCTGAGGTGCTTATAGTCCAATATTTCTAAACCCATCCCTTTGAATAGTGTCCAAAGTTTAATATTTAATATACCGTTAAAGTAAACGCTAAGAGCTAAAGGGGCCTATCTGCCAAACATTTGCCTCGATTTTTTTTTTTAAAAAAAACGCTTGCTAAGAAAAGGGTAATAAAAATGGAACAAATGCCAGAAAGATTGAGAATGACATTAAGGGGAATCTCCTCCCTTCTTCCCAGACATATGGGACAAAGAGCAGGATCTCCTAAAAGGTTAGAACGAAAGAGAAACCAGTCTTGAAAATAGCCTAGTTCAAAATCATGTAGGACTTAACATAACATACTGAGTAACTTGAGTCATGAAAATTGATTACCAGTGAACCGTTTGTGTGAACAATGTGCTTCTCATAATCTGACCCATTCAATTGTCTGGCTGGGACATTCCAGAGTAGCTAAAATCTCTGGATATTCTTCCGTGGAACCTCTGTGTAGAGTATTCTGTCTTAACCAGCAAGTAAATCACTAATTTTTGAGCATGAACGATGGGATTTGTTTTATGCTATATTTGAAAGAACTGCAGGGAGCAGCAGAAAAAAAACACTTAGTGCTACTGTTTAAAATAGTGATGTCCAACCTTGGCAACTTTAAGACCTGTGGGCTTCAACTCCCAGGATTCCCCAGTCAGCATGACTGGCTAGGGAATTCTGGGAGTGGGCGTCCACAAGTTGCCAAAGTTGGACACTCATGGTTTAAATAATGTTATACTCTTAATATTCACTCTGAAGCTAAACTCCAATCTGTGGTGTTGAAAGAAAAATCTTCATCAGGGTCCAATCCAAGCTGGGAATAAACAAAATGGAAACTGATTTAGAAAGAAGGTTGCGGTTTATTGAAGAGCAGAGCTAGACAGAAAGATGGCTCTGGGAAAGCTGACCACATGTAGCTGGGAGTGGTGGGTTTTTATACCATCTGGGGCTCTTGAGGTTGTTTCCTGTTCCTGTTTGAGGGTTTGTATTTCCTGTGTCATGTACTTTGACCTGAGTCTGAGTGTGCTTTTTTGGTATTGGTGGGTTAATCCTATTATGTTCCCAAAGGTCATGTCTTTTAGAGTTTGGGTGGGGTATATAGATTTTAGGGGTCTTTATCTTCCTAATTTCATGAGCTTCTAGTTTCATGGCTCCCAGTCTAAATTCTTCAACCAGGAAGTAGTTTAACAATACTAACTCTTACAATACTAACACATTTATAATTTCACCTCTAATCACAAAAAGATCATTCTTCTTTGGAATACATGATTACCATGTTCATAGGATAGATTCCAGCCCAAATAACAGAAAATGGATTGAGAGCTGAGATGATAACTATGCTTCTTATTTATGTGGGCATTTTTTCCAAGGGACCACACACTGCCAAAACTGAGCACCAACTCTCTTGTGCTTTGATTCCTAAGTGACATCAATCCCAATGTCAATCTCTGTCTCTGTCTCTTTCTCTCTGTTCCCAAAAGAAGTGCTAGAAAAGTAAGCAGAACTCATGACAGACCAGGGGGTTGAAAGCAGAGCATCCTTGCCATGATCAGAATCCAGGGCAATCTTTCAGGAGTATCCATGCTACCTGAGCAAACAGGTCAGATCTTCACTGTAACGCCGATCCATCCATTACAATGGTGTACAGGCTGCAGCTGTAGATCACTTTCACAGCCTCCAAAGCCGCTGAGCGCTTATCAGTAACATTCAAAGATCCACTGGAAAGTCATTCATTTCACTTTATGGTCCTCATTAGCCATTTGTATAGTTCTATAATTAAATATGTTCCTTTCTCATCAAGTTTTTCACTTTAGTAATGATACGACTGTGCCACAAACAGGCCTCACGCTGTTTGGTTGGGGACTTATTCATAGCATTTAATTGGTCACCCAGTGGTTAGCCAATAACCCTTTCAATGGGAAGCCACACTCTGAATGTTGTTAATGGGCTGGAGGCGCAGTGTTTGCCTCCTGGTACCCAGCAGTACTGGGAATAAAGCAATTTCCTCCACTGTGTTGTGTGCCCAATAGCTAATCCTTTCTACTCCTGAAATGCACACTATTTGGTTATAAGTATTTGTGCTGGCTTACTTACCGCTGGGTTGTTAATAGGCAGTGATTCTTCAATGCTCCTTCAGTGGAGTTACAGTCTGCTTGCTGACTGCTAATTAAAACAACTTTGCACTCTAAGACTACCATTAGAAGGTTGCCGGGTCAGGTTATTTAATGCAGCAGCCCTGTATTTAAGTGTGCTTGTGATGCCCCAAACATGAGGACGTTCTGCAAGCTCGAATGGCTAATATCGATTATCTCCAAATAAAACGGGCTAATCTGCTAGATTTTCCAATTAGAATCAGCCAAATGTCTCTCCCCTTCCCCATTTCTGAAACTTGACTATTAAAAATGCAAGATTTTCCTATTTCCCACCCACCCTCACTGCTGCTGTGTTTTGCCTGCAGAATATTTTACCTGCTGTTGTTGATTTTTAAAAAAAAAAATGCACAAAATGCTAACTAGATTGCTTCCAGTTGCAAAAAAAAAATCATAATGAGAGCAGATATATATATATAAACTCAGTAGTGAATTTGTTTATAAGTAAATCATGGATTTTATTGCATTAAGCTATAAATTAGTATCTTAGAAAAACTGTGTTCTGTTTCTGCGGGTTTTTTTTTTTTACTTCCCATTCTAAGTATTTATGTTTTACCATCACCATAAGTTATGAAAAAAAATATCTGGAGACAATGTAATTGGCATTTGCATGTCTGATTTCTTCAATCTTTCTTCCCCCCCCCCCCAATGTCATTTGCTTAGCTTCTTATTTATATAGACAGAAGCAGGCATTCAGTGAGAAGTAGTCCTTCAAATGCTATTTTCTTGTACTATCTTTTTCGTATGACTGTATTCCTTATGGCCTGTCAATAAACCTTAGGTTGTATAAAAATGTGAAAGAGAATGCACAATAACAGTTTAGCTCAATAAGACTAGGAATAAATTTAGTTTCTAGGTTTCTTAATTAATAAAATTGTTAGCATTACTAATAATTTATAGTATAGCAGTACTTTAGTTCAGACAAGAGGGAAGTTGCCAAATTCAGTTCAGTTTCCTTTTTGTGTCAGGTTTAGTTTGTCAATGTAAGTTTTTTTTGGGGTTAGGAATAACATTTGTATGTATTTTGGTACATATTTTTCTAAAATATGCACCATTTGCTTGAAGTTTTGTTTAAGGTACACAGCTTTGAAGAAACAATTTTTGCTAAAGTGTTTGCATATTATTTTCATGACTTTGTACAGAATTTTTCCTGGTATATATTTAGAATAGAATAGAATAGAATAGAATAGAATAGAATAGAATAGAATAGAATAGAATAGAATAGAATAGAATAGAATAGAATAGAATAGAATAGAATAGAGAGATGGAAGGGACCTTGGAGTCCAGCCCCCCGCTCAAGCAGGAGAACCTATATACCACCTCAGACAAGTGACTGTCCAATCCCTTCTTAAAAACCTCCAGTGATGGAGCACCCATGATTTCTGAAGGCAAGCTATTCCACTGGTTAATTGTCCTCATTGTTAGGAACTTTCTCCTTAATTCCAGGTTGCTTCTCTCTTTGATCAGTTTCCAACCATTGTTTCTTGACCTGCCCTCTGGTGCTTTGGAGAATAATTTGACCTCCTCTTCTTTGTGGCAGCCCCTCAAATACTGGAATACTGCTATCATGTCTCCCCTATTTCTTCTTTTCTTTAGACTAGCCAAACCCAAGTCCTGCAGCCGTTCTTTATATGTTTTAGTCTCCAGGCCTTTGATCATCTTAGTTGCTCTTCTCTGAACTTTTTCCAAGGTCTCAACATCTTTTTTGTAGTATGACCAAAATTGTTTGCAATAGTCCAGGTGTGGTCTCACTAGGGTTTTATAAAGCGGTACTAATACTTTGCATGATCTTGATTCTATGGCTCTGTTTATACAACCCAGGACTGTATTAGCTTTTTTGACGGCAGCTGCACATTGCTGGCTCATAGTCAAGTGATCGTCCACTAGGACTCCAAGAGCCCTCTCACAGTTACTGTTTTTGAGCCAGTTTTTCATCCAAGGTGAGTATTACTAGTGATACTATCTTTGCTTTCTTTTGCCACTGTTGTTCTACTTCTATTTGCAGGTTTTTATATTTTATGATTTTCTGCAGTTGCTTCTCTTCTCTTCTGCTGTCTCCAGGTAATGCAGTGTCCACTATCCAGATTTTTTTCTCTGTATCAACAACGACCAAGTCTGGAAAGTTAAGTGATAGATGCTTGTCTATTTGAATACTAAAATTACAGAGCACTTTAGCTTCTACGTTTTCTATTATTTTTCTATTTTGTGGTCCCACCATTTTTTGCTCGCAGGCATGTGTTATTTCTTGCAGAGCCGGGGTGGCATTAGAAATTCTGTTTATATAGCCCTACAAAACAAACAAAGTGCACAGTCACCATATGTTTTACTGCTTAACTGTTAGAAAGGACACAGGAAACTCTACTCAGAAAAAAAAGACATAGAATATCCTGCAGATGACACCAAGCTGGCAGGAATAGCCAACACTCCAGAAGATAGGCTTAAGATACAGGAGGATCTGGACAAACTCGAACACTGGGCGCTATCTAACAAAATGAAATTCAATGGTGAAAAAAGTAAGGTTCTACATTTAGGCAAGAAAAACCAAATGTACAGGTATAGTATAGGGGGTACCTTGCTCAACAGTAGTAACTGTGAGAGGGATCTTGGAGTCCTGGTGGACAATCACTTAAATATGAGCCAGCAGTGTGCTGCAGCTGCCAAAAAGGCCAACACAGTGCTGCATTAACAGAGGGATAGAATCAAGATCACGTGAAGTATTAATACCACTTTACAATGCCTTGGTAAGGCCACACTTGGAATACTGCATCCAGTTTTGGTCACCACGATGTAAAAAAGATGTTGAGAATCTAGAAAGAGTACAGAGAAGAGCAACAAAGATGATTAGGGGACTGGAGGCTAAAACATATAAGGAACGTTTGTTGGAATTGGGTATGTCTAGTTTAATGAAGAGAAGGACGAGGGGGGACATGATAGCAGTGTTCCAATATCAGGGGCTGCCACAAAGAAGAGGGAGTCAAGCTATTCTCCAAAGCGCCTGAAGGCAGGACAAGAAGCAAACGATGGAAACTAATCAAGGAGAGACGCAACCTAGAACTGAGGAGAAACTTCCTGACAGTTAGAACAATTAACCAGTGGAACAACTTGCCTCCAGAAACGGTGAATGCTCCAACACTTTATTATTATTATTATTATTATTATTATTATTATTATTATTATTATTATTATTATTATTATTATTATTATTATTATTATTATTATTATTATTATTATTATTATTATTATTATTATTATTATTATTATTATTATTATTATTATTATTATTATTATTATTATTATTATATAGTATAGATGCAAACTTATAAATACTGCTATCTACTGGCTGAATACTGCTGTAGTTGTTGCATAAAATACATTCCAACAATGTATTCCAACACAGTGGTTACAATGCAGTATTGCAGGCTAACTCTGCCGACTGCCAGCAATTTGATCCTGAGTGGCTCAAGATCAACTCAGCCTTCCATCCTTCCAAGGTCAGTCAAATAAGACCCAGATTGTTACTGGTAATATGCTGCCTGTGTAAACCAGTCAGAGAGTGTTGTAAAACACTATGAAGCACTATATAAGTCTAAGTGCTATTGCTATTGCTATTCCAATGCACCCTGGTTGCTATTTTGTCAGGTTGTTGTTTGTAGTCAGTCTGTGCATCTTCTTGAGAGCAGCTAACTAAGTGGCCCACTGTTTTTTCAGCTTCTTTGCAGAGGTGGCAATTTTCTGTCTGTTGGTATCTTTTCAATTCTGGCTTTGTATGCATTTGTTATTAAGGCTTGGTCTTGTGCAGCCAGAATTAGCCGCTCTATCTTCTTCAACTTTCTTGCTCTTAGCCATTGTCAAGTCTTGTTGTTGCTTGCATTGCCTGCTATTTTAAAAAATGTACTGGCCATATAATACATTGCCTTGCCATGTGTCTTTTCTGTTATTCATTTTTTTATAGGTCAGTTTGGACTCTTTGGTATTCAGTAATCTTTCATGATTCATTAGCTTCACTACATCCTCTTCACTATCCTTCAGATATTCTTCAAATGCCCTTTTTTCTATTTCAACTGTTTGATGTACTTAAAACATTCTACACCTACCTACCCTCCATGGCAAATAGAGTCGCTCTCTTCTATTGTGGATAAAGGGCATGTTTCATTGTAATTATTTTCTGGTTTTCCTATTAAGAACTTTTAATTCTGCTTGAGTCCAGTCCACCATTCCAGCTGTTGGAATAACTGGAATTGCCCAGGTATTAATCGCCTTGATGGTATTTCCTCCACAGAGTTTGGGCTTTAAGAACTTCTTCACTTTTTCTGATGTTTAACATCTTTAAGATCTTTTTCACCTCTTCTGAAGTATATTATTATTATTATTATGCATTTCCTCATTAAGAGAATAATGATTATTGAATATATTTAAGCTTCAATTGGTCTACCTGTGAAGATCATGGGTTCTCCATCTCTGGAAAATTCATGACTATCTTTCATTGATAGTTAATTGCTTTTCTTTCATGTTGCAGAGGATTAGACCAAAATATTTTTGTGGTCCCTTCCAATTCTACCATTCCATAATGCTATGATATATTGGTTTAAATATGCAGCATTAGATTAAGATCACATTCAAATGGAAACTAACTACATTTCTTCCCAACAGTCATATGATTTAATTTAGTATATCTTGCTACTCAAATCATTGTGGAGGATAATGTACAACTCTCTGCTTGGAAAGGAATACTTTTCCCCTTATACCATTATACTCACAATACACTTCATTACGCATAAATCCTAGCAGTACACAATACATTCCTACTCTGCTGTTTGTAACTGAGAAGAGTAGCTTATCTCTCAACCTGTTTTTGCTTTTTGCTAGATGGCAATGAAAATTTACATATTCCATGATTGCTAAGTAAAAGTAATCAACTAATTCTAATAAACCATTGCACACCAATAAGAAGGTCTTCATTCTTAAAGCAGTTAGAACTTTAAGAGATAATACAATGAGTTGAGCTTCCTCTCTGCAAAACTGGGTAGACTTTGAGCCTTTATAAATATTTGCTTTATTTACAAATATCAAAGGCGAGCATATGTGGAGCCAAATGGACAGTCCTGGTGTAGACAGATGATCTGTCAGACAACATTGGGGGTGGGGGGAAACAGCCCCTCTTATTTATTCTGCTATCTTTGGGTGATGGGGAAAACAAGAACAAGAACAGCAGCATTACTGTGTGACGGGAGGAGGGAAGTTAGCACGTTACATAAGACAGCAAAAGATTTCAAAATCTTTCTGGCTTGAAAAAAAAATAAAAATAAAAAAAGAACTGTCACTGCTTTAAGCCGTAGCCGAGTTGCAAGCTGGATAGCCCAGTGGGAGCCACACTACCAAGAATGCCCTGGAGTGAGACACTGCCAAGATATGCCAGATAACACAACTTCCCGTGGGCTGTTCTGAGGGGAATGCAAAGCAGCATTGGACTCCTGGTTATTTCAGCTCTTGAAATAACAGAAAACCCTTCTCTTCACTGTTTGATACAATCAGTGGTGAGATTCAGCCAGTTTGCACCACTTCGGCAAGAACCAATAGCTAATTTTTTGTTGCCCAAGCCCAGAATGAACTTCCGGAAGTGGCATCCACATAGAGAACCGGTTGTTCACATATTTGAATCCCACCACTGGATACAATGCATGAAGGTTAAACTCTACATTCCATGCAAATAAGAGGAAAGGTCTCCTTCAGCTTGACATCTTCCAAATATATGGACTTTAACTCCCAGATTTCTCAGCAATCTCCCTGCTTGGCAGATGAATTCTGGGAATTGACGTTCAGACATTTGGAGGACCATCAGGTTGAAGGAGAGTATGGTGGACAGAGTGCAGTTTTAGACATTAGAAAGTTGGATGTCTGGTGCAAAAGATCAGGTCCATGTGTGAAGGTTCAGTTTAACTGATTTATTGCTAAAAGCCTATGTACGGGAATCTTCTCAACACTTGGTTAGAGTTAGATAAGGCTCAGCAGCAGTCAAAGGTGGTGGTGGCTTGGGCTTAGTTCATTTGTGGCTTTGTAGGGATTCTAGGCTGATCTCCCTTTTCACCCTTCCCTCTGACTCTGCCAGTCCTTCTACATCAGCTATTACACAATCATACACACATTACATTACTGAGGGTGGAATTATAAATGTGTGCTTCTTCTTCTTCATTATAACTAAAAGATGTGGAATTAGCTATGTCCAGAAATACCTGCAGAGAGTTTGGATGGAAAAAGGTAAAATACTATAATTCCTGCATACTAAGAGAAAAAAATGAGGAGAAAAATCTGCTTCTAACAGAAGATTTTATTCTTTCACTCTTGAAAATCATTTGCATTTTAAATACAACAAAATGAATTTAGAAAAGAACTGTTGCCCTTTGGCTGAGCAAAGAAATATGCTGATTTTAGACTTTTGCAGAAGGTTACTTTTCACATTTAAATAGTGGGGTCTGGAAAGTTGCTGAATGTTCTTTTTCAGGACATGCACCTACGCCAAATCTGCATTTGATCCAATTGTATCTTCGCTCCTGTCAACTATAGGCAGGAAAAATGAATATTAATCTTAATATAATAAAATGCAACACTTCTTCATCACGGGTCTATTTAGTTAAAACACAAAGAAATTATATGGAATTTCTATATTTTGTTGTGTTATTTGCTAATAGGCAGCATTGATGTCCAACTATATTGTGCAAAGAACATCAATGTTGCCCTTACAATGCCCCCCTCCCCAAGATATATGGGAGAAAGAGAAAGAGAAAAGAGAACATTTTTCACTTTTATTGGGAAAAAGAGAAGCACATTTTCTTTTATAGATGCAAGCTTTTGATTTGGTATTTCATTTCATGGTTTGAGAATTGCCTCTCAATAGTTATCCAATTTGTCATTTCCAAAATCCTTAACGTTCTGCAAAACTTCATGCTTCCTTGTCTGTCTTGAGTATTCAGCAGATAGCCTGCTTGCTGAGTTCCAAGATTCACAACACACCACACACACACACACACACACACACACACACACACACACACACACACACACACACACAAAATCAAACTGTTGTTTCCACCAGAGTAATTGATTGAAAATCAAGGCTGCAGCCAGCTGTCTTTAACCAAGAGAAGCACTCCCTTGCTCTGCTTTCTGGTCTACTCTGTGAGTCCCAGGGCTTAGAAGCTGTGTATCACCATCTGACTTATCCAGATGTTCTGATGGTGCCTGTGTTTGGCCAGTCTAGGTTATTCCTGGCTTGGTATCTCCTGAGGTTGACATTCCACTGATTCAGATGGAGCAGCTTCTTCAGAGTCTGATTCCTGGACCTAACACTGTTATTTTAAAAGTTTTACTATGGTATGGCAGAGAAGAGACACCTAAAACTCAATTGAAATGTACTCAGTCAGCCGTTGGTAGATTCTTGAAATACGGTGTTGACAGGTTTTTCCTTAAGAAAAGCTCAGATCCACCTCAAGAAGTCAGCAAAAGTGCTCCATCTATTTGGCACAACTTTCCTCTCCATTCAATGAATCCTATTCTCTCCTTCCCACAGAGGCCATTCCATATAAAAGTATTGTTCCAGCTCTAACAAGAAAACAGTATAGCTCAGGGGGCCAAATGATACATTACTAGACTGGAGCAGAGAAGACAATTTTCTGCAACCTGATCCTCAAGGTGTCAAGTTAAGTGGGAATTAATGGAAGTTGTAATTCCAGAGTATGTAGAGGGTAGCAAATTGGGGCAGAATGGCCTGGAGGACCACCTAGACAGCTAAGCACTTTAGAAATGACCTGTCCTTCTGTCTTTTTGGAAGGCACAAGGGGGCATCAGTGACAGAGAAGATACCTCAATTAAAGTAGTATTTTGTGCAAGAGATGTAGGCAGGCAGGAAGTTGAGACGGAAACGAGATGGTTTGAAGAAGGGCTGCAATCTTCTACTTTTTCCAATTTAATGCTCTTTAGAGGGGAATCGTCAAGTAGTGGCTCCCATCATCTTCAGAACCAATGATCGACGCGATTTGATTTTGCTTGAGTTTCCTGGAGAAGGAGAAAGTTAAATTTGAATTTGCACTTCGCTCAGCCTGGCTAATGAGAAGAAACAAACTCTGGAGTCCCTGTGCTTTCTCTGTATTTGTGCCTTTGACGAAGAAAAATGTGCACACATGTACTCAGAGATACACCCCCAAGCCCAAGATTTTTAGAAAATAAAATGCAGCGAGACAGACCTCTAATATTGATGGTTAAATTGTAGCCAAAGCCCTGATTCATTTATACTGTTACTTAGTTGGTAAGCTAAGGTAAAGCCAGCTTGACAGACAAAACTGAACCTTTTTAATTATTCCGACATGCCCAGTGGTACCTTGTTATTCGCAATCTCTGCCATGGATGACACAGCCTGGCCAAACTAATGATGCATCTAATCCAGTATCCTCCTCCCGTCTGTGACAGTGGCTAAGGCTGCCTATTCCAGACAAATCCTACAACCCCCCACAATTCATCTAATTATGTAGTACTATACAATGGGGATTTTTTTTTCAGTGCCTCAGCTGGCAATCAGCTTATGCCCTGAAGCATCTGGATTGAAAGGTGAAAAGATAAGATAAAATAAGTTGCATTTCTGACTCCCCACCCCTTGCTTTTAACTATTGCTTTGGCTTTGCTTTTGTTATTTGCTAATGGCTCTCTCTGCTAGCTTTTCTTTTTCTTTCTTTTTCTTTTTTTAAAAACTAATAAAAAAAATATAGCCTGGAGTACTGGACTATATTCTGGATAGTCCTCACCACTATATGCTCTTGAGTAAGTGGGTGGCCCTGTGACTAGCTGCAGCATCAGGCTTCGTGCTCAAGAAATCAAAAGAATGCATGAAATGCAATGTTAGGATTATGATTCCCTGCCTTTAGTGAGAGTATCATTTATGAACTTATACCCCAAAGACAGAAGACAATGTACAGAAGAAATAAAAAGTAATAATGCAAAGTAACAGCTGTTATTCTAGTTGGTTGCCTAGCCAGCCAGATGTTCAGACTGGATTTGGCATTTTATCCACCTATTGACTCCTTCCCAAGGAGCTAGGACAGGCAGCTGTCATTGTTTGATGATGTTAAACATATTGTTGCAGAAGTGGTGGGATTCAAATATCTGAACAACCGGTTCTCTTATTGGATGCAGGCCTGGGCCCCCGAGGCCTAGAACAGACTTCTGGAAGTGGCATCCATGCACTTCTGGCGGGCTGTTCTAGGCCTGGGAGGCCTTGAATGGACTTCCAGAAGTGGCATCCACCCACTTCTGCTGGGCGTAGACTGGACTTCTGGAAGCGAACTGGTGCGAACTGGCTGAATCCCACCACTGTGTTGCAGGATGAAAACTATTTCAAGTAAAACTGTCTTTTGCAATCGACTGATGGGTGATTTTGTTTCAATAATTATGGTTCATTGCGCAGACAGTCAGATGGTCAGACTAGATTTGGCATTTTTATCCACCTATTGACTCCTTCCCAAGGACATAGAATAGGCAGATGATGTTATTTGGCCTATTAAAGGTACCATCACAAGACGTAAGCTGTTCCAAGGAAAGCAACCTTTTGTAATTGTTAATGCACTGCTGATTGTATTTTGCAAGTGTGCTTCGTGTCATAGTGAATATAAAACTGGTCTACTGTAAATGGGAGAAATTAGGTGAAGAAATGGCTTTACAAGCTGCAAAACTGTGATCAATATCGGAGCAAGTAAAAACATAAAGCAAGAACTGGAAAGTTGCAGTATGTCTCTTTGAATGCCCGTGAACCCGCCAGATTTTCAGGAAATCACTTGGTAATTGCTGGACATCTAGATTTCATTGGAAGACAAATAAATGTACTACAAATATTATACTTAGGAAAAAAAACTGATACAAGATGTTCTGCTGCTGCTGTATTACCTCAGTGTTGATTGTCAAAATGGATTATTTGTGTTCCAAAAATGACTGGAAATGCAACAATCAGGTTGGATCACTCTTTTATTTTGGAGGGCAATGTTCTAAAACTCAATAATTCTGGAAGGTGATTTATTACAGATGGAAACAAGTGTTAATGGTTGAATTTTTTTCCCTGCCAGCTGTTTTCCTGCTAAACATCACCAAATGTTTTAACCCTATGCAATATATAGAGTTGGCTTTGGAGATGATAACAACTCCAAGATACTTTATGCCTCTTACTGGAAATTATACATAATTCCTCCTCTAGAAGAATGACAGACTTGGCTGCAGCAATATGCACCTATGTGAAAAATAACTTTATATTTTAACAAAATACCAGATCTAATACAGAATTTAATTGGGAAACCATTTACGGGTTATAAATTGGCATAAGAACTTGCAGAGTATCCAATATTTCAGTTTTTCTGAATATGAGATTTTAAAATATTAGATTCTGCATGCTAAGTTAGGGAGAAACTCTTGTCATGTGTTAAATTTGAATAATGATTATTATTATACTGGCTGTCTTTTTAATTTAATGAATGTTGACCTGATTCTAATAATAGTTTTGAAGTGCCAAATTGATATAAGATTATTTTATATGTGGTATTAATCTAATGCTTCTTTGAAATTTTTTTGTTCACTTGTATATATCTCTGCTCTTTCGCTCTTTTCTTTTTTTGCACTTTTTCTTGGTTGTGCTTTCACATATCTATATTAAAATAAAATATGTCTGTTTGTGTATGAAACAGAAAGAGAGAGCACAACTAATGTGCTCTAGACAGACTGGCAAGATGCTCCTGAGCTGCCAGAAATGGTTCTTTACAGCTGCTCGCAGAAGATACCAGTTATTGCTATGAATTACAAAAAAGTTCTACAGAAATATTAGACCACACAACCCAGAAAGAGGGCTATAGATCAAGGTTTAAAATCCCATTTAGATAGTTTATACAAGCAACTAAAGACAATTAGCACCGTTCCAAAAACAGCCTAACACAGAATCCAGGTTAGACTTCTCATCCAAGAGCTGAGGAAGCTTCTTGGATGAGAAGCGAAACGTCTTCAAAGAAAAACAAGAAAGTCTAGTTGTCTGGTGAAAAAGCACCTTTGGGACAACCCTGACCTGGATGACTGAGAATCTCCATAGATAACCCAGGTTAGACGTTTTTACCTCTTTCTACATAAGTAAAAGAGTTTCCCTCTGCTCCAATTTACCTGGACTTCTTCTGAGTTTCCTGGAGATTGCAGCCGATTTATCAGAGGGGGAGATAGAACAGGCTTGTTTCATTTGGACTCCATCCAGCAAATTGTGTCCCCCTAATTTTACAAAGAAGTTTGCAAGCTGCCTGCATAAGAATCATTACTAACCTTTTAGAATCCTCTAGACTGCTGGTTCAAGACTATTCCATACATTTATTGATGAAATTAAGATGACATTTCAAGTTGGAAGCTCAGGGATTTGCTCTCTTTCAACCTGGAATGGACCACAGGATCTAGCAAATGCTACTCTCTTAGGAAAACCACATTTAAGTCCTTAAAATATAAGAAAATGTTAATCATTTAATCTTTCTGCTTCTCTTTCCCAACCAGACTTCAATAGAAGTTACTCTTTGATGTAAAATATATTCCTTCTTATTAAATGCCCCCTCTGGTCATTGTTCAAGACAGTGCTATTGATGACATTTTAATTCTGTACCATATTTGAATATATAGTAGGAATTATTATATATTTTTTTGTACATATTTAAAAGGCATAAAAAGGAAGAACTTGTGAGAGAGGAGAAATCGACATCGGTAACTCTTCTGCACAGAAAGTCTTGCAGGTAAAGTTAAAATATGAAGAAAAAATATTGCTAAGAAAACATAGTTTTCGGCTGTTTAAAGATCACCTGAGCTTTTCCTTGCTATGATTGGAATGCAGTATGTACAAACTCATAATATTCATTTCATGGGCTGTTCTGGCAGTTCAGAAGCAGCTTGCTTTACATTAAACTGGTTCAGAATTCAAATTTTAATTCTGATTTCAAATTTCAGGTATTTTTTTTTCTTCACTAAAAGTCAAAGAAACCACCCAATGACTATTCCACCCCTACAGCCCCAGTTAATTGCATTTGGTAATATTTCAAAGATTAATAATGACCCCTCTACAAAGATAAATTGGAGTGACTTTCAGACAGGTTAGTTAAGGAGCATTTCTTTTTTTAAAAAAAGAAAAGAAAATTGTTGATAGTTTCATGTTTTGACATAATTGGACCCTAAAGTTGCATTTCAGTAAGCTGAAACACTACATATGTCATTCCAGGAGAAGTATGTTTATACTGTTGCTTAGCAAGCAATTGTCATATCATTGGCGCACAGCATCGATATGACTCTTCCTTTTAAAAATCTGCCATATTTTTTTTTAACGTAGGGATCTTTTGTGGAAAGAAGATCCCTTTTCTCTTCTTTTGTGGCTTTGGCAATTTTCCATGAAGACAATGAACTTCCCAACGGTATATAATGTACATACCTAGATACCCATCACTTTAGTCCTCAATTTACAACCATTTGTTTAGTGACTGTTTGAAGTTACAAGGGCACTGAAAAAAGTGACTTATGACCTGATTTCATACTTACAACCATTGTAGCATCTCAAGGTCATCTTATTAAAATTGGAATGCTTGGCTACTGGCATGCATCTTTGACAGTTTTACTGTCCCCCGGGGTCATGTGATCTCCATTTGTAACCTTCCTAGCCAGCTTCGGTCAAGCAAAGTCAATGGGGGAAAGCCCGATTAACCACACGATTCACTGAAAAACTGCAGTGATTCACTTAACAACGGTAGCAGAAAAGGGCGTAAAATCGGGTAAATGTCACTTAACAACTGCCTTGCTTAGCAGCAGAAATTTGGGGTCATAAGTCCAAGACTACCTGCAACATACAGACCATCAAAAAGGAGTGAGAAATAGTCAGCAGAAGAAATAAGACATAAGCGGAAAGAAAAAGAAATCATACTAAATCTGCTTTACATTAATGCTTTTTGCTATATAGGTAGTCCTTGACTTACAACAGTTCGTTTAGTGACAGTTCAAAGTTACAATGGCGTTGAAAAAAGTGACTTATGACCATTTTTTCACATTTACGACCGTTGCAGTATCCCCACAATCACGTGATCAACATTCAGACACTTGGCAACTGACTCATATTTATGACGGTCGCAATGCACCGCGGTTATGTGATCACCTTTTGTGACCTTCTGACAAACAAAGTCAATGGGGAAGCCAGATTCACTTAACAACCGTGTTACTAACTTAACATCTGCAGTAATTCACTTAACAACTGCAGCAAGCAAGGTTGCAAAATGGGGCAAAACTCACTTAACAAATGTCTCATTTAGCAACAGAAATTTTGGGCTCAACTGGACTTACTGCTCAATGCCTCACAAACCATTCTGACTTCATTCATTCTAACTTCTCCCACATCCACCCCCTGCTTCATACATAACCTTCTGTTCTTTAAACTTCACCACTATCAATTCCCAAAGGGGGACTCAGCTATATCCAACCAAAACTTTTGCAATTTTTGTTTCCCTTTCTTTGATCCATTCACTCTTCCATCCTATATATGTTTGAAGTTGGATTCCTATTCAGGCTCTCTGCATGTGTTTTTCATGCTTTTATATTTTTATATTCAGTCCACCTGAATTCATTGTGTATATTTAGATATTGGTTCAAAAATGCAAAACTCGTTCAGATGAAATGCAGACAAGACCAATTCTCCACATTTGCATTGATGGGCTCTGAAAAATATTTGTTTCAATGTTCTTTCCTTGTGGATTGTGATCCAAGAGTCCTGGATAAAATGACTGTGATTAGATTAAAAATTGCCCCATCACATCCACTCTACCACTATATTGCCAGTGATGTTTTTTCAGCACTCATCATCTAGACGATATTAAAGCTGCTAGTAAAGTCTCTCCTATCTCAAGTGGAAGAGAGAGAAAGAGAAAGAGAGAGAGAGAGAGAGAAAGAGAGAGAGAGAGAGAGAGGGAGAGGGAGAGGGAGGGAGGGATAAATTACTTATTCTCTTTGTATTCCTTCTTGGCTTCAAACAAGCTAACAGCACACCTACCTGCTTACATAACTGTGGATTAAACAATACTTTTGACAGAGGCGTGAGACCATGTTCTAAAAGGGTAGCTTTTAATGCACACATGAGCCAAGTCAGCTTTTATGTGAGAGCTTCTTTAAAAAAAACCCAGTGAAATGCAACAAATAATGGACATTAAAAATGATAAAATGAGAATAAAACAAAACTGAACAATATGAAAGTAGACTTATTAAATTCAGAATAATGGTTCCCTTCGCTGAGAATGCTGCTTTCCTTTTTGCCCAATAATCAGTGTTACGGAGGAGATATACCATTGCACAAAGTAATAATGGAATATTCTTCGATGGTCCCATTTTCAATTTTGGGCAATTTAAGGGCAAATTCACTCAGGAACATGTGTCACTCCATGATCTCAGTAACTAGTGTGATTGCTTGTCTGAATGAGGCTCTCTTTATCAACGTGATAAACCCTAAACCTGATTTAAGAGAACCACAGTTGTTATAAAAAAAAAAGACGTTGAGACTCTAGAAAGAGTACAGAGAAAACAACAAAGATGATTAGGGGACTGGAGGCTAAAGCATATAAGGAACGGCTGCTGGAATTGGGTATGTCTAGTTTAATGAAGAGACGGACGAGAGGGGACATGATAGCAGTGTTCCAATATCTCAGGGGCTGCCACAAAGAAGAGGGAGTGAAGCTATTTTCCAAGGTGCCTGAAGGCAGGACAAGAAGCAACGGATGGAAAATAATCAAGGAGAGAAGCAACCTAGAACTAAGGAGAAACTTCCTGACAGTTAGAACAATTAACCAGTGGAACAACCTGCCTCCAGAAGCGGTGATTGCTCCAACACTGGAAGTTTTTAAGAAGAGACTGGACAGCCATTTGTCTGAAATGGTATAGGGTTTCCTGCCTGAGCAGGGGGTTGGACTAGATGACCTCCAAGGTCCCTTCCAACTTTATTGTTATTGTTATTGTTATTGTTATTGTTATTGTTATTGTTATTGTTATCGTTATCGTTATTGTTATTGTTATTGTTATTGTTATTGTTATTGTTATTGTTATTGTTACTGTTATTGTATTTCCTTGACACTGATGTCAGTTAAGTGAAAGTGATATTTTCCTGCATGTGGTCTCCTGACCCTTATACAGGTAAGACCTAAAAAACAATAAAATATAAATTTTTATTTTTTTTTTAAAAAGGAAAAGCTATACAGCAATACAAACATTAGTTTTAACCTTTTTAAAAAAAAAAACCCCTACCAGCTACCACAGTAGTATTCAATAATGATTAAAATCAAACATAAACTTTATCATTTTCAATCTGAGATATACAGTATAACAGGTATTAGATCCTTAACTGTGTTTAAGGTGACATTTGTCAGTCTCCTATGGTAAAAATATTATTTAGAAATTAGACATCTTGGGAAGACTAGGCAAAAAGTAGAATTCTCTCAAATATTTATATCAAGAAGAAGGACATAATGCACTGAAGATCACACTAAGTTTTGTTCCACTGAAGAAAAAGCTGAAACTGTTCTAAATTGAATACTGTATGTCTGTTGATCCGCTTTTGTTTCTGAATAGATGTGGATAATCTGTAACCAGAAATGAATGAAGGAATGTGATGTCATGATATAGTAGCCCACTATTGCTCAGTCTCTGTGAGTATTTTAATTTCATTTCAATTCCAATTTAATATTTATTTATTATTTTGATTCCAAGGCTTCCTGATTTCTCATGCCTGTGTGGCTTACAAATAAGAAATTAAAAGAACACCAAAATGTGTTCTTAAAGTAACTGACCATGGAGACTTAACAGCAAAAAAGACAAATGATTATCCTAACCCATGGGTCGGCCAGCCGAAACATCCAACGAGCCGCACGGACCCGTTTCCCTAAAAAAAAAAACCCCTGGGAGCTGCACCCGCCCGCGCACGCGCGCCCGCCCGCGCACACGCGCATATGCGCGCACCCACGCATGCCCGTTCGCGCATGTGCGCCCGTTCGCGCATGCGCACGCGCACCCGTTCGCGCACGCGTGCCCGCCCGTGCATGCGCACCCGCGCCCGCCCGTGCATGCGCACCCGCCCGCGCACGTGCGCATGCGCTCCCCAAAATGGCGGCGGAGGCTCCGGAGCCGCAGGTGATGCCTCAAAGAGCCGCATGCGGCTCCGGAGCCGCGGGTTGCCGACCCGTGTCCTAACCCAAGACCTGAGACGTCTAATTAAGTTTTCAGAAGACTGCCACAAGACAAAAAAGGTGAAAGTATAAATCTCTACCAACTCCATCATAGCCAGTCACTAGCTTTTCTTTTCCTTTTTTTCTTTTCCCTTAATCTGTTTGGCTTATGTAATCTTTTTCTTTCCTTTCCTTTATTTTTTTGCCATTTTTTTCATTAAACGAACATAGCATCATTTAATTATGTTTTTTTGAGTGTATTTAGGTATTTTGTCAATGTTGGGGGTAATTGTATTGAAAAAATATATATATATAATTATATATAATATTAATGAAGGGTTTTTACAATGTTGTAATTATGCATTTGCTTGGAGTATAGAGCTGGGCTTTGTTTTTAAAATAAAAGGACTGATTTCTAATAAATCAAGCAATTTGGAATTGGCCTTTTAAATATAAAATTTCTACTCCATATTGGAGAAAGTTAAAAGCAGTGACTTTGAGTCCAGCTCCCTAATAGCAAATGGATGGAGTACAAATATGAATAGCACAGTCCACGTATCCTGTGTGGACCAATCATTTGGGGATATCAATAGAAGAAAATAAAGCAATGATAGAATACAGTATATACTCCTTGTGGTTTATTACATGCCAAGGAGGGGAAAAAATCCAGAAGATCTGGCAGGTAGATGTTATTTTAGGAAACTGTGAGGAAATGTTGGAAGTAAAACAGATTTGACTTGCAAATATATCTGATATTATATCTGTTTTTACTGTGTGGGAAAGACACCCTATATCAGGGGCATTCAACCTTAGCAATTTTAAGACCTGTGGGCTTCAGTTAACAGAATTCTGGATGTTGGAGTCTTAAAGTTGCCACTCCTGCCCTAGGTGAACTATTACAGATGAAAGCAATTAATATTTTTCTTCTCGTCCTCCTCACACTCATCTGCAAAACACAAAACAAGAAATCAGTTGTGATAGGCTATTCAATATTATATGTCCAGGGTATACACAGATACCTACAATATGTATAAAACTCACTCAGCAATTTTTCTGTTAGAAAGGCATTATGAGATTTATCATATCGGCAGATCTCAACATATTCATGGTTACTGTGGGTTTCATTTTGATGTCCTATCTCAATTAAGTCTAGTGCCATTTGTTTTGAGGTTGTTTTTTTCTTCTTCTTAGTATTGTTTTATATTACTTTGCATCGAAGGGCAATCTGGTGTTTATTCATCCGCCATTTTGTGATTCTCAGCATTTATCACATTGCATTGGCCAGGTATTTCATTCACGACCTAGAGTAACAATCTGCTTAGTAGGAACAGGGGACGTTTAAAGTTTCTTGGTTTCATATAGGCCACAGTCTCTTATGAGCAGAACAATCAAAAGTCATTTGCCTGGAGGACTTGCCGTTTGTCCGACTTGGCGGTTCATTTGCAGTCATGGCCGACTTGGGCCAAGACGAAGGGCAAAAGAATTCCATGCTAAAGTTGACTCTAATCCGTAAAATGCTTTCCCCTTTGTCCTTTTGCAGCTCGATCATTAAAGGACAAAACCCCACTGCTGAGAGCCACGATTGCACAAAGTATCATTTTGCTGATCTGAAATGAGACTCTAACTGCAACATACTCTCAGTTTAATAACTGCTGTTGCACAAAACACTATTTCATTTTTCCCAATTAACCCTCCAAGAAAATGGTGAATATTCAGCATAATTATTTCTAAGCCAGCAAAACACTCCTTCCATAGCTAGAGATAATGGAACAGAGTGGCTAACTATTTAGGACAATAAGTCACGAAACTGGTTCCCAGGGAGATGCAGAACACCTTGAAATTCTAACTAGCAGACGAATTGCGGAGAGAACGTTTCATATATACAAGGCTAGGAAGGAACTGGAAAACATCCCAGCTCCTCCTAATTGTATTAATTCCACTTTAAGTTATTTCTAACGGGTGAACTTAGAGGCAGAGTGAGAAAGACTGGTGAGATTTGATGGTGGTATAATTATATATTTCAGAAGCTGATGGTGATGATGTTTGATTAGAGGAGAAAAATACTGCTGCTTTTATATTCCACTCTGCTTTCTGAGTTCAGCCATGGAGGTTTTCAGGATGTGGAGTTTACCTTCTGTTCTTCGTGTCAACTGAGAACATGTTGCGTGTCAAATGTATTCTGTTTAGCTTTCAAAATCAAAACCTATAAGAGAGAGTTGCGAATTGTCCCATATCAACTTGTTAGTAAGCTTCATCTTAGAGCAAATTTGAACCTGATTTTTTTAAAAAAGTTGTAATTTAGTCTTCTAGTATCTTCACCATAATGGCCCTCAGCAAAAGAAATGTGTGAAAACTATTAGATTTGACATTTGTTATGCAGCACTCCTTCCAAGATTAGAGGATTGATTGATTAGACTGATAAAAATTAAATGATAGAAATTAAGATGTATATAAAATGCTTAGCCATTATTCTCATTATTCTTATGGTGTTTATAAATTAATTACTAAGTTTTTGGTCAATGGGATTTTGAGTAGCAGAAGGTTCTTGACTTACAGCCATCTTAAGCCATTGCTGTCATTAAGCAGGTCACTTCATGACTGCACCTGATTTTACAACTTTTTTTTCCAGAAGTCATTAAACAGATTCCACGGTTGTTAAGCAAATGCTGCAGTCACTAAGTGAATCCATTTTACCCAATGAGCGTGTTTTGCCAAAAACGGGCAAAAAGTGTAAAAAAAAACCATAGTCATGTGATCACAAGATGCTGCAAACATCCATAAATGCAAGAAAGAATGACAGAACATAGTATAAATTATGTTTTAACACATAATAGGCAATAGTTATCCAATAATCATACTATGACTGTTTGGAATGAAAGAAAGGAATGAATGAAAGGAAAAGTGAAGCCAACCATACTTCTCAGGAGCTGGTTAATAATAATAATAATAATAATAATAATAATAATAATAATAATAATAATAATAATAATAATAATAATAATAATAATAATAATAATAATAATAATAATAATAATAATAATAATAAAGTTGGAAGGGACCTTGGAGGTCATCTAGTCCAACCCCCTGCTCAGGCACGAAACCCCATATACTATAGAATTAAGGTCTTTTTTAAAAAAAATCCTTCCATATAAAATGTAAAGTGTTTCTCACCTGCTCCATAGTTATAAGACTGAGTTTCAAACACGTTCTTAGCTCTAAACACAACAAGGGAAATCCAGCCAACAATGAATACAACAAGTTACTTTCTTTCCATTTAATTAGAGACTCCATTAAGATTAGGGTATTAATCATAGAGTTCTTTTTGAGATTATCTAATTGCTGGTATATCATTACTGTAATTTATTAGCCCACCTCTAAATTTTTCTACTTGCATAATTATTAATCTATTCTATAGTACATATTTTTGGAACCAAGCATATGTTTTGAAAATCTTCAGATATACACCAGGCTCTATAGAAAGATACAGAAAATGGGCATTGCTGACTTACAGTGGTTTACATCTTGGTTTTCAATACATACTGAAAATTCGCTGCAAATGAGAAGTTGTGAAAACTGTCACAATATAAAGCATACCGCTAAACTGGATTTTTTGTTCATGTGAATTGTGTCTATAATTACAACATGTTTGCAGTTGGCAAGAGAATGCTGATTTTAGTTGTCAGGGGAAGGCTACAACACTCAGTAAGGCTCCTATTACCAAATAGAATTTTATATTTCGTTCACCCAAATGCAGCTTAATAAAACACAGCGTGTAATGCTTGTTAAGTCCAAACAATACATAATAGCAATTGTTCTTTGTGGGTCTCCTTTTTTCTCTCCCTAAGTCATGCGTTTTTCGAACAATTTAGCCTATGTACAAGGCATATAATAGTCAAGAATGCTGTCATTCTGAATGTAGTCCCTTACTCAGCTGTAGCTATCCTATAGTTTAAATATGGTCCAAACATAGTTGGTTCCTAAAATATTTTGAATATGCTAAAACAGCAAAACCCAAAACAAAAGATAGAATAGGGGTGGCAGGGGAGTTAGGTATGAAAAGATCAGTGCATGAAAGGTGGAACTCAGCAGCAGTATATAAAAGAAAATGTTATCAGCAGTAGCATCAGCAATTAAGAGATGCTGATCATATATTTGAAGTCTGCTAGTTTGTGCAGACCTGTGCTGCTTGGTATTTACCATAGTCTTTAGAGGCATCAGTGTTGCTCCCTCTAATTGCCCAGGATATAGGTTGAGGCTGATTTTACAACAATTCTAGAACGGAAGTGGAGACCTTAAGGGACATTGCTTATAATATTTTTTAAAACAAAAACCTCAGGATTGCTTTGGAACAGCCCAACTCACCTTACAGGGTTATTGTTGTGAGAAAAATAGGAGGAAGAAGGTATATAGATATGTTCATCACCTTAAGTTATTTGTAAAAATAATAAAGGGTGGGGGCAATACAAATAAATAAATAAACTACAAAAAGGATTTAAGGAGATGGGGAAAACCAGACTTTTTTCCCCGTTTCATTCTTCTTGATAAATCTTGAAGCTGGGCACCCAAAACACTCATAAAAGTTTTGTTTGTGTGTCCACAGCCATCACCTTGACTTTTCTGGTCTCTCCCTGTGGATGCCCTTCTGTCCTGAAACTATCTCATCATCCTGGTTGTGTTGAAACACCTCCCAGACACCATGAATGGCTGGGTTTTCGGAGTAACTATCGTACAATGGACCTGATAGGCATCCATCAATTTAAATAAGTTAACAGTGAGACTAAGCAACAAGCAAGAGGGATTGATTGGCTCAATCAGAAAACTCTCCTGGCCAAATATAAAGGAAAAAGATGAAAAGGGTGAACAGATGAATTTGCAAAACTAAGGGGAAAAAAGCAGCATGAAACTAAGGATGTAAACTGGAGACAATTAATAAAGCAAACATTTAGAGCGGAAAAAGTATGCCAAGCAACTCCTAAAGTTTGCGACTTAGTGTTAAAAAATAAGGCTATGCATGCTTTCAAAAGGATTCAAGAGACAGGCTTTTGAATATGTGGGTACTTGAGCATAGGACCACTTTAAAGCAGCCATATCATTTTACAAGTTTCAAATGAGTCTAAAATATAGTTTATTTGCAAGTATATGCCAGACTTGTATAACTATATGGCATTAATGCACGTAGCCATGTTAATGATGAATCTTATCTTTTACATATTCATTTTTTGTTTATTATGATCTATTTATTAAAACATTTTCTGTGTACCTGGCTGCAAGGCAACTCATGTAATGCCATGGTACATTGATAATACACAGGCACTATGTACATATGCGAATGGGTCATATATGAAATATGGAGTATGTGAGACCCATTCAAAGCAGACCAAAATGCAGGAAGATTTGTTGAGGAAAACTTCAGACTGTATGAATAAGTAGAACTTTTAGTTCAGAAAATGAACAGTAAAAGTGGTAAACTTTTATTTGTTGCTATGTTCCTGAGTTTCTGTAAGTAGTAGAACTAACAGCACTAGAAATGCTTATGGCTGTCGGTATAACAGCCTTAAAGAATAGCATCAACGATACAACTACTTTAAGGACGCATTAAATATGGCTTTTTTAATTAATTGACTCTTTAAAGCAGCAGCCTCTGTTTTCAGGCTCATGAAGAAACCTGAACCTAACAAACAATTCACAACTTAGCTGCTTTAAAGAAGTCCTACATTCACTACATAATCCAAAGTACCTTTACCAAATCATTTCTACTAAGCATAACATATAGAAAACAAGAAAACTGCCAACAATCTTTTTTGATTAGGACTGACATAAACCTAATAAACAAATTGGATGATATTGCCTATGTAAGCTGAAATATTTTGTTCTTTTTGTAAAATGATCAGGATTTGAAGGTCACACAGTATGAAATCAGGTCTAAATGGGTGGAGGAAAGCATCCTTTCTTTTCTCAAGAAATTCCATTGCGAAATAATGAGCCCAGCAGGAGAGAAAAGGGAAAGTATGTAGATTAAAACAACTTATTGTTTTCCTTATATTCTCATTTAATTTCTTTACTCTTTCCATGCCTAGACTTTTGAAAGGCAGTTCTAAGTATCAGGCTATTCTTAATATTTATACAGTTTAAAGTAAATTCTTATTTTACTTAGTGTCAATATACTGGGTTCTTCTGTTTGAACTCAATATTGACATAACATGACAGAAAGAGAATAAATTTTGTAAAATGACAATAATGAACTGAAAAGCAACCAAGATGGAAGGGAATAGGCAGGCATTATTGTTGATCATGCATGCGCTGAAAATGAAAATATGAAGATACGAAACAGTCTGCACAAAGCCATAAATACTTGCAGATGTCTTCATCTACAATATTTTGCCACAGATATTCTGAGCAAAATAAGACTCGGTTGCTTTCTATTCTTTTGGGGCTTCACCAGCTTATCACCTCTACCACAAATAAAGGATATCTGGCAAACTCTTTCTTTGGTTTTATGCTGTCAGCAAACTATAGCTCTTCTAACAATTTGCTATCTTAGTTCCCTCTTTGGCTAAAACAATCCAGAACCTATTCTTCAATCTGCTTTTGCCACAGTTCAAGGAATACAGATAGTCCTCAACTTAGGACCACAATAAGGAACCATTGTTAAGCAAAGCAGTTATTAAATGAGTAAGGCCCAATTTTACAATCTTTTTGTTTTGCCATGGTTGTTAAGTGAATCATCGAAGTTAAGTGAATCACATCGTTGTTAAACAAATCTGGCTTTCCCAATTAACTTCTCTTGTCAGAAGTTGTCTGAGAAGGTCCCGAATGACAGTCATGTGACCTGAAACTGTTGTAAATACAGGCCAATTGCCAAGCATCTGAATGTTGACCCCGTGACCACGGGAATGTTATGATAGCTGTAAGTGTGAGACCCAGTTGTAAGTCACTTTTTTTCAGTGCCGTTGTAACTCCATACGGTCCCTAAACAAATTGCTGTATGTCGAGGACTTACTTGTAGTGGCAAAATATATATAGCTGGATGTGGCTGGAATTCTATGGAGTAAAATATAGATATGTATATACATATACACACATGAGTGCACACACACGCACAATCAAAATTTCCTTCCTTTGTGTGCAATACGTTGGCATCACACATCCCAATTGGTAGCTAAAGCCAGTAACAGATAGGAAGGTTCTTTTTGCCTTTTTGCCACTTTCTGTGTGTGTTTTTTTCCTCTTTGTCACTGGCTGACAGGCTAATGCCAGCAATCTGAATGAATTACACTCAGAGGGGGCTTGAAATTAGGCCAAGGGTGTCACCCAACCCTGCTTTGCAACTACATCAGTGGCAAATAAGCAGGACCTAACAGATCTGGAAAAGCTCACCAGTTGTGAACCTTTTGATTTGAGGACACAAGCGTCAGTGTTTGGGTGCCTTTTTACAAATGATTAGCATTTGACATTGAACAGGGACTACGAAAGTCAAGCAGGAAGGGGACCGTGAATTAATTAATGTGCAATTAGTGCTCCATTATTTGCGTGGTTGGATGCAAACCTCTGGTCTCTAAACACCATTTTGCAAATAATTGCTACCACTTTCATGGATCTTTCATAGTCCTCGGTTTACAACCGTTTGTTTAGTGGTCATTCAGTGGCACTGAAAAAAAGTGGCTTATGACCGTTTTTCACACTTATGACTGTTGCAGCATCTCCAGGGTCACAGGATCAGAACTGAGATGCTTGGCAACTGGCATGTGTTTTATGACGGTTGCAGTGTCCCAGGGTCATGTGATCACTTCTTGCAACCTCCTGACAAGCAAAGTCAATGGGGAAGCCAGATTCACTTAACAGCCGTGTTACTAACTTAACAACTGCAGCGATTCACTTAACACCTGTGGCAAGAAAGATTGTAAAATGGGGCAAAACCCACTGAACAATTGTCTTGCTTAGCAATGAAAACTTTGGCCTCAATTGTGGTTTGTGACGGTGGCGAATATCTGTAGCTCGGGTGTAGGATGAGGGTGGAGGTTCGTTCTCCGAGCTTGTGGGTTGGTTTCTGAATGTTTCGTTACCAGGCTAGGTAACATCTGCAGCCGAGTTTAGGGGATGTCAGTGTCCCATCACAAGACCCTCACCTGACATGACCTCCCCATCACAAGACCTACTGGTCACACGAAGCTCTTAGAAACAGAAGCACACTGACCCTGACGTCCCCTAAACTCCACTGAAGATGTTACCTAGCCTGGTAATGAAACATTCAGAAACCAACTCACCAGCTCGGAAAACGAACCTCCACCCTCTTCAATTGTGGTTGTAAGTCAAGGACTATCTGTAACATCTTTAGCCCTACAAAAACACATTTTAAAATTGTAAGCCACCCAGAGTCACTTGGATGAGTGAGACAGCTATGGAAAATGAATGAGTGAATGAATCAATGAATGAACGAATGAACGAACAAATAGTTGGTGTTAGAATTTAAGCATAATGGCTTATTGAAGGAAAAGTTAAATTTAGGCCAAATCCTGGGCCAAATCACATCCTAGTTAAGTCCCACTGTCTGTTCAAATGGCCCGTTTTTCAAGTTTTATAAGGGTTATGGAATGCACCAGAAAGACATATATCATTTTCAATTTTCTCCAACCTACTTTTCTTATTCACCTTCAAACTCCAGATGAAAGTATAATAACTTTTTCAGCAACATTTTGCACCAGCCACTTAATTCCTTTAAATACTGAAAAGGGGCTCCCTTTTTTTTTTTTTCCAATCAGAGAAGCAGTAAAATCTGGCTAGGAACCCAGTGTATTCTCCGACGATCATAAGAAGGTAGTAGAGTGTTGTTAAGTAAGGGCAAGAGCTTTGTCTGAATTTAGCAGCTGCAAATATATGTACCTGAAAGGCAAGGGCTTGGCTCACCCGGCGAAACGAATCTCTTACATAATGCTATTTGGGATGGAGAGATACATTTCTTTGCAAATAAAATATGTGGCATTTAACATTGATGCAGCTAGGCATGTTCCTATGGCTCTTGGCTCTTTGATTGAGAAGAGCAATCTAGGAAGGTGGAGAACAGTGTTTCCCAACCTTGTTAGCTTTAAGACGGGTGGACTCCTAAGTCGAAGTCTACACATGTTCAAGTTGCCAAGGTTGAGAAACGCTGGACTGTCGAATGTTTGAGATGTGATTACAAAGGATGTGGAAGTCAATCATCTTAATCCAGTTCTTTCCCAATTTTAAACATTCCATTGCTCCATATTTCATTCTAGCAATTACTTTCTGGCCATTATTGATTCTGATGTGTCATCTATTTTCACCTGCTATGTATTTTAATTTTTGTACTATTATAAAAAAAATGTTCTTTTTCTTTTAGTTTACTTCCCAAAGTAAACTAAGAGGGGTCATAGAAGAGGGGTCATAGAATGAATGAATGAATGAATGAATGAATGAATGAATGAATGAATGAATGAATGAATGAATGAATGAATGAATGAATGAATGAATGAATGAATGAATGATGAAACAAATCATTCAGTGGGCACTTTTTGCAGCCCATATTCCAAACTTTTAAAAAGCTGTCCACAATCCCAAACTTTACTTTAATCAACAACACACAAATGATGACTTGTTAGAACTTCCTTACATTTTCCATTATTAATCTGATGTTATCAGCATGATGCTGGGTGTCCAAACCTATCAATACAGCTTTTACATGGCAGTTCTCATGTTTTGTTGAACTATGAGTTATAAAAGTTTAACCATTACCTACATTCATATGAAATAAATGCAGTTGTCCAGTGGTCCTTTTTGATATTGGAATAGAAATAGATCTTTTCTGCTTCTAGACCCCTGCTATGTTTCTTCACTTTAATTTGCAGGATCTTGTGAGATTTTTAAAATAGTCTGCCAGTATTTCATTATTTTTTATAGTTTTTTGTTAATAATTTTCTATTTAGTGTTAGAGTTAGTTTGTGTCAGAAGTAACATTTATATAGCTCTGCTATATATCTTTCCTGCTATCTTCCACATTTTTGCAGCTGAGATATAACAATCATTGGAGGCTGGCAAAGATATCGGAGTGAGTGTTGAGAGCAGCATATATGGTCTCACTCATTTCCCTTCACATATCCATCGGTACTAGAATTGTCTTGGAAAAGCAAACAATCAATTTCAGAGAGCACCAAAGACTCCAAAGGAGCATAAAGTTGGTTTATTTTATCAAACTTAAAATAGATATCTGGCTAACTCTGGTAACCCCAATGGAGTTTGGAAAAAAAAAGTGCAGAGAAGAGCAACCAAGATGATTAAAGGCCTGGAGACTAAAACATATGAAGAATGGTTGCAGGATTTGGATTTGGCTAGTCTAAAGAAAAGAATGACTAGGGGGGACATGATAGCAGTATTCCAGTATTTGAGAGACTGCCACAAAGAAGAGGGGAGCCAGCTTATTTTCCAAAGCACCAGAGGGCCGGACAAGAAACAATGGATGAAAACTAATCAAGGAAAATATAGCCTGCCTATATATCTGGTTTGTTTTTTCTTGTTTTTGATTCTCACTTGTTGCTAATACACGACAGATTACATCCCAGCCTGACAGATTATATCCCAGAGTTCTGAAGAACCTGGCAGATGTTATCTCAGAACCATTGCACCACATCTTTCAAAAATCCTGGAGCACTGGGGAAGTAACATCAATACCGGGGAAGATCCTAGAAAAGATAATCAAAAAACAGATCTGCGAAGAACTAGAAGCAAACAAAATTATAACTAGTAACCAGCATGGGTTTGTTAAAAACAGATCATGCCAAACCAATCTTATTTCATTCTTTGACAAAGTGACTAAACTAATAGACCAGCAAGATACTGTGGATATAGTATATTTAAACTTCAATAAGGCATTTGATAAAGTAGACCACAACCTACCCCTTGGTAAGCTAGAAAAAGGTGGAATAGACAACATCACCACCAGATGGATCTGTAGCTGGCTGGCAAACCGTACTCAATGAGTAGTCCTCAATGGCACTACATCCACATGGAGAGAAGCAAGCAGTGGGTTACCACAAGGTTCCGTCTTAGGCCCAGTACTCTTCAATATCTTCATCAATGACTTAGATGAGGGAATTGAAGGGGAACTCATCAAATTTGCAGATGACACCAAACTGGCAGGAGTAGCCAACACCCCAGAAGACAAACTCAGGATCCAAAAAGATCTTGACAAACTTGAACAATGGGCCCTATCCAACAAAATGAGTTTCAATGTGGAGAAAAGCAAAGTTTTACATTTAGGTAGGAAAAATCAAAGGTACAAGTACAGATTGGGCAAGACGTGCCTTAAAAACAGTAACTGTGAGAGGGACCTTGGAGTCCTAGTTGGATGATCACTTAACCATGAACCAACAGTGTGCAGCAGCAGCCAAAAAAGCTAATACAATCCTGGGTTGTATAAACAGAGCCATAGAATCAAGATCACGCTAGGTATTAGTACCGCTTTATAAAACCCTAGTAAAACCACACCTGGAATACTGCAGCCAATTTTGGTCACCATATCACAAAAAAGATGTTGAGAGTTTGGAAAAAAAATTCAGAGAAGAGCAACTAAGGTGATCAAAGGCCTGGAGAGTAAAACATATGAAGAATGGCTGCAGGACTTGGTTTTGGCTAGTCTAAAGAAAAGAAGAAATAGGGGAGACATGATAGCAGTATTCCAGTATTTCAGGGGCTGCCACAAAGAAGAGGGGGTCATGTTATTCTCCAAAGCACCAGAGGGCAGGACAAGAAACAATGGTTGGAAACTGATCAAAGAGAGAAGCAACCTGGAATTAAGGAGAAACTTCCTGACAGTGAGGACAATTAACCAATGGAATAGCTTGCCCACAGAAATCGTGGGTGCTCCATCACTGGAGATTTTTAAAAAGAGGCTAGACAGTCACTTGTCTGAGATGGTATAGGGGTCTGGACTAGAAGACCTCCATGGTCCCTTCCAGCCCTATTCTATTCTAATATGGTGGTGACAAGTTTTTCTTTTTCCTTTTTCCTTTATCCATTAATCCCTTGTTGTTCTTAGCTGAGTGTCAATGTTATAGTTGGACCTCATGAAGGATTATTTCAGAGCTTGCCAATTCTGAATTACATTCATCGGCCATTCCAAAAACAATAACAGAGATTAATTTCTCGAAAAACGGCAAGCATATTGAACAGGTGGCATCTTGTACTGCAATGGACTGGCATCAAAGTGAGAAGGATGTGATGGATGCTTTTCATGAAGAACAATTATTTTGATGAAATGATTTTGGTGTAAGTTATTTGTAAATGTCATGTTGTCTGTTATTATCAGTATTATACTTCACCATGAATTTACCTCATGTTTCTGAAACTCTATACTAGATCACCAGTGTAAAAACAACACAAAACATTACTTTAAGCTCAGTGCTTTAGATCTGAAAGACTTTTTTCCAATGCTCATTAGAGATTTTGTGAATCTCTCTCTATTTTTTGCTTTAACTAATCATGTTATTGTATCTCAGAAATAAGCAGCCAGAATACTACATTATCATCTACCTGAGATTCAAGGGAAACCTGAATGGGAAATATTTTAAAGTACTGCATCCTTGCCAGGTACAAAGGCAGTTTTCAGAGATCCTGGGTAGGACTCTTTTTTATTTTCCAATTATGCTCTCTGACAAAATAAAGATGATTCTCAAATATGTCTGCTAAATCTCAGAAAACAAAAGTGATGCATTTGGATTTCTGATCTATGAATATTATTAAATCAACCAACTTGCCCTGGTGAAAATGGATTGTGCCTTTGGTTCACACCTGGCACACCAAAACTACACATTTGACACTGTTTGTAAGTTAACATCATATCAGGTATACCAACAGCACACAAATGGAGGCAGATCTTGGCAGTTTTTGCTCTTTGTGCTTGTACTATGCAAGGAGCAAAGCAATTGCTATTTAATTGCATAGCATTTTTCTTTAACATATATTATCTTCCTTTAGCTCCTGCAAGATTGCTGGTGTATCCAAAGCAATGAGTACAGGTAACAGCCAAGCTAACCACAAGTCACATAGACATTTAATGTGACATCGGCCCATTTTTATAACCTGTTCATTGTCATATAATACTGTCTTCCTGCCAAATTTTCAAAGTACAATACAGCAAGAGGGGCTCTTGCTTTACATAGGCATACCACAGGTAGGCTACTGCAGAAGTCCTCAGCAGCTAAAGTACATGTGGTCAAACAATTTGTAAAATACATGCAGTATTATTAGACTACATAGCTCATGTTGAGGAGGAGATCCTTGGAGGGATTAGGCAGCATGGGTCAAACTCAAATAGGGAACTGGAGGAAGGGCCACTGTGGTTCTTTTACAAATAATATAAAGCAAGAGAATGGATGTCTGAAAAGCCATGAGCTAGAAATATGAGAGACAAATAATAACCTCTGAATTGTGGGAGGATTGTTTTACATTTGCTGAGAAGAACAAAAGGTCCTGTAGAAAACAAATGGCTGGAGGGCCAAATGATTGTAGAGTTTACTCAGGAAAAGCTATGATGCTTTTAAAGATTGGTCTGCTTGACTGATACATTTTAATCCTTTTTGTAATCTCAGACAAGGCTTTTTTCTCTCCCTGCTCAGCTACCCTTTCTCCTTGTCTTATTGCCATTCAGTTTCATCTATCCTCTCTTTATTTCCTCAGTATAATTCCTGATTTTTCTATTTCTCCTTTTCTTTATGTTTCTGATGGAAAGAAAAAAAAATACAGTCTCTGTACGGAGGTGCTTTATGCATGTAAGAGAAAGATTGGTATATGAAGGTGAGGAATCAGTTCGTTCTATAAATGGGCCTCTTATTTTATAAGTTATTCATCCTAATTATATCTAAAGTCTCTGGTCAAAGTTTAGCAGCAGCATACATTAGTCTGATCTATTTGGAAACAAAATAGGTTGAAGGGCTAACATAGGGTTCAATAATGGCCCTAAAAGCCCGATATGAGAAGTTGGGTCTGGTTCTATTCAAAGGTCCTAAACACTTGACTGGAGCCAGAAAAATAATGGAACTGAAAGGTGGGAGGAGCTATCTGAATTGGCACCCAATCGTATTTGCCGTTGAAAGCCCACTCTGGAGAAAGAAGATAGTTGTTTTGTTTGTTTGTTTGTTTGTTTGTTTGTATTAAGATTCTTAGTGAGCCAATGAAAGTTAGAGCCACTGGAAACAGCAAGGGGAAACTTTATTTTTGTAGAAGAATTTCACTCTGGCATTTGGAAAGGAGTAGAAGTAAAATAGTTGGTCAGCCCTGGCAAATTAGAAAGCATGAAAAGGACACTTGCCTTCAGAAGGGGAGAGTGAAGGTTATGGACAGGCTTTCAAGATTCAGTTAAGATATTCTACAACATAAAGTTGTGGTTGGAGAAGGACTGGCAGAACTTGTGGCTGGAGTTAAAAGAGAGATTAACCTAGAATCTCTTCATAGTCACAAATGAACTAACAAACTAACCTCTTTTAATTCTGTTGACCTTTATCTAACTCTAAGCAATGCTAGCCATTAGTTGAGAATATTCCATTGGATAGGCATGAGTAGCAATACATCAGTTTAACTGGATCTTCTTGTGTGCACCTGATCTTTTGTGCCTGAGAGTTCTATTCCTAGAATTCCCACGGTGTTTGTTTCCTCACCTGGCCTACCTCAAAAAGATAATGATTTTCCCCAGCCCTACCCAGTCCTTTCCCCCATACCTTTGCAGGACAGAAATGAAAAGCAATCAAGATGGGTTACACATGAACATCAGTACATCAACGTTGATTTGATGTGGCCAGGAAAAGTCTCACTGCTCAATGGAGTTGATGTTGGATATCAGTAGTCTTGAGGAGCTCTGTGGGAAAATCTGGCCTCAGTGTCTCAAAGAACCAAAGCTCTTTAGGGAGTCCCTAAATAGGTTACAAGGATCCCTGCTGCTAGCTGCAGCTACCTGATTCTTTTAGTCATGGCTACCATCAGTTTCCCCAGTGCTGGAGCCAATAATTTTCAGATAGCATATTCTTTTGGAGCCTTGACATAACGTCACTCTTGCTGGTGATGGTGATGGTGCTGGTGATGGTGGCAAAGTATCAAAGAAACCACAACACTACACACCATGCCACTCAAACATCAGGTGAACCAAGCAGATTACTATGCTTCAAGACAGAAGAATTTTTTTTTTAAAAAAAAGCATCCTCTGGCAGTGATCCTTGGGCATTAGGAAAAGAAGAAGAAACAAAGATTGCCAAGGTAGGACATAACCGTAACTCATAATTTCTGTCTTCAGGTTTATAAGAGGACTGCAATTAGGTACAAAGAAATATGGCTATAGTCATATATTTTCTCTTAATTCAGGGGTGTCCAACCTTGGCGACTTTAAGACCTGTGGACTTCAACTCCCAGAATTCCCCAGCCATACTGGCTGGGGAATTCTGGGAGTTGAAGTCCACAGGTCTTAAAGTCGCCACGGTTGGACACCCCTGTCTTAACTGATGATTTTGTTTTCCTAAAAGACTTGAGTGGTTGAATCATAGCAGGTATAGCATCCTATATGATTAAGATCTTTGAGAGTAGAAGGAACTTTCCGACGATCATGAATTGTAGACATAAACAGATTAACTCAGATTTCTGCCTACCACATGCTTCCCTAACCTTAACCATTCGAAATCTACAACCTCTTTCCAGTCGGTGAATTGAAATGAATTTACCAACAGCCAGCCTTCATTAAACTGGCAGCCAAGAACTGTTGGACAACATTTAGTTTGGGAACACTGCAATAGAAACAGGATCTTTGAAATATACTCCTGGTTCTAACATGTTGCATATGAACCAATCTGTCACACTGATTACACACAGACGTAGAGAGACACACACAGAGAGACACACACATGCACCCCTCCGAAATTCCACATGTTGAAGTATTGTTCAGAGCATTCATCCCATTTTCCAATGATTGGGACGAAAGTAGGTTAGTAGAGTGTGTTGCTAGGAGACCAATGTCAGCGTCATCTCTGACCTTGGCAGGGTATAAAGAAATTGTATAGATTTATTGAGCTCAGTGGCACGTTGTCTAAAGCTTCCGTGATGGCTGTTATTCTCTTTTTCGCTCTGCTGCTGCTGAAATGCACACAGTCATTTGTACAGATGTACATATAGGATATGAAAAGCCACACTCTCCAATCTGCTTCCTCGCCATACAAAAGAAGCCACGGCCTCTGTCTTGTCTGTGCTATATTTTCATGGTAGACAGACACTTGCAAAAAGCCACACCAAGTCTCACCTCTTTTGCCCCGACTTTTTTCCAACGTGTCGGTATAGCAGGTGAGGTGAGAAGATGAACAACTCATAGCCTATCAGCCTCATGCAGTTCCCAAAGCACCCTTTTCAGCAGAACCCCAGAATCTGGTTCTAAAGTTTGGGGGGGGGATACCATTTATAGGGAAATTTCACCTGGCCCTCAAAAGAGCTGTAATGGAAGCTGGAAATCTTTAGAAAGTAACTTAGTCTCATTTCTTTGCTTAAAATCCCAGACCATCTTCAAAATGCTCCAAATCACAGGGCTGAAATGCAGCTATTTTGTCACTATATTTTGGCAGCGTGATTTGGGGCTATTTGTGAGAGTAGGGAAAGAAATCGGAATTGTTTATTTCTTAGGAACCTCTTGTTCCCATTTTCATCTTTAATCTCTTTCTCCCTCTCTGTCTCTCTGTCTGTGTCTGAGTGTGTGAGTGTATCTCACACACAGAGAGAATGAGAGAGAGAGAGAACGAGAGAGATAAACAAACAGGCAGAGAGAGAAAGAGAGAGAGAGAAAGAGAAAAAGAAAGAGACTGAGAGAGAGAAAGAGAGAAGACACACGCAGAGAGAGATTGTGTGTGGTAAGAGTCACTACACCCCTCCTGCTGACTAGGGGATCAAATTGTAGTCCCCATCTCAAGAAAAGCTGGCCAGCCCTACTGTAAGGAAAATATACATATTATTGCTCATCCCATAGAAGCAAATAAATGGAACACATTGATTTTGCTATCATCTTCAGCTCTGGATCCATGTGGTACCTACCTGAGATGGCTGGTGTTTCAAAAGCAAGCATTGTAAGACATTGATTCAGATATTTTTGGCATCACATCAACATTATTCTTAAGCATGGAAGGCACCTATTGTGCCAGAGATCCTTAGATGAAAGCAATGAAATTAATATTAAAATGTATATTGCCACAATATACATTGTGCTAGGACTGAGCCATGCACCTCCTGAAAATGTGTGATAGACGTGCTATAGTAGGGCTGCCTCAAATCCTTAAAAAAAAAAAAAGTGCTTTGCAATGTGTGGTGCCACATACAACCTTCCCCTTTTTATTTTTAAAAACAGCCATGTTTTTTCCAAGTTTGCATAATTGTTTTGGAAGTTGCTCCTGGCTGTTTCTACACACATGTGAATTGCTCTGCTTTGCTGGGAAGCAGAGAGAAAAGTGAAGTGGTTGTGTGCGTACACTTGCTATGGAGATAGCTCCTGCAACAGCCTAGAAAGAGATGTGACTGCTTAAATGGCTTAAAAATGGTGCATTGTGTGCCCTGTTAAATTTTGAGGAATGCTTCTTTCAAAGTATTTGAATAGTCCTAATGTTTTGTGATGTGTAAGAGAAATGTACTGCAAATATGTATTCTCTGTATGTTTGTTGCCTTGATTCAAATGAGTATATTTAGATCTTAGAGTTTCAATCTTACTTTAGATACTACTGAGCAGTATCTCTTCTCTTCTCTTCTCTTCTCTTCTCTTCTCTTCTCTTCTCTTCTCTTCTCTTCTCTTCTCTTCTCTTCTCTTCTCTTCTCTTCTCTTCTCTTCTCCTCTCTTCTCCTCCCCTCCCCTCTCCTCTCCTCTCCTCTCCTCTCCTCACACTAATGATGTTTCCATAACATAACTGCTGTACTGTGGAAAGCTCAGCTTGGTGGCTTCCTATCTGACCTTCACTGTCATTCAATAGTTCTGGGCAAAGAGGCAGGAGGGCGGTTGATTTCAAATGCAGTGGGACCTTATGGAAGGTTAGACCCCCTGCTGAGTGTTGTGGCTCAGTCCCTGCAGCAGAAATAGCACTTATGTACAGGCAGATGTAAATTCATCCAGAGATGTTGGCCATCAGAATTTCCTCTTTGGTCATGCAGGCACCATCAGGGATGGAACAGTTTGTTGTAATATTTTCCTAGATCTTTGATGCTGTGTATGAAAATGATAGTTGTTCAATAACAGAGCATTGGTAGTTCGTAGCGGTCCTGAAATTAGTTCTGCTATAACACCCCTCTATGACTATTGAAACTGAAAGAATAAAAGAGATGCAAATGGTATCTCAACTCAACCCCAAAGCTAATCAGATTATTTTGACACTTGGCCCAAATTCCACAAGTGATGCTGTTTCTTCCTCTTCCTCTTCACCCTCCTCCTTCTCCCTCCTTCTCCTTCTTCCTATACAACCATAAACCATAAAATCTACTGACTGGGTGTTTCACTCTGCCCAATTGTAGGTCCAGCCTAATATTTTACTGATGTTCTTAAGCAGAACTCCATAAATTAAACAGAAGTGACAACTATATTAAATGGAAATTCGCTAGAAATACTGAAGATAACTCTCATTGATGGTCCTCAGCATACCAAGGATTTTATCCTATATTTTTAATGGATTTTCTATGTATCTTTAGATCTCAGCCATTCTGTTCTGGGTAGGAGCAAAGTTGCTCAGTGACTTATGGAATGGAATGGAATGGAATGGAATGGAATGGAATGGAATGGAATGGAATGGAATGGAATGGAATGGAATGGAATGGAATGGAATAGAATAGAATAGAATCACTTTATCTGGCAAGTGTGATTAGACACACAAGGAATTTGTCTCCGGTGCAGAATCTTTCAGGGTACATGCAAAGCAACACAATGATAATATAATAATAATAATACCAATAAGAGGGAATAGTAAAGAAGATAAGAAGTGTAATAATAATGCTACAGCCATGCAACATGGGTAAATGTACATAGACATTAGACAGTACTGTGAGAATTAGGTATTGAGCAGAGTGATGGCACAAGGGAAGAAACTATCCCTGTGTCTAGTTGTTTTGGCAGGATCCCAAGGGGAGAAGTTGAAACAGTTTATGTCCAGGATGTGAGGGATCTATAGATATTTTGTCAGCCCTCTTTCTGGTCCATGCAGTATATACATCCTCAATGGAAGGCAGGCTGGTTGCAATTGTTCTTTCTGCAGTCCTAACTATTTGTTGGAGTCTGTACCTTTCCAGTTTGGTTGCTGTACCAAACCAGACAGTTATATCTTAAATTATCCAAAGACCGAAGCAGGAACTCAGGAACAGTAATGCCAGCATTCCCAAATATCCACAGGTCAAAGGGCTTCTTTCTGGATACATGCCCATATCCAATCAAATCAAAGTTAAATGAGGTTATACCAATGCAACTGGATCATGATGATTCAACACCCCACACAAAAAACTGGGACACTGTGTTTAATGAGAATAAATTTAAATTTCTTTGATGTTTCTGTGTGGTATAGAATGGAAGCCCCCAGGGTCCAACCTATTCCTTCTTAGTTACACTAGCTTTGTTAAATAAGCAAATAATCAGTTACCTGGATTGCATATCTGCCATGCATTAGCACCTTTTTTCTTAAAAGAAAAACACCAGTGCCTTTTACCCAGGAATGTTTTATATTAGACAATTAGCTACCCTGGAACCAATGTTAAAAAGGTGTTACAGAAATGTCTTATGACTGCAAATGTAAATAATTTGATTTTGGTTTTAAAGTAGTACACATAATTTTTTATCTGGTTTTCAAGAGAACTGTGTTAAAAATAAAGAGAAAGATTGCCTTATTGTATCTTGCAGTTCATAAGACATAAATATGTATCACTGTTGTGAAAGGAAGAAAGAGGAGCCCTGAATAAATGTCTAATTTGAAGATTACAAGAAGGAAAACTGTAAGTTGAAGTGGCAGAAGAAAAGCAAAAAGCACGGAGCACGGAAACTGTTTCGAAAGATATTTTCATAATTTTGTGGCTCAACTTGCTGAGGCCAGCAATTTCCGACTGCCGCATCTGAAGTGGAGTCAATTTTCATTTCAGTCACAAAGCAATGTTATTTGTTTAAGAGCGAGATAAGAAAATAGAACAGTGATACTCTGTAATTGTTCCAACACCCAGCGAGTTTAATTCCGGTTACATAACCGGAGCTGCTAGAATTCAGAACATGGCCTTTTGCTTTATATTACTCAGACACACAAACTGTACAGTAGTGCAGTGAGATATTAATGGCACTGAGAAAACATCAAGAATTTATTTCCAATATTTTCATTTTGGCCATTGTCACATTTAAGAGTGAGTTTATTTGATAATGTCAGCTTTTTATGAAACATTTTTATGTCACTTTTTGTTTTCATTTTTTGACGCAGAATTAAATATGAGGTCCTTGGTGCTTTCTGAGCTTGGTTGTTTTCTTGTAGACGTTTCATTACCCAACTAGGGAACATCATCAGTGCCCCGATGATGTTACTAGTTTGGGTAATGAAACGTCTGCAAGAAAACAACCAAGCTCAGAGAACACCAAGGACCCCTCATGTCAACCCTGAGCTACAAATATTCTGCTTTATCGAGAATTAAATGTAGAAGTATAAGATGAACTCTGTTGAATCAGGAGACCCCATTTTATGTAGAATTCAGTGTCACACTGTGAACAACTAAGACCTTCACAAGCATAAATAGGAAAGCTATCACTCTATTCCACCGGTGCTTTTTAGCAGCTGGAATTGAAATTATGCTGCCTGAGATTTTGAACATAGCATACAGCAATCAAGAGGACTAGTCTTGATAGACTACTCCTTCCTCTGCTGAAGTCACTTTCAGTTCAGATGTCAAGCTTTTTTCAAACCCACTGATAATATTTGGATGAGCAAACCAACTTTTTAAGCCACTAGTATATAAAAATAAAAGCGAGCCTTATTCCCTTCTAATTCTGATGATGTTACCTAGTTTGGTAATGAAACATCTGCAAAAAACAAAACAAAACAAAACCGCCAAGCTCAGAGAGTACCAAGGACTCCACAAACAATTTTTTAATTCTGAGACAAGCTGATCAAGCTTTATTCATTTCTTGGTTGGCTGGATTTATCTAAGCTTTGCTTAGGAGTTCAAGGTGTTATACATAGCACTATGTCTTCCCATTTTCTCCCATAATGACAACCCTGTCAGTGGCTGGCCTATAGTCCTCAAATGAGCTTCCAGGGTTGATACTGGGCCTGAACTTGGCTTTCAACACCTGACTCAGAATACAACACTAGCTCTCATTTTTATCTCTTGCTAAAGTCAACGTGCCAGGTGTAAACTCCTGCATTAACTGCTGCCAGGGGAAAGTTGGTGTCAAGGGGATCCCAACTGATGGTGGCAAACTCTGGCTTTTGTCAAAAAAGTCGGAAGACTCTCCCCTCCTCACCCCTATTCACATCACCAGTGGCCCAGATGGACTGTTGTTTTGATATGGTTTTCTTAGTTGCCTCTGCCTATCAGCTGTTGCCAACCAAAAAAGGAGCACATGAGACTTTATCCTGGGTGAAACTATAAGAGGCTGAAGCAATAGGCTGTGGGATCTTTTACGTTTTCTTATGTCAACACAAGCTGATGGAGAAGAATTACAGGTAGTCCTAGACTTAACAACAGTTTGTTTAGTGTCCATTCAAAGTTACAATGACACTGAAAAAAGTGACTTATGACCGTTTTTCACACTTATGACTGTTCTGTTCTCGACACAGGCATGGAGACCAGGCAGTTTATGCAAAAAGATGTTCTTTATTTGGTACTTGCACTGAACAGAAGCAAGTGAAGAATGGCAACATGCCCTTTTATACTTCCCCTGCAAGGGGAGGCTCAACCAATGAATGCAGGCCATTCTCCCACCTCGCGCATGTGCACGAGGCTGGAGACAGCCTGTCTGAGTCCCGGGCAACTTATGGGCTGCCCGGGTCTATACAACCGGTCCCGGGCAAACACGTGGTCTGCCCGGGCCTCTGCAGTTATCCTGCAGGTTGCCTGTGCCTTGCTGATTGACTCAGCAAGGCTCAGGACACAACAATGACTGTTACAGCATCCCCATGGTAACGCGATCAAAATTCAGACACTTGGCAACTGGCTCATATTTATGATGGGTCTCAATGTCCCAGGATCATGTGATCACCTTTTGCGATCTTCAGATAAGCAAAATTAATAGGGAAGCCAAATTCACTTAACAACTGTGTTACTAACTTAACTGCAGTGATTCATTTAACAACTGTGGCAAGGAAGGCCATAAAATGGGGCAAAACTCATTTAACAACTGTCTCACTTAGCAACAGAAATTTTGGGCTCCATCGAATGGTTACAAAAGCTGATGGAATTAGCAGAGATGGCCAACTTGACTCTGCTGATAAAAGAAAAGAACGTAAGTACTTTTGTTTCTACTTGGAAACCGCTTCTGGACTTTGTGCTTGAGGTGGAAAAAAATGATCTCATGATTTTGGGTTTTACCGATTAGACTGATTTGCCGATACAGAAATGGCTACTATAGAAATGTAAAAAGTTGAAATTTGATTTTAATGTCTGATTTTACTGCAACAGAGAGAGTCAGAAGTCAATGCCTTTTGTTTCTCCCCCCCCCTTCTTCACACCTTTTTTGTTTTCCCTTTTTCTACTGTTATCCCTACTATTTGCTTTTGTATTTTCATATTTTATGTTATAAATGAATAAAACTTAATAAAACAAAACAAAACAAAAAAGAAATTTGGGGCTCCATTGTGGTCGTAAGTTGAGGACTACCTGTATTTCATTTTTGTGATAGAAAAGATATCATTTCTTACTCTGGGACACTGCAAAACACAGAAATTGGATTTAAGGATTGTGTGCCTGCTTACTCCACACAGAGCTGGAGATTCTGAACAGTGGAGGAGGCTGTTTGATCTCTCCAAAAATACCTGTTCAGCAATGACAGAGATTGAAGTCATCCATTCCCACCGAAAAGTGGGAGAAGATCAGGCCTGGAAGATGCTTGCCATACTGTCTCTCTCAGGGAATCATTTTTTCTACTTAAAAGATGGGTGACCTGGTCTCCGTGATATTTGTGCCTATCATCCCTCTTTCTAGGCTGGGCCTTCTAAATGTATTGGGACTCTAATATGAGAAAATTACAAGGCAAAGTCCTTCACCACTGGAGATTTATCCAGATTTCTCCTGAATAAGTACTGAAGATAAACACACATGCACACACTTTGGAATTTTCTTCCCCATATGTTTAGAATAATGCATTGTGTGAGAGTACACAATGTAACGCACCCAGAGCCATTCTTTCAGCATGTGTACCAACAAATGCTGACAACCAAGTCTCAACGTGATTCACTGCAACCATCCTTCAAATATAGTCAAATGTGATGCAGGCAAGAATTTAAGGAACAGCAGCATCCCGTTTCAGCAGCTGCAGTCTACTTTCTTGGCTCAATTTTGCATCAGCTTTTCTTCCCCGGCACATGGCTCCCTTCAACTCTGCTGCCGTTATCATCTTCATCTAGGGAAATACACTAGGCAAGTCATGGTGTGTGCATGAGAGCTGGGGGTTAAGAGGTGGGGAGGGTCCCAGGTGGCCTTTGGGTTCATGTGTTCTTCCACAGACACCTGCGTCCTGTCTTTGTGATGATCCTCTGAGAGTGACCACAATTCCAGAGCTTGGCTGCCTGGTTTATCACAAAGATGACCTTGCCATCGGCTACTAAACCTAAAACACTGCTATAAAAAAATGTTATCCACCAAAAATGTAAGCTGAAAATTAACAAAAACACCCATGCCTTTCTTTTATTACGGATGGAACGTTTTCCCCAGAAATATGGATAGACTTGACAGTTTTGACTGATGTTTTCCGTACAGTAGCCGACTCTAATAGAGAGGACCTAAACAGAAATCCGATTGATTTTTCAACAGTTATGTTGGAAAGGTAAAGCCCGGTTCTCCTTTTGTTCGAACAGAATAATAAATAAACAAACAACCATTTCTGCTAAAATATAGCAGTGCAGCATTTCATCACGAAACTGTTTAATGTGAAATCGATAGAAATAACAGGAAAATAATCTCTAAAAGTAAGTATAAACAGTAGACAAATCACTGCAAAATCAGAAACCTAGAAGCTGTGTGTGTGTGTAGGATAGCTTTTTGTGTAGAATAGCAGTTATTTCTGGATAAGATGCCTAGCAGCACAGACCATGCTAGCTGGAAGCTAAGGAAGTTAAAGTTGAAAGTATCTGGATATATCAACCTGAGGGAAGACAGTTCAGCTTAAAGTGAGCAACGGTAAAACTTGATTACTGCATATCTGGAGATATTGCTCTTAAATAAAGCAAGATCATCTTAATAAGTGGAGGGCCTAGTGTAGGACCCAGAAAGAAGCCTAAGGACCCCCTCAGGCTTTGTGGGATTCAAAGATCATTGTGCTAAGGTGGCCTCCCTCTCTCAGACCATTTAGGATTAATTGCACTGTCTTGTTAAGGGTGTGTGTGTGCATGTGATATTTTTAATGACCAGTTAAAGTTTGCCCAAGGGGAGAAGTAATAATCACTGCCTTGGGTAGCATGATAGGAGAGCAAGGAAATATTGTGCAGATAGTCCTTAACTTATGACCATAACTGAATCCACAATTTTGAGCATAAGTTGTGACGGTCATAAAATGGGTGACAATGTAACCAAACACTGAGCTACAATCTTTTTTGTGGTGGTCTAGAACACACAGTCTCCGGTTTCTAGCCTTGTGCCTTAACCGCTAGACCAAACTAGCTCTAATTTAGATATCCAAGTTGAAAGTTTGTGGTGAGAGGTTCCGTCTTATAGGGGAGGCAACAGTTCAAGAAGTACTCTCTGCTTGGCTGTTGCTGTTCTTTACAATTTAGTTATTAGCTTTACATCAATATACTTCTTTATTTTGTACAAACTCAAGCCACTCTACATAATGCCCCTTCCTACTATTTTTCCCACACAAAAAACCATGTAAGGTGGACTAGGCCAGGGGTCCCCAACCCCCAACCCCCTGGCTGCAGCCCACTCCAGGGTCTTGAGCCTTTCGAAACCGGGCCGCGGAAGTGGCAGATGAGTGCGTGCGCGCATCCATTTGCACAAACAGCAGGCCCCTGTGCCCGCCACTCATGCAAATGGAGCTGCACACCTGTCACTTGCCTGTCACTCACGCAGAACCATCCCCTCCCCTCCCTTGTGGTCTGCAAAGGCAGAAAGGTTGGGGAACTCTGAACTAGGCTAAGAGAAAAGGGTCCCAAGTTATCACTCAGCTTCCATGCTTCAGGGAAGATTGGTTTCTAGTTCAGCATCTTAATCACTGCATCAAACTGGTTCTCTTAATGAAAAACATTTGGTGGGAATTGACAAGATTTTGCAGAAAACTGGCAAATTGTAATTCAGAAAGTCTTCAACCTCTACAGACCTGGTCACTTTATCTTTAGCAAATTAAACTTTCCCTAGGATTTCCCAGCTCTTCATGAATATCCTGAAATTAATAAAAGAAACATCATAGTGGTTATTTCCCCAGTCCCTTTTGGAACAAAATAGTCTGACTCTATGTGTTTGTCTATGTGTATATTCAGAGTAGCATTTTGGTCAGTGTGCCCATCTCTTTCTCTACCAGGTGGACAATACACAAACAGGGCAGATAATTAATTTGAATAGTAGAAAAGCAATAAAGAAGAGTTAAAACATGGTGGTGCTGATAGCCTGGAGCCCGAAGGATTATAGGTGTGGGGAACTCCTTGCCGAACACATCACATAATGCTTTCCTATATGAAGAAGATGGAGGTTCCAAGCTGGCGTTAATTTGCAGAAAGAATTAGAGTACGGAGGCAAGCAGTGGGTGTTGAAAGAATACACAGAAGCTAGGAAGACAAAAGTGCAATTGTATTACTTCTGAGTTTTTTTTTAAAATGGTCTTAGTTATTCTAAAATACCCTCCTCCCTATTTTTAGAGTGCCAATCTTGCAGGTCAGAATTCTCATTTGAAAACATAATAGGAGTAGCACCCCGTTTATTCATTCATCCTCTTAGCAAACCACCCAGGGACGGAATCATAAAAGTGTATTAAAACATAACCAATCTGTATCTTAAGTATGTGGCTTGAAGGAACCAAAACTATAAATATCTCTGACTCCCACAGGATTTGAAATTTACAGTAATATTTCCCTAGATACTTCCAGCATTCAAGCTGAACTGTCTGAGTTATAACATGGTGATAAATAAGGGGTTACAGCTTGCAAGGCTGTGTCACAATGCATCCTTTGGATCACATGTCTAAGCATCTATAATTGAGATATTTGTCTGAACACAGTGTGAGCGTTTCCTAGCTAGCTTTACCACATCCCAGCCAAAGTCTCTAATTAACACCAAAGCACACACAGATCTGAAAGGGGAAGAGTCTCAAAGTCCAATCAGTTCAAAGAGATCATCACCTTGTATAAAGAGACAATAACAGAGCAAATCAGCTGTGTCAAGTGCTCCCTGAATAGCCTCACTGTAAAACACAGACCACACAGGTTAGCACCTCCCCATGTTGCATCTGTGAGCGGCTTAGCCATCAACAGCAGAAGAAACAAACCAGAAAATTTACCACCTATATAGTTTTACCTATTCCTTGAAATAGTTGCTTATTCAGCTATGTCCAGCAGGTTCCAAAATAATAAGCCTAACATATAAATGATGAATCAATACTGTATACAACTCATAATGGTGATCACAACTACCTGATTAAAGCCTTGGCCTTCTGTATGTGTTTTGACATCGAAGGAGTGGGGTTTCAGTAGTAAGGTCGCATAACCCCCATCTTGACGTTTTGCACCACCATCCCTGCAGATGCATTTGGTTAGCATCCTTTCCACAGTCACAATGGAATAGCCAGTGCTATAAAGTGGCAGGGACAGCAAATCATTTCATTGTGTGTGTCATTTATTGTCGTTGAGATAGTTATCTATTCATCCTTGAGCTGGCCCAAAGCAAAGCTAAGGAAAAAAGTGCTGTCTCAATTACCTATTCTTTTCTGGCCTCTATTATAAAACTGGTCAACACTTGGATCTGAAGCAGGCAAAGATGCTTCAAATTCAACATTCTGGGTGCTCTTGCTTATTGTTGGCTCAAAGAGAAATAGGTGTAAAAAAGGACGAAGCAGAAGTGAAGCGTGAATGGAACTTAGATAATGAACTGCTAATAAGGGGGACAAAGACCAGGAGAAGATTGGCTAAAATGGAGGCTATCTAGCCCGCAATCCCCAAAAGACACTTCTGAACACAACCCCGACTGACCACTAGATTTCAAGTGACTTTTTTCATAGCGTGCGATTAATGCTCACTCATGGACTGGGATAGTGACAGAGGGAATTGGAGCAAGGGAGAAAATTCATGTGGGTGTTTTGGTGGGTCAAAAGCTGAAAGTCAACAATGTGACACAGCTGCAAAAAATTCCAAATGCAATTCCAGGCTGCATCAAAATCAGTACAAAATCAGGATCAAGAGATGCTGTCATTTCTTTCTATTTCAGTTAGTCAGCCACACTTAGAAGAATGTCTCCAGTTCTCTGCAGTGCTTTTTAGGACAAACTGGAATTTTTCCAAAGGAGAATAGTTAAATTGATAAGGATCTTGACATTAAAAAAAAGTTATTTAAGTACAATTAAAGGCAATAAGTACTATAGCAGGGGTCTTCAAACTTGGCCCTTTTATGAATCGTGGACTTCAACTCCCAGAATTCCTCAGCCAGTGTACCTGCTAAGGAATTCTGGGAGTTGAAGTCCACAAGTCATAAAAGGGCCAAGTTTGAAGACCCCTGTATTATAGTATTGGAATAAAAGATTGCCATGAGGAGTCTTAAGATTGCCATAGGTGTCTTAAAATATCTGAAGGCATGGTTATTTAGAGTTGGTTCAGAAGACAAGAAAAGAAACAATGGATTAAATCTACTGTTAATTAGATGCTACCTGGAAAAGTTAGAAAAGTTTCCTAATAATAACAGCTATACAATAATGGTACAGCCTGCTTTGGGTTATGGTGGACTCTGCTTTGGTAAAGGTGTTTAAACAGCCTGGAAAGCCATTGGTTGGAGATGCTGTAGTAGGGGGCTTCTGCCTTGGGCAATGGAATGGATTAGATGACCATTAAGGTTTCTTCCAACTCTTGACAATCTATGATTGTGCCATGCTAACTGACAAAGGTGGGGACAGAGCCTGTTTGGGGGGTGTCCAACCTTGGCATTTTTAAGCTTGTGGATTTCAGATGGTTTGGACTATAATTCCTATCATATCTCGCAGTGCCCCCATTTCAGCCTTATGTTGATATTTACCAACGTTAGACCAACAAACAGGGATAGCAAATGCAGTACTCCCCAGTGGGTTCCTGGTGTGCAGACTTCCCTCAGGTTTTTTTTGCATTTTGCAGACTTAAGCATTAAATGCCTTTTGAAAATCTTAACTCTAAAAATGAGATCTTTAGAAGAGCTGAGAGCAGAGGGATTTTCAATAGGCATTCATATGTGGTCTTATTATGCCAAATGAAGACTTGCAGAGGGCTTGTTAGTTCTGTATTTGAGAAGTCTCTATTCTTTGCACTGTATTACACTGATTAATTGTGCTAGAGAATGGAAAGATTGAGTGGCGGTTATTTGAGCATTCATCTATTTGTTCATATTAACTTCTCTTGTTACTGAGAACTGAAGGACATCATATGAGCCACAGATATGAATTAACAAGTCCCTTTCCTGGTTTTAAAGCCCAGTGCCCTAAGACTTTGATCAGGACTCCATAAGCTACAGCTACAAATCAAGGATGTCACTTAAAAATTTGCCCATAGCTGTGCTTAGTTTTCTCTTATTAACACTGTCCTGGAACAGGAAAGGATCATAGTTTAAAGCCCCTGCTCTATAGCATCTCACAGTTTCAAATTAAAACTTTTTTTAATGGCTCTACTGCATTGCCAGTTGTATCTAAACAGATACATCAGTGTTCTTCCAAGACATGGTACCTACACAAGCAAGCCTAAAACAGAACTTGTCCGGGTGTGCAGTGGGTTTTGAATGGAATTGGATTAGGATTAGTTGGGTCAATACTAGTGCCAAAGTTGTTGATATAGAAGACAACCTGAAGGAAATGTAGTAAATTATTGGGAGAATATATCTTCCTCATTAAGGCATAGGCATGAGTAGAATTCACATGTCCAGTTGTCCAGTTATCTTACTTACTGTAGATGTGATGGCTCTGGTTAATTAATTAGAAGTTATGGGTACTTCATTACTGGAGGTTTTTAAGAAGAGACTGGACAGCCATTTGTCTGAAAGGGTATAGGGTCTTCTGCCTGAGCAGGGGGTTGGACTAGAAGACCTCCAAGGTCTTTTTTAGCTCAATTCCAAATTAAGTTGTGGGTGCTCCATCACTGGAGGTTTTTAAGAAGATATTGGACAGCCATTTGTCCAGAATGCTATAGAATCTCCTGCTCGTGCAGGGGGTTGGACTAGAAGACCTTCAAAGGTCCATTCCAACTCTGTTATTCTGTTGTTCTGGTCATAACTGGATAGCCTTCCTCATGGTACGGAATGAAGAATTTCTGTTTAATTCCATAACATTCTTGATGATTTTATTCCTCATGCTCTTTAACATTTATTTAAAGCCACCAAGGGACCTCATTCAGAAATTTAGATTGAAATGTCATTTATATTCTGACAACTCGCATCCCTGCCTCTTTCTTTCATTAAATCCAGGTGAAGTGGGGGACTGTTGAACTACTGCCTGGCTGCAATAATAAATAGGATGAGGATCGACAAATTTAACCTTAATTTGCACTGGTCAGAGATGTTGCTAATGGATAGTTTATCTGTTCAGCTACATAGTATTCAGTATGTCCTGGAAGAAGTTGCACTCCCCCTAAATGATAAATTCATAAATCCATCAGTTCATAGATCAACTATGCTTCAAGGATATTAAAAAAAACAACTTCTCAAACTACTTCAGAGATGCAAATATGTGTAGAAAATTACGAAACCACTGAGGCAATTTCACAAGTAGCTGACAATGCAGAGGAGTCAATTGCAATTTTGGAATATATACCTGACACCAACTTTTATTATGATGGTTTAAATATAAACCTCCCAACATAATTAAAGAAGAGCTTCAAGAAAAGCTGCTACTTTTAAAAGTACAAGTTTGGGACTTTTTCCTCATGGACATTAACAAGGTTGAGAAACACCTTGAGAAAAAGAGAAGCTTATAACTTACTTGACAAACATTCCAGTTTATTCCCTGAAGACAAGCTGGACACATTGGGCCCGCAGGACACCAGTTTGACACCCCTGTTCTACACAATATGAACAAACTGTTGTAACCCACCTGCTGGCAGGTAAAACCTTTTACAAGAAAATAACTCTGGATGCAGGCTACTAGTGCTGGTTTGGACCTATAAAACCTTTATATGGCTTGGTTTCCAGGAATCTGCAGGGCTGTATACTTTAAACTGAATCTTCCTGTCCGGGCCACATGTTCCAAGAGGGAACCCTAAAGGTTTCTCAACTGTGGGAGATTTGGGGGAAGGAAAGAAATTTGTTTTTTGTCAGTTGTGCCACAATCCTTCTAGAAACAAGCTATCTGGAGATCTGGACAGTGACCTTGCTCCTGATTTAAAGAATGGCTGTTAAAACTGAGCTGTTCAGTAAGGCCCTTGAGAGTTTAGATCTTTGTCATTCAGGATGCCTAGTAATTATCATCATTATGGTTTTTATATTTTGAATAATAATGTTATAATTATTAATCATTATGTAATGTTTTAGGTGTTTGCTGTAGTTTTTTTTTATGTAAAGTGCCCCGAGTCCTTTGGGAGTAGGACAATATAAAAATTGAATGAATGAATGAATGAATGAATGAATGAATGGATGGATGGATGGATGGATGGATAAATGAAAGATGCTAGTTTGAATTTATAAATCCCTTCAAAACTTGGAACCACAGTATCTGGAGTTGGGGGGGAAGCCACTTTCTAATGTTATTAACTGTAACCTAGGAACATTTAGAGTCCTCCCTCAAATGTTTCCCATGCCAAAATATGGCAAGTAGCTTTCCCGTGTTGGGACTTTTTGGCAATTGCTCCCCTATTTTAGATGGCCTATCTGCAGAGGTATGTCTAGAAATGACATTTTTATTTTCCTCGACATTTCAATTTGTAAATGTGATCTTCAACATATGTGATCCTTAATAAAAATATTTTTCAAGAACTCTGGTTTCTGTTGTGTTATATATTTTGATTATCGTATTTGTCTATTTTCATGGTTCAGACTGCATTGGGTGATCTGAGTGCTTTCTAAGTGACCCTGTGAAAATGTTTTTCTTTGTTTGAAAAGCAGCGTTGAATTTAAACATGATAAACAAGCACCCAAACAAAATCTAAAGATGCATTGATTGCCTGGTATTGATGAGGTGCTTTGTATCATGCAGACATGTCAATCTGTTCAGCCATGAGTTGAGGCAGGGCTGATCTACTTAGAATGGCTGACGCTGCTTTTCTCACGCACTGTGCATAGACCCAGAGAAGCTGCTGTTATAAAGGGGGGTAGGGGGGTGGGATGTGAAATAGCTGTTCTACTCATTATAGAGGGGACACCGTGTCGTGTCACAGAATCACTACTTCTCTTGGGCTCTTCCTTTTGAGGACCAGCTCAGAAAGATGAGTAAATATAATAAATACATCTATAACTGTTCTGAGGTTAACAGACCAGGAAGAATTTTTTTCTTTTACCATTTCTTTTTTATTATTATTATTTGTAAGGGCTGTGTTCCCTCTGGGAAATCTGTAATGGTTTGAAGGACCTGCTGGCTATGAATAAAGCCAAGGTCAAACTAGACAGGACAAGAAGTCTTTCTCTATTCTCTCTCTTTTTCTCTCTCTCTCTCTCTTTCAGATTGATAAACACATTTATTCCTGTCTCACATCCATTCTGATCTCTCTTCCCTTGTCTTTCTATTCCCTCCTTTTCATTCCTTCTACTGTGCTTCACAGTCCTCCTCTCTATCTCATTCCTTCTCCCCTACTTTTTCTTTTTTGTTTCTGTTTCTCATTCTGTTCCTCTTACCTTCTTCCTCCAGTGCCAAATTGAGAACTTCTAATGTCATAAGAACAAAGCTGCCTAGTCTGCAGTTTGCTGATAATAAGAGGCAAGCCTATGGCTTATAGGAAAAACTAACATTCCATAGCTCCACCATGGCTGAGCTGTAGATATGTATCTAATTCAGAAACTCATTCATTTCTTCATTCTATTTTTCTCATTCACCCACGCAGACATGCAGTAATAAATCCTGGCAACACATGCATGTTCAGACATACCACCTTTACAAGCAAACTGAGCCTAGCTACCACAAATATTGATCTTTTCTTGTTTTCCATGCCACTCAAAATGAAGCCACCACCTTCAACTTTATCCTGAATGTATCATTCGGTCCTGAGAAGATGATTCTTGCCATCTTGCTTGAAGATCAGGTTATTGGAAGGGCTGACTGGCTGGGGACAATGACAGCAAGAATATCTTTGTCTCCTGGCTGTATCTGTTGGTACTGATAGAAAAGAATATTTGTAACTTGGGGCTGAACTGTGGGGTCATGGTGCTCCCTGAGCTTGGTTGTTTTCTCACAGACATTTCATTACCAAAGTAGGTAACATCATCAATTCTAGAAGGGAATGTGGTTTGCCACTTCCTTCCAGCACTAATGCAAGAAAATGAAATGAAAATGAAACATCTGCAAGAAAACAACCAAGGACCCAATTGAATCTGGTTGGGTGGTCTCATTCTGACTACCCTGGTTTCCAAGCTGATGTGTGTATGTGTATGTTTGTGTGTGTGTGAGAGAGAGAGACTTGGATTTCCCCTAAAAACAAATGCTGTATGTATGGTTAAGGGGCATCACATTGTATGCTGTAAAATATCCATCTACGGGATTACATTCAGACATACAGTTTCAGACCTGGCTTAAAAACAGTAACTGTGAGAGGGACCTTGGAGTCCTAGTGGACAATCACTTGACTATGAGCCAGCAGTGTTCTGCAGCAGCCAAAAAAGCTAATACAAACCTGGGTTCTATAAACAAAGGTATAGACTCAAGATCACGCGAAGTATTAGTAAAACTTTATAAAACCCTAGGAAGACCACACCTGGAATACTGGAGGCCTGGAGACTGAAACATACGAAGAACATCTGCAGGACTTGGGTTTGGCTAGTCTAAAGAAAAGAAGAAATAGGGGAGACATGATAGCAGTATTGAGGGGCTGCCACAAAGAAGAGGGAGTCATGTTATTCACCAAAGCACCAGAGGGCAGGACAAGAAACAAAGGTTGGAAACTGATCAAAGAGAGAAGCAACCTGGAATTAAGGAGAAACTTCCTGACAGTGAGGACAATTAACCAATGGAACAGCTTGCCTTCAGAAATCATGGGCACTCCATCACTGGAGATTTTTAAGAAGAGGCTAGACTGTCACTTGTCTGAGATGGTATAGGTTCTCCTTCTTGAGCAGGGGAGTGGACTAGAAGACCTCCAAGGTCCCTTCCAGCTCTAGTCTATTCTAAAGCATCTCCCTTCAACTCAGTGCATGAAAAGACCACTTAAGGGATGCTTCTGCTGCAAGATAACATTGGCATGATTTGCTTGTGCTGAGCTTCTAGTGACATCATCCCACCTATTTCAAGCTAAAGAATATGTGCAAATCTAACTGTTACGGACATGCATCTTGCTGTACCCATAATTACATTTCTTAATTGAATATAAATAAAACCTATTTTCTTCTACGCACTTAAGCCCAGACCAGGATTCTTTATACTATGCAGAAGACCTATGAGTAGAGACAATGAGATTTTTTTATTTTTTTTCCTCAAATACCCTCTTTATCCAGATGAATTTGCAAACTGACAGAGCTGCCAATCTGCTGGGCCTGCTCACATCAACATAGCAGGTAGAAGTCAAAAGCTGAAGCGTGCAGCACTTGCTATATAACCTAAAAACCAAGTGCAGGATCCAAAGTTGACAAAACAATTGACAACAATAAATGCAGACAACATACCATTTTGTTCAGTGTATCCCACAATTCAAGAATGCTTTGGAAGAGAAGGCTCCCTTATAATCCTAACTGCCAGGTAAAATTCCAGTCAGTACCAGAAAAGCAGCTTGCATGAGCAATTAAAATTAATGTTAAGGAAAAATGGGTATGCTAAACTAAGCATTTTAACCACTGACACTGGACTTGAATCTCCCACAGAGAGAAGAAATTTTGCCAGGAATAACAAATCCCATCTTTAAGTGCAGCAAAGTGAGGGCTTATTTTATTCTTAAAGAAGACTATTTCCAAAACAGCAGACACTCCCATACAGTGCACAATGCTTGACATCCAAGCCTACGTTATCTGACAATGTGAACAGCTGAGAGGAGCTTACAAAAATAACTCCAATTGTGTGAAACAGAGGCTTCATTATCACCTCTAAATGGCAAATCCTGTGTTGATGGCATTTCATTTCACGAAGGCCTCAATTTGAACTCACTTCCCCCCTTGACAACAGGAAAACTGTTGGGAAGATCCATCTCAGCGTGGTGACCCTCAAGATTATCTTCCCTTTAATCTCCAAATACAGGCACAGATTTTAAGTCCATAGGCCCCTCAGCAGAAAGGAGCTATCCCACGGCTCCTATCACCTCTCTGAAAGACCAAATGTTGCAGGAATTCTTTTTCGTGTATCTCCCGTGTTCTGTTGATACCTCCCAAATCTTTGAGGAGGCAAGTGATAAATTATGTTCTCACCTATCACGGCAGCTCTTTCTAATACCACGTCCCATCTTTCTCTCTGAGCTTCAAGGCATGCCAGAGCTGTGTTGGTGTGAATGGATCATCTTACTTAGCAGATTATTAGTATAATTGGCATTGCCTGGATGTGCAGCTTTAGCTCTAGGTAGGTGTTGGTGCCATAGAATAAGCCTGGATTTTTTTTTCCCACTGTGATTGTGTTGACACTTAAGGAACATC